>CAJQUW010005237.1:0-7500 GCA_907163375.1 Prostheceraeus crozeri
ATTTCATGGGGCATAACGGCAGTAGTAAGCAAATGACAAACACTCGACCGGCGCCCCCCCCCCTCTGGAACGGCAGAGTGTCGTGGTCGGCCGCCGTGGTGCTTCGGGTCTGAGTCCCCCCCCCCTCTGGAACGATAGAGTGTCGTGGTGGACTTGGGCGACCGCCAGGATTAGTGTTGAGGCTATAGTGTGTGATGTTTTTGGTGCAATCTGCTGAATGTTGGGTTGTAAATGGGTTGTTTCGAGTGGAAGGAGTGTTCGGATGAGAAAACGGAGTCCAGATTCGGAATCTACGTGAAATTTTGGGTTAGGAAGGATGTTTCCAGCGAAATCGGAGAGAAAAAATTTTCGGCTGACGTCCCCCCCCCACTCTACACAGCTTGCTTCGATTTTGGCTTCTAGTGGACGGATTTTGTCGTGCGATAGCTCGTTTGAAAGCTAAGAGTGAGACAAATTCAGTGAAAGAATCGGCTTGTTCCTATCTGTCTTCGTTTAGATGTGAGACGCCATTTAAGATTTTGGGACATTGGTGAAAAACGACAGAGTTAGAATTTGGGACGTTTTGGGCTGTAGCTTCAAAACGAAGCATCGGATTGGAAAACGGATTTCAGATTTGGAATCAGCGTGAAATTCTTTATCTGTATAGTGAGTTTCAAGTCAATCGGAGAGAAAAAATTTTCAACATTTTTCGAAAAAACGACAGAGTTAGAATTTGGGATGTTTTGGTGTGTAGCGCCCAAACGAAGCATCGGATGAGAAAACGGAGGCCAGATTCGGAATCTACGTGAAATTTTGGGTTAGGAAGGATGTTTCCAGCGAAATCGGAGAGAAAAAATTTTCGGCTGACGTCCCCCCCCCCTCTGGACAGCTTGCTTCGATTTTGGCTTCTAGTGGACGGATTTTGTCGTGCGATAGCTCGTTTGAAAGCTAAGAGTGAGACAAATTCAGTGAAACAATCGGCTTGTTCCTATCTGTCTTCGTTTAGATGTGAGACGCCATTTAAGATTTTGGGACATTGGTGAAAAACGACAGAGTTAGAATTTGGGACGTTTTGGGCTGTAGCTTCAAAACGAAGCATCGGATTGGAAAACGGATTTCAGATTTGGAATCAGCGTGAAATTCTTTATCTGTATAGTGAGTTTCAAGTCAATCGGAGAGAAAAAATTTTCAACATTTTTCGAAAAAACGACAGAGTTAGAATTTGGGATGTTTTGATGTGTAGCGCCCAAACGAAGCATCGGATGAGAAAACGGAGGCCAGATTCGGAATCTACGTGAAATTTTGGGTTAGGAAGGATGTTTCCAGCGAAATCGGAGAGAAAAAATTTTCGGCTGACGTCCCCCCCCCTCTGGACAGCTTGCTTCGATTTTGGCTTCCAGTGGACGGATTTTGTCGTGCGATAGCTCGTTTGAAAGCTAAGAGTGAGACAAATTCAGTGAAACAATCGGCTTGTTCCTATCTGTCTTCGTTTAGATGTGAGACGCCATTTAAGATTTTGGGACATTGGCGAAAAACGACAGAGTTAGAATTTGGGACGTTTTGGGCTCTAGCTTCAAAACGAAGCATCGGATTGGAAAACAGAGACCAGATTTGGAATCAGCTTGATGTTATTGTCCAATGAGGATCATCATCCAATGAGAATCAAGCATTTCTTTATAAATAGCGAGCCTTCCACAGTGAGAATCATTCCATCGTTGAATCACACGAGTGACGGACGCACATTTTCTCTCTCTAGTTCCCTGTTCTATTACCCAACTAAAATGGTAAGTCGCTACTTCCCTCCCTCTCCTCCCTTGAACGTAAACTTAATACAATCTTTTTTCATTTTCAGGCATCTACTCCATCTGCTGCACTAGTAGGACAAAATGGCGGTCAAACGTTACAAGGTTCGCTACGGTCAGATCATCTACAACTGAGGCCAGTGGAAGAAACATCCAAGGTACATAATCCTACACCGCTACAGCGTAAATTTAAACAAGCCTTGCGTTATGATGATCATAGCGTAGTACTCCAAACGGGAATGCTCCCTTCCACGGATGTCAAGATAATGCACAATCAGTATGGGGACTACATACTGATCCCCGTGAGTACGTACATTCGCCACCAACTTGATATTATTGAGGAGTACGTGACATTAAATATGGACATTCCTACTCCTCTTGCTCAAGAGTGGAAGGCGAGAGATGACAAGGATACTCCCTATAGAAAGATTTGGGATGGTAATCACATTTGCCTACCGGTATCACATTGGTGTACTTACTATAAGAAGGATGGAGATCATTCAATACCCATCAGATGTGATGAGCTCGGAGAAGGTACTTGGGATATCCTTTTCAAAGTGAATGGGCTATATTATGGTCGACACAAGGATAATAAAATAGCCTCTCTCTCCATGCATATGGAATCCATTTTATATATTCCGAAACCACCCAACGTGGACGACATAATTGATCAAATCCTTAACAGCAGTGGTACGAAGCGCAAGTCGGAGAAGAATGCTACATCAAAACGCAAATCAAAGAAGGAGAATTACTAGTCCTTTCCTAACTCTACCCTATGACAATTCGCTTATGTGCTTTGAGTGTCGTAGACGTGGTCTTATTAGATACATTTTACTTCTTCGTTGCCATCATATCATTTGTGTATTTTGTCGTGAAAAGCATCGATGTAATTCTTCATTTTGTAATATGTTATAGAACGCTTCCTTAGATGTGTAAATTTCCGTTTTAGGCTTCTATCATCATTTTTATGGATTGTGAGGGTGAACCTGTACAGGAGCTCAGTGCTATTGCTATGAACAATTGGACATATCAGATTGTTAGTGTCTATCATCAACATGCCAACTGTGATCCCAATGTTGATCAATGGGCGAGAAAACACATTCATGGACTTAATCTGAAATATTTGCAAGACTATGGCTTTTCTTGTGAGAGTGCTCTTCTTATTGACTTTAAACGATGGCTAGCTGCTTTCAATGTTATACGCATCTTTTGTAATAATCCTGGTAAGGAGAGAAAAGTATTTCCCAATCTAATCATTGATGATATTTTGCTCCCGCCTTGGGATAGTAGAGTGAATCAACATTATCATGAAGTCACGAAACGTTTTAAGGATTTGTGTGTTCCTATTTTGTCTGTTCGTTGTAGTAGCTACGTTCATAACCAATGCTTCTTTCCTCCTTACTTCAACACTGCCAAAGTCCTGTATGGTTATCATTGCTCGCTGTATGATAGTTATCAGCTGTATCTATTTTATCTCTTTCAAACCATTGATTTATAATGCATGCTTGTTACCGTTATTCAATAAATGTTACTATGAGAAGAGTTGTTGTTTTCATGCAATGGATGGGTTAGTTAAAGGGCGATCATGTCTTTCTCAAACGACTGCGGAACATTACGTTTTCATAGGCAAAGTTTAAAAGGAGCTGTTCAAGATTATGTGATAAATTTTCATAAAGATGAGACCGACATCGAAGCAGTGGTTGATGATGCTAGCACTCTATTTCTAGAGTTAATGAATACATTCTCTGATAGCATTGTCATGGCGCGATTAGTTGCGAAAATTAAGTTTAGTCATTTTGGAAAGGAAGAGGTGGAAAGTCGCTCTTCCATTTTGCTTCTTATTCAATGGAAGTGGTAGATCACCCCGAAGAATTTTTTAAAAGACATATGATAAAAATTGCTGAACGTCTTAACGCATTTAACCATCATGGTAGCAGTCTAGTGATTGAAGCGATTTCAGATATTCACATTCAACTTTCCATAAAGAAAAATTGAAAATGCAGTGGTACTTGATTGTAGCACAACTGGTTTTCGAGCTATGTCTGCTCACTCTCGAAGTATATTCCTTCTGTACATGCGTCTATTATTTAGAAAAGGCTAGCAAATTCATATCTTCAAAAAGACTTGCTATAGACATCAGTAACGGTGAAACTATGTGGTGCGATGTATGTAAGCGAAAGGATGGAAATGAAAAGCGCATCTTCAAGAGATGTAAGCATGCTTTTTGTCAACGCTGTTTCATACGTAATTGCATTCAACTTTGCCAATGTAACCACTGTGACATTGCTCATTTCGATTGTCACTTATGTCGCAATAGTTAGTACCTATGCAAATGTGGTAAAGATAGGTTTTTAGCAAAGACTAACACGGAAAATGGCGAAACGTAAAATGACGAAACGTAAAAGTCAAAAGTTTTCTTCAGCCATTCAAGCTCTCCGACGAATGAAAGCAAATCAGCGATACAATGCTATACGACATGCTAACGATAAATTCATTTGTGAAATTATTTCTCATGTGAGGAAGTTGAGGACGAAGAAATTAGCACCAAAACAACGAAAGTTACTTAAGCGATATGCTACGAAATTGCGTTTCATCTCCAATCCTAAAGTCGCCCTTCAAAGAAAGAGGAAAACTCTAACACAAAAGGGCGGTTTCCTTTCAGCAATACTTCCAATGATAGCTCCTGCCGTGGGCAACCTATTGGGAAATATCTTTGGCTCTAAGCGTTAATTATGCAAATGTTGAGTCTCAAAGTAATAAAATGGATTTCAGACTTCAATGTGATAAAGTTCTGACTGTATCAGGTCCATCTCATGCAGGTAAAACTGTTTTCACGCTGAATTTATTGGATAAAAGAAGGGAGTTGTTTAAGGAACCTATCAATCGAGTGATTTGGTGTTATGGTCTTTATCAACCGTCGCTGTTTCAGGAATTGCAAAGTCGCAACTTTATTCGACATGAAGGAATTATTCCAGTGGATAAACTTCAGTCTAATGATGTTGTTGTATTGGATGATTTATTAAAAGAAAGTAAGAATTCAAAAGATGTTACAGATATGTTCACTCGCGCAGCACACCATAAAAGGTGTTTAATCATCTCTATTACACAAAATAAGTTTCCTGATGGAAAAGAAGCTCGTACACGAAACCTGAATACACACTATTATGCTAATTTCAAGAATCCGCGAGATAAAAGTCAATTTGAAATTTTAGCGCGACAAGCTGCACCCAGAGGATCAAAAGCCTTAATTGAAATTTTTCAAGCAGCTACTGAAAAACCATACGGTTACTTATTCATTGACTTTACGCAAGAGTGTCCGGAAGAATTTAGATTTCGAAGTGATATTTTGAAAACTCCCATGATTATCTACAAACTATGAGTTCTTATTCTCGCATGATTGTTATTCCTCAGGATGAATATGTACAATTGACTGCCATGCAGCAAGTAAAGCAACCTCTTGCAAATCAAATGTATAGGAAAGAAATAGATTATCAGCAAAATGTTCACATCAAAGATCCACATCGTGCTGTATTATTACAATCGGAAACTGTTTGAGCAATTGAAAAACTTGAAGAATAAGATGCGTGACTCTGTATCGACTGCTACACCTTTAGCATCTCGCGCACATGCCATATCTCTTTTCAATAGTATTGAGCCCCATCTCAATGTAAATGATAGAGGAGAAATCATTACAGATGAAAATAAAGTGATTGATGCTTCACGTTATGAAGACTTGATTCAGTATGCGACACGTAGAAAGCGCCGTCAGGGCTATGTTCCACCTGGTTGGTCATACTTTCTTAAACTATTGAAAAAGCATAATGTGCCAAAATTTGCTTTAAATAATGAGACATTGAAAGAACTGGATTCAACAGTGGCTACTGCTCCAATGCTTCAGGCGATGAAAATGCCAACAAATTGGTTTAAGACGTCACCTGCTACATCCCCTCCCACACTCACTAAGCAAACAAGAGGAAGAACTCGACGTAGATCTACATCGCCACTAAAACTGGTAAAAGGAAAACGTAAAACAGCTCCTCCTAGGAAATACATGTTCTCAGACAATTAATATGAAGCAGATGTGTTGCTTGCCATGTAATGAGCCGCCAGAGGTGAATGTCGTTGTCACTTGCACTTGCTGCGCCAGCTCTCATAATGAAACCCCTAAGCAATGTGAACACGATCGCAAAACCGCTAAAGCTAAATGCTGCAGTTGTTGTAAATGTAGAAAGGCAAGAAAGAAAAAAGATGAGAAGGAGGAAAAAGAGTCAGTCGTCATCGACTGAACGTTTGAAGTCAATCTATTATGATGTAAAACATCCGGCAGGATTTGCATCTATCAAGAAATAATCAAAAGCGAGTGGTCTTCCACAATCACAAGTGAAACGATGGTTAAAGGGTCAGGCTACCTATACACTCCACAAACAAGCGAAAAAGAAGTACCGCACCCGCCATTATATTGTTCATGACATCGATGCACAGTGGCAAGCAGATTTGTGCGATGTTGCCTCCATTTCAAAACATAACTCGGGCAATAATTTTATTTTAACCGTCATTGATATTTTCTCGCGTTATGCGTGGGCTCAACCTTTAAAAACTAAAGAAGGGAAAGGAGTAGCAAAAGCATTCCAAACAATTTTTCGAGAAGGTCGGATTCCAAAAAGAATTCAGAGTGATCAAGGAAAAGAGTTTGAAAATCAGCATGTGACAAGATTATTTGAGAGACATGACATTGAGTTGTTTAGTGTAAAGAGCGCTTATAAAGCTGCACTCGTTGAACGTTTTAATCGCACATTAAAAAATCGCTTGTGGCGACATTTTACTGCCAACTTGACACAATATTGGACAAAGGTTCTACAAGATACACTCCATGCCTACAATCACTCTATCCATCGTTCTATTGGACTCAGACCAGTAGATGTAAATGCTGACAATGTAGATAAAGTGCGCGAATCATTCCAACGTAAACGCACTCATGTGAAAAGTGATGTGAAAATTGGCGATAAAGTTCGTATCTCAAAAGTGAAAAGTGTTTTTGCTAAAGGGTACCTTCCGAATTGGACAGAGGAGGTATTTACAGTATCAAGGATTAATCAAAAAGACTCTCCGACCACCTACAAAGTGAAAGATTACGATAATGAAGAAATTGAGGGTAGCTTTTACCGCGATGAGATTGAGGTAGTCACTGAAAGTGAAACATATTTGGTAGAGAAAATCATTCGATGTAAAAAACGGCAAGGTGAAGAATGGTGTCTTGTTAAATGGGCTGGTTATCCTTCAAGTATGAACTCTTGGATGCGTCGTGCCGACATCTTTCATCTAAGTGATCGACAGTGATTCATGCAAAGTTGTAACTAACAATGTTTAGGGTTTGAGCTATGAATCCAACTGCCTCATATTATTCACGACCCTCCTATGTAAGTGGCGGAGGACAAATTTACATCGGTGCTCGCCGCCAACGTGGAGGTAGCATACTTGGTGCACTGAAATCTGTTGTAGCACCTCTCATATCCAATGTCGGTAGATCTTTAAAACGAAATGTTTTAAGTAATGCCGTTGGCTTTGCTGGTGATGTTGCTAGTGATCTTTCCAGAGGTAGAAGTTTCAAGAGCAGTTTGTTGAATCGTGGGAAGGAACGCGGTTTAAAAACATTGAAGCAGACCATTGCTGGTGTTACTGAAGGAAAGAAATCACCTAAACGAATGAATAAAGGAAGGAG
>CAJQUW010005237.1:12500-25581 GCA_907163375.1 Prostheceraeus crozeri
GTAATACTTGCTGTTTGGAAGCTGTTGGCGTAATGTTGTGAGATCGATTTTGGTGTAGAGTCTGAAGCGACGGAGAATGTTGACGATGGTGTAGCGATGGCGCTTCATGATGAAAGAATGAGTAAATTGAGCGATGTACCTTCCTTTTATACTTTTCCCAACTACCTTGATGAAATGTGAAGTTAGTATGAAGTTGGGAATGATAGAGTTGAATTCGCCGATTGTTGACGCGCAGCCAGATGCGATTTCCAATACGTGAATGTCTTTTCATATAGAAGTATTTCAAGTCCTTCATGATATGATGTAGAGATTGAAAATGACGATAAGATAAAGCAAACTCTCTTCTCACATTTCCAGTTGAATCTTTGAAATAGACGTTTCGATCATGATCCGTTTCAATACGTTGTAGGGAATCTAATTTCCAACTCATGGTGCGTGGTAATCATATCTGATTAAGATTTGCATAGTAGGGCGATGAACTCACGACGAATAAATGTCATGATGGAGCGATGTATGTATCTTCTATACTTCTCCCAATTGTATTTGCGAAATGAGAAACAGTTTGCGGAATGAGAATGGTAGATTTGAATTTCATTTCTGTAATGTTGAAGCCAAACTTGATCACCCAAGGAGATGAATCTTAATGTTTCAAAATATTCCAAATCCCTCATGATATCATTGAGGTTGACAAATTGTCGCCATGTTAATGTAATACCTCTTGATGTATGACCATGAGAATTTTTGAAATGTACGTTTCCATCACGATCAACTCTGATATATTGTAGAGAGTCCAAAATCCAAGTCTTCATGATGTTATGCAAAGTTGCAGATTAGCAATATAAAAATGTCGTTTTATCATATTTTGCTTAGCAATGCGGCTACAAAGAGATTTACTAGTAATCGAGCCGCACTCTTTTCTACTCCCATTGATCATGCACAACAGCTAAATGGGAATTGGGAAGTGGGTGTCACTCAACTTGTTTATAGCAACTGTGTCTATACTTTTGATCATGAGGTGATGACTATTAATATGAGGCGTACAGCTGCTTATCAATGTGAAAAGGGGTGCCGAGTATACATTCCACAGTGGTCAAAGAAAGATCTCTTATCATGTAAAAAGTTTATATATGATTTCTTGAATAAAGCGTGTAAACATATTGTCCAATTTACTCCGCACAATGATGATTATAATTATGTACATCATGTAGTTGAGAAAGATTGGATTGTTGGTTTAAGTCCAAGTTTAAGAAATGATTTAGGCTACCTCGCTAGCGCCTTAACAAGCTATGATAATTTTAACGTTAATTACCACATAAGTGGTCATAAACAGTTAATATATCGAGAGGAAGCTTATTATGTAGATCTTATTCCAAGAAATGAGAAGACGTTGGTGAAGAAGATTGTGATTAAGCCAAGAAAGACAAACATGACTCCTGAAACATTATTGAAGAAATTTAATTATCTCCTTCGAGTTGATGGTAAACAAGTGGCAACATTGACTTATATCAAATCATCTAATCATATTGCAATAAGCAAATTAAATGATGATGATCTAGTATTAGTTTGTTCAAAAGATTTTCATCAGTTCTTACGACATCGTTCTGCAGCTGTTCATGGAAAATCTGATATGCAACATTTACCATGTGAAAGGCCAAATCAATTTGATACAGAATGGGCCGTATCTTTATACAGAAAGTGTGTAGAGCCTTTGGTGGTTTCTTACATGAAACAAGAGTGTTGATGCCTCGCATTATTACTTCGGTTAAATTGGTTGTAGATTATTTAAATGAAGTGATTAATGAGCAACATATTTCATTTTCTGAAAAAGAAGGTACTTTGTCTCTCACTATAAGTGGAAAAGGTATTGAACTAATTATGGATAAAACTCTAATGGACATTTTGGGTTTTGACCAAAATATCTTTAAAAGTGGTACTGTAACCAAAGCTAGCGCAGACATGTCGCTATCGCGTCGTATTAACTATTTTCAGATATATTCCAATATTGGTGAAGATGTACGTGTGGGAGATGTTGAAGCTCCATTGCTAGCAATGATACCATACCAGCCAAAGAGCTGCAGTATTTTATCTGAGCATACTTTCAAGAAAGTGCATTATACAAAGCTGAAATCAAACTACATCCCACAAATTGATATTGCCATTTATGACGATGCTGGTGCGTTGATTCCTTTTCATAAAGATGCTGTGACAAGTATCACACTCCATTTCCGAATGAAGAGTTAATGCAAACGTATGCTAATATATTTTTCCAATGTGAATAATATGGAAAGTGAAAATAAGGACTCGTTTCTAATCTACTTGCCCAGTAATGCTTCTATGAATAAATTTCCCAAAAATAAACCATCAGACTATCGAGTAGAATTAAATCGCCCACTGCATTTAGAAGGTGAATGGGAGGTTGGCGTTTCTAGTATTTGCTATGATAGCAATATTCAGAATGTGAATGATTTGGAAGAAATGATATTGACTTCCTCGCACCCATGATGGAATAACGATGAATAATGCATTTCAGTTCCCATACAATTTAACATCAGATGGAAAGTGGAACTATGAATGGATTCAGATAAAATCAGATTCTTATGAGCCATTTGGGAATGAGAAAATTATTAAGGCATTCAACAGTGGTAATACTTCCATCATGAAGAATAAAAATCAGAAAGCTTATGAGTTTACTATCTATCATTGGAGTGGGAGACAGTTCCTCCGCTTTCATTACGCTGAGGTTGGATAGTGAATTCTATCCGCATCTCGGTTTTGGTCATGGACTACATCTAACGTCAATTGCTACTGCAAATGTTAGAAAAAGTTTATTCAAATCGAATCAACAAATTTCATTATAGATTTAAAATATTTGATGAAGATGTTGTAGAATGCGAAGAACGCATCATTTTGAAAAAGCGTGGTGTTCAACCTTTATCACTTATTGAGTTAGTAAAACGATGGAATGAGACTGTGGGTAAGAAGTATGGAGAGAAAATTATGGCGGACAAAAATAAGTTGGTTATTCAGAAATATAATGACAAACTTACAGTTTATTTCTCTCCAACCTTGCGTCATTTTGTAAGACATTATACACCTATTATTGGAAGCGGTGTGGTGTATGCTTCTCATGAATATCACACTAAAGCTGATTCAGTTAATGATGAATGGTGGGTGGACATCTATGGCGATCGCATCAAGAAAATTTACCAGTCTTATGAAGAATCTAAAGTTGCTATCAATATAATGCCGCGTCTATATCATACAGTTGAAAGCTTCATTCATGTAGTAAATCCTTATATACAACAGAAGTTGAAGCATGTGATGAAAAGTAAATATGATGTAAAGACACACCACATTTCGTTTTCAATTGAAAATCAACGCGTTGTTCTGAAACTGGGTGATGACATTCAATGTCAATTGAGTAAAAATTTGAAAAAACTCTTTGGTTTTTCAATGCTACAAACTGTGTTTGCTGCTGCGCATACGATTGGTATAGAAACACCAATGACACTTGATAAACATGAACAGCACCTTTACATTCAAAGTGATTTGAATTCTACCTATTTCTGTTGGTGAGAAAAAAGAATACATTTTACGTGATTTCATTCATGATAAAGACGCTTCATATGGAATAGTCGAGAAGATGTTTGAATCTATTTTCTATCATCCCGTCGTCAAACAAACTATACCCTCTATTGCTATCAAAATTACCAATGGTTTACAAGAGTGCATCCATGTGAAAGATACTAAATCCCTCATAACGTTAGTGTTTCGGAAAACAAAGTGAAGTCATTGTGATATGTTTATTGAAATATGTACATGAATGTGAAGGAATAGACTTTATACAACATCCACTGAAAATATATACATGAGCGCACTTCAATAAACATTGTTATATACAAAAAGTCTTTTTACTTCGTGAAGGGTGGAAATATACAGGGATAGGAAAAATGTCTTTCAGTGGAAAAGTCATCACATGGGGAATGTACAGATGTGGACACATATTCACAAGGAAAAAACAATCTCATGCGATACATAAAACAACAATGTTTATCTACAGAAATCAACATCAAAATACTAAGTTAAGGATGATTATGCTAAGACGTCTCCTGAATGTGGTAGTGTGAGTTTAATTCTTTTGGGTGGTGGTATGTTTGTGTCAGGATGTCCATGTGGAAGAGATATGTTGTGTTCTAACCAGCACCTCTTATCCTCCCATGCTGAAAGCGCCCGTTTCCTAAAAGTATGAGTTTTGATCTCATGCGACTTAGATTTTAAGATTGTCATATTGACAAACGTTATATTTTTATTTCTATAGGCTTTCCTGAAATTCTTATGTTTCATGTTAGAGACCAATGATCTTGATATGCCTTTAGCACGCTTAATACTATCGTCGCTATCCTTTAATTTCATAGAATACATTTTTGGACGGAGGAGAATCATTTCATCTATTTCCTTCCCTGCTGTCTCATCCTTAAAGCAGCCAAGTTTTGCCTTATTTTTGATGGAGTAGAGTGGATGATCAGCAGGATAATTTGATGTATCAAAATATCTTTCTAAAGATTTTCCTACTTCATTGAAATTTAAATCTTTTTGAGTGGTAATACCTAAAAAGAAACTATCTGTATCACCACCCAACAAACGAACCTCTTTTACGAGAGGACACGGTTTTAGTATTTTATAGAAGAGTTGATACATTTCAAGCTTGGAGTAATCTAGAACAGCTTGACCAATATAGATGGGTTTGCACAACTCAACTTCAGATTTTATCATTTTAATACCTACAAGATCCTCATCGATTATGTCTCTATCGATGAATAGAGGTGATGAGGTCAATTTGTGATACTTTTGATCATCATTAACTAGTTTGTAGTTTACGCGCTTTCTAACATCCTCCATCGTCTTACCAAATAGACTGTTGTTCTTATATTTATAGAAATCTTTTTCAAAGTTATTTTGGGCTAGTGCACGTTTCTGGCTGTTGCTATCAATATATGGCTTGAGGAAGGCTTTCTGTCTAAATTTAATAATGCGGTGAACTCTTTTTAAAATCATGCCCATTTCTAAATAAAATTTTAAGATGCTAAAGTGGACTAGATAGTTTTCTTTATCATATTGAGTGAGCAAAAGTTTGCGGCAAGGCTTATAGTCGGGTTGTCCACATGATTCTAAATCTTTATGAAATTGTTTCATAAAGTCGGAAAACATATCTTTGCTCACTTCACCTGATTCGGGTGCGAGTGGAAAATCTACGGTTTTATGTTTAATATTATTTGGATAGATTAGATCTATCTCAAAATAATATCCCCAATCACCTCATCTGGAATTGCTAGTATGTTAGAAGGGTTGGAGAAATGTTGAATATCACTATCATCTAACCAGCTAAACTCAGAGTGAGGTAGCGGTTTGGATAATGAACTACCATACAAATTATTTTGGTCATAATACTTCAGATGGGTATGATCATTACCTACTGTTTCAGATTTTAACCTATGTTTATTTACAAATGTGAGACCACCGCGAATTCCTCGCTCAAATAAATTATACATCTCTGGATCTTGTAAGAGATGAATGGTCTCACCAGTCATTTTAAAAGCAGACTTAAATGACATGGCTGGTAGACTGACAAAGTGGACGGGATCTAACTTATCTTCTTCTAATGCCACTCGTCGAAACTCCTGAAATACATCAGCCAGCAAAAATACATCTAACTTAAGGTAGGCAATCATATATTCACCAAATGTATGGCAGTCAAATTTTATCCATGCATCTTGTGCATGATCATAATCTTCGGTCTTACATTCTGCGCCGGTCAAATCATTTTTAAATTTATCTATGGGCGGAAGAGAAGTCTCGCCGAGTTTACTAATCGCATCAAAATATGCATATGGAAAGACTCCTTTCCGTGTGATGACTTCATCGGTTAGATTTGGGTATTGTTTCTTAAGATTTTGTGTTAGTGGAAGAGACTTTAGATTTTGCACGAGAGAGGCCAGTGATGCAGTCATAAATTGGTAGGAATCTAAAAATTTTATATCAAAATAGACCGTCTTATTTTCTTTAGTTTTATCGACAGGCACTTTTGCTGTCATGGCCATAAACTTCTCTCTCGTTTGCGCTATTACATCAAGCTTCCACTCTTTCATTTGACCTAAACCTCCTTTTATTATCATATGGCTGTCGTAGCCCTTGAAATTGTGGAAAATGACGGGTAATGTACGCCGCTTCATCCTCAGCGAAAAATTACATTTTGAACAGAGTGCGTTTCTAAATTTAGCAGTGATGTGATCATGGTCGCGCACTTTCTTAATCTTATCATCGTCAAATGTTTTCCTACATTTGGGGCAAACGTTGCAACTATCAAATTTTGCTTGATCATCTGCTGTCATATGCAATGATCTGCGATAGAGTTCACCATCATGTTTTTGTTGAAATTTTACAGCCTGTTCGAGGAATTGTAGGAATTGGTAAATACAATCCTCACCTTGCCAGACGCGCATTTTATTTTGCCTACCCCTAAAGTGATCATGCCATACTTCATAGCAGGAAATGGCTGCTGGTCGATGGATGTTATCATCGATATAACATTCGATGTCAGCATAGATGACACGAAGAGGACTTAGTTCATCACCATTCTCTCTATATGAAAACTCCTTATCTTTGGGCATGCGCTCCATTTGCAGTTTACCTCGCTTACACCATTCGTAATGAGTTTCAAATTTAGTTTTCCTCCTAAAGTGGCGAATACATCTGTCGCAGTAATATAACTCTCTACTAGAGTTTTCTAAGTGGTGGTATAAGCGAGAGATTTTGGGAATACCACAGTAGTGCCATTCCTCACTATCATCCTGTTTTACTAATAACAGGTTTATTGTACGTTCATAACAACTCGAACGCGAGTTGTAGCGCACACCCTTCAATCCCTTTTCCCAAACATGGAGAACTATTTTGATGTTGTTCAATTTTTCAAATTTTTCTATATCTTTAATTTTCATATCGTCACTATTACAGTCATCGAAGTTTAATTCATTCTCCCACTGTTGATACTTACTCTTGCGGTATCGACTATTCTGCACATCATTATAGTGGAGAATGGAGAGGACGGCATACTTAAAACATTGCGATTCGCAATCTACAGAAATGACTGCTGCTTTATTTCTTAAATTTTTCGGAAGTTTAAAGGAGCCTCGACCACTATGATTTCCTAATAAACTGATTTTGATCATAGCGGTCTCAATACCATCAAAAACGAGTCCACTATCACGCTCGTTAAATTTATCTATATTTAATTTTAACCCTTGGATATGAAAATTTATCCAAGACTCACAGTCTACAACTTCGGTTGCAGGAGAGGAGGGTATGTGAAACTCCAACCTCTCTATTATTTGTCCAGTATGGTGGTCGATTTTTACATATTTTATTTTAAGATAGATGAGCGCCTTCATTCTAAAATTGTCTAAATTGTTGAAGAGCGCTTCTATCAATGATGAATTTTGATGAAACCATTCCTCAAAGTTAGCAATGGTTTCTGAGGAGTCCATCTGGTAGTTCCTCACTAAATTATTTATGGACACCTCAGTGAGTCGGATAGAGGAGGTACCGTTGGTGTAGGTATCGTTCGTGTGTGTATGTTGAAGTCTGTGCGAAGATAGTTCAAAACGTGTCTCGAAAGACTGAATGCATAAATCGCAAGAAAAGGAGACATCGTTAACAGAATCATCCCTACCTTCGGAGATTGATGCCGGCTTAGGTCTACAAACACCTCGCTTGATGTGTCGGATGAGATCACGCTTCCTCGTGAAGATGTGTCCACAGTCAGCACATTGCCGATCGTCGCATTCCCGCGACAATGTTGAGATGGACTCGCACGAGATGGAACTGGTATCACCTGAAAGAGAAATCATTCTTTCATCTCTGTTCAAGTCTCAGTGTATTGTTACAACCTACCTTGACTCAACAACTCTAAACTTTCCTCGAGAAGGGAGGGCGTTGGTGATGAAGTTGATGCCTGAAATTGAGGAAGATGCTATTAGCTACACGTTTGAGGGAGATGAGAGAGGAAATTTTCAACTTACCATTTGAACGAAATTATGTTTAAGCTTGATACTTCAACAAGATAGAGACTTCACTCAAATTTGAAATTCACTAAAGAGCAGTTCACTTGTACGCCTCAAATACAGAATTCGTCAGAGAACAGTTCAATTATGCGTCTCAAAGACAGAGTGAAATGATACGGATATCACTTTGCTTATATACTTTCATTCTCTTCATTCATTGGATGTTCATTCTGATTGGCTGCTTGTGTATACTTAAGAATTAGAAAACATTTCAAAGTCATTATTCACAGTCAACATGACAAGCCCTCCAACAACACCAAATACCGCATTGGAGTTCTCCTCTCCATGCTCAACACCAAAGGCGCTCGTTACAAACCAAATGCACCAAGAAAGGCGAAGGTGGAGAAGGTGTACCGACTGGACAATATACGAAAGTTATCATTACCAGCGGACGAGGAAGAGGAGAGTGTATGTGAGAAGGAGTGTCCCGACTTAACAGGCGTGAGGTGGAAGTATCTCCAGTACGATACTGACGATGTGATGGAGATGACCAGCAAGTCGCAGTTGCATCAAATATGGGAGTGGTACACCCCTAACTCCCAACCGCGAACCGTGGCGGAGTGGGCGTACATTGACAACGTGAGGGACGCTGCAGAAGAACGTTTAAAGCACTCAACTGTTTTTGTGATCTATGTGAAGTCAGACTCTGGGACGATATTGACGATGAAGACCTTTTAAAATACATGCCATAATAAATGTTTATTTCGTATTATCTTTGCTTTCATACTGACTTACTTGAATGGGGCTTTAGTGAATAATTTAACCATGTATACTTTTTCATTTGGAAATAGTAGCACGCTTAGTCTAACTTGCAAATCTTATAACATTTCATATGGGTGATAATGGTAGATGAAATAGTGTCAAATAAAATTAAGATAGCTTACACTTCTGATACAGGGATAGCAATCGACTGCGATCCATGTGTAAAGAGCTTGTTAGACTACGGATGGGGTTAAGTGGATGATTTAACCATGTATACATTTTCATTGGGAAATAGTAGCACGCTTAGTCTATCTTGTAAATCTTAAAACATTTCATATGGACGATGATGATAGATGAAATAGTGTCAAATAAAATTAAGATAGCTTACACTTCTGATACAGGGATAGCAATCGACTGCGATCCATGTGTAAAGAGCTTGTTAGACTACGGATGGGGTTAAGTGGATGATTTAACCATGTATACATTGTCATTGGGAAATAGTAGCACGCTTAGTCTAACTTGTAAATCTTAAAACATTTCATATGGACGATGATGATAGATGAAATAGTGTCAAATAAAATTAAGATAGCTTACACTTCTGATACAGGGATAGCAATCGACTGCGATCCATGTGTAAAGAGCTTGTTAGACTACGGAAGAGAGAAGTGTGTTATGTTGCGTGTGGCGCGTGAGTGTCCTCCCATTTCAGTCCATTCATTATTTTTCTTCCCCTCTGCATTCCATATCCGAGGATATGTGGCGGGCTTGGGACCGCTTTAGCTGCATTAGAAGGTTGGCCCTTAAAAGAGCCCATGGGTCGTTCTCCGTCCACCGACACACCTCTCACTTCTGCAAAAACTCTGAAAGAAAAAGAATAGGAGATTAGATGAGCTACAAAAATGATCATGTTGAGGAAGCTTACTGGGAACTTTCTTCCGAACATTTCGGACGACGAAGTCTTCGAGCTGACCGGTAACGTCCATGCTCATGTGGAGACAGCGGACTCCGTCGCCCTCATAACACTGCTGGGTTACGTTGGGATCATCCGTGATGGTTGGGGCGTCGCAAATATTGTTCTCAAAGAGGGGAAGATGGACTTCATACACTTACTTTCTTTTTCGACACTTCAAACGCTCATGCAGTCGCTCCACTTCACCCGTCAACCTCTTATTAATGACCTTCACCTCCTCCGTCTCCTTCACCACGCTTCGCATCCGCTCTATCTCTTCATCCTTCCTCGACACACTCGCCCGCAAACTCTCCACCAAACCTGCCTTCCTCATCAACTCGCTCCTTTCCGCCATCCATTCCTTCTCCTTCTTTCTCAAGCTCTCCAACTCTTCCCTTGTTGCCCTATACCCCTCAACCTTCACCTTCAGCTCATCATTCTCCTTCAAAACCTTTCTATTGTTACTTTCCAAAGCCATCACACGATCCTTCATTCTCACAAATACCTCCGTGTCATACGCCTCTTGCTGCCGTGGCGATGACGCTGCCATCGGCATAGCCACTTCCTCCCCCTCCCACTCTTCCTTCAAATCCGCTATGTCTCCAAACAAATCTTCCATCACCGCATCCAAATCTACATCATCCTTCTTCTTCTTCATATTCGCTCTCAACTCAACTTCCTCACTCGAACTCCCATCACTCGAACTCCCCTCACTCGCATTCCTCACCACTTTCCTCCCCAATCACGTCCTGAATCGTGGCCACCGCCTTTCTCACCTCTTCCCTTTCCAACAACTCTCCCTCAAACCATGCCTTGAACCCCTTCTCTCCGATGTTCCCACTCTCACACTGCAAATGCGCCTTCATAAATTCCTTCTCATCCCCCATCACACATTTCCGACAAGACACACACAACCTCAACATCACTTTCCTCTCATGGCCCATCGTCCCCTCTTTTTCTTTTAAGTGTTTCTTCAGTTCGCTACCTCTAGCAATCTTTCCACAGCTACACTTGCCCACCAACATCTTGGC
This sequence comes from Prostheceraeus crozeri, assembly GCA_907163375.1. Classification (NCBI taxonomy): domain Eukaryota; kingdom Metazoa; phylum Platyhelminthes; order Polycladida; family Euryleptidae; genus Prostheceraeus; species Prostheceraeus crozeri. The sequence continues at coordinate 23,300 of CAJQUW010005237.1, forward strand.
ATTACTCCGCTTTTGTCATGATAATTCTGTAAAGATAGAGTAAAATTTGATAGCAAGTGTTTATAGATACTACTTGCTGATATGCATTGAAAGACTAAGTCACCAAACATTTGATAGCAAGTCAGCAACCGTTTGGGTGTTAAGCTCTTGAATCCGTTACAGGCGTTACTCAGAGGGGATCTTATCCCAGCTCCAAGGCCTCGACCCACAAATCCAACCTCGATCGGACAGAGCGTGCGTCATATCACTGTGTTGGTATCCGGGCCCCAGTTTTGACATGAAAACCGGTGGAGTTATTTACAAGAGGAAACGACCCAAGTCACAGAGACTCATAAACGACTGCTTTTTATTCAAAAACTTTAATTATTATCATTAAATATGAATTTAAATTTTTCAGTATTTTAGTACTACTCATAAAACGTTTATAAGTAGTCTGTCACCTTCAGCATAGCAAACGCTGTCGAATGTTTTTTGAATCAAGTCTATAGGACTTGTAGAAGCAAAGTTTTAGCCGTTTGAAGATTTCGGCCTACTATGATCAAATGGTCAGTCATGCTATACTGACTAACCTATAAGTCTGACACCTTAGCTAGATATCAGCAATGTAAAGTCAGAAGTCCGATATCGGACCTCAAGAGAAACGACTTACCTGTAGCAGTTTCTCAACTTAGTGAAATTCCTCTCCCGATCCCGTTCTTATATATCCTGTGAATATGCAATCGATAAGAGGGGGGGGGGACGTCAGTGAAATTTCAAAATTTGATGAAAAATGTTTTGGTGACGGTCCCAGGTCGAAATTCCACACTTTGGAAAATTTTCAAAATTTTACCCATACAAAGTCACTCTGACACTTAGGATTTTTTCAGGAGAGCGAGCTCCGACCTAAAATCTTGTAACCGCTCTAACTTTTGAACGAAGACAGATAGGAACAAGCCGATTCTTTCACTGAATTTGTCTCACTCTTAGCTTTCAAACGAGCTATCGCACGACAAAATCCGTCCACTGGAAGCCAAAATCGAAGCAAGCTGTCCAGAGGGGGGGGACGTCAGTGATAATTTCAAAATTTGATGAAAAATGTTTTGGTGACGGTCCCAGGTCGAAATTCCACACTTTGGAAAATTTTCAAAATTTTACCCATACAAAGTCACTCTGACACTTAGGATTTTTTCAGGTGAGCGAGCTCCGACCTAAAATCTTGTAATCGCTCTAACTTTTGAACGAAGACAGATAGGAACAAGCCGATTCTTTCACTGAATTTGTCTCACTCTTAGCTTTCAAACGAGCTATCGCACGACAAAATCCGTCCACTAGAAGCCAAAATCGAAGCAAGCTGTCCAGAGGGGGGGGACGTCAGTGAAATTTCAAAATTTGATGAAAAATGTTTTGGTGACGGTCCCAGGTCGAAATTCCACACTTTGGAAAATTTTCAAAATTTTACCCATACAAAGTCACTCTGACACTTAGTAGGAGTATTTTTTTCCAGGTAAGCGAGCTTCCCGGACCTAAAATCCTTTGGTAACCGCTCTAACTTTTGAACGAAGACAGATAGGAACAAGCCGATTGTTTTCACTGAATTTGTCTCACTCTTAGCTTTCTCAAACGAGCTATCGCACGACAAAATCGCCGTCCACCTATAAAGCTAAGCCAAAATCCGAAAGCACAAGCTGATCCCCAGCAGGGGGGGGGTGGGGGGGTGGGTGGGGACGTCAGTGAAAAATTTTTTTTCTTTTTTTTTTTTTTTTTTTTTTTATTTCCTCTTTTGTCTTTCCTCTCCGATTTCGTTGGAAACATCCTTTATACCTTTTATTAACCTAATTTCCTAACTTCCTAACAACAACACCAAAAATATCACGTAGATTAGATTTCCGAATCTGGACTACATCCGTTTTTTTCCCCCCCTCTCATCCGATGCATTCCGTTTGTGTTGGTGGGGCGCTACAACACACCAAAACGAACGTCCCCAAATTCAACTCTGTGTCGTTTATTTCGAAAAATGTTTGAAAATTTTTTCTCTCCGATTGACAATGAAAATCACTATACAGATAAAGAATTTCACGCTGATTCCAAATCTGAAATATCCGTTTCAATCCGAAGCTCTCTATGGCGCTACAAACACACAAAACACGTTCCAAATTCTAACTCTGTCGTTTTTTTTTTTTTCCGCCAATGTCCCAACCAACATCTTCAATGGCGGTCTCACCTCTAAACGAAACAGATAGGAACAAGGAGCCGATTCTTTCACTGAATTTGTCTCACTCTTAGCTTTCATTCAAAACGAGCTA
>CAJQUW010005238.1:0-43644 GCA_907163375.1 Prostheceraeus crozeri
TGGACTAACAAATCTCATGAACAAGCAAATATGATCCTAGACTATCTCATTGAGTATGTACGTACCCAGCGGATTGTAAAATAAAAAACAATTTTTCCAACATGATGTTTTTATTTCAAATCATGATAGAACTTACAAATCATTTTTTCATTAGAGGATGGATTACATGAAAAGTTTTGAATAACAGATGCAAATCGAGATACATGTAAACGTTTTAAGATGAAGTACAGTACAAAAGCACCACACGTTGATGAAAGTGGATGTTGTAGTATGCGTTCATTTCGCTGATATTGACGCGTATGTTTTCTCAACCACTGCTGTGTTGGTATATTTGGAGGTTGAGCAAGAGAGTCAAATAGTTCACCACGTCGGTCTTCTCCAATAAAGATCGCTTTCCAATGCTCACGTCCTAAATTCTGTGAATGAGTGTTTAGCACAATAAAGATGGGATACTGATTTACTGCAGGTGGTAAGGTATCGAGTGAATAGACATTATCGAAAGCTTTCAACGTCGCTTCGTCTGCATTACGCTACACTTTAGTCTTAATATCGTCACCAGTCAACCAACTCATTAACGATTATACTGAAGAATCACGTCACGATACTTTGTAATTTCAATATTTGAATCGAAGACTGCATAAATTAATACATTGATCGTCTCAGGTAGTGTTCTTTTGAACGTCAAATCCAAACGAATATTATGAGGCACGTTCGCTTGACGATAGGGTGCACTAATATCGCTGTCAGCAGTCAAATCAAATGCATAAATAGTATATCCATCTTAAACTCTTTCATAGTCAGTCCGTTGGTATCATCCGTATTGTAAAAGCCAAAGACATCCATAAAATCAACATAACTGCGCATAAATTGATCCGAAGCAAAATCTGGTTTGTAGGGTGGACAGGATGACTCACACCATTAACACGTAAAGCAATTTCACTTAACTGATTGTGTTTAAAATTGAAAGGATTCTTCTTTATATTACCATTAAATGCATCATTTTCAACCATTGCCACCATGAGGAGCTTCGGTGCTTCCGATGGAAAGAGGCCATCTTTCATGAAACTCTTTTGATCTTTCGGAATTGTAAAGGTGAGAAGCTTTGTATGCTGAACGGGGTAAATGGCATTTTGGCGGTTAAGACCTTCAGCATGCCCTCTAATGACACTTGGATTCGGTACTACTCGACGAATGTAAAGTGCAATATCTTCCACATGAATTCTAAAATTGTCAACTTTAGCAAATGCATTCAGCGCAAATTCAGGCTTATTCAATGTCAGCTTGAGTCGCATGCTGGTATTACAGAGTAAAAACTTTGACTGTCTAAAGAAGTCTAAATTCAGCGGACCATATAGCTGACATACTCTACTATCTTTAATCATAGCAGATCGCTTTACAAAGCCACTGTTTTGTTTCAACATCAATTTTCCTGCTTCATCTCTGTACCATCCCATGGCTTCCATATGACTTTTTTGTGCTGCTGGATGAAACTGTGATACATGATTGAAATATGATTTATAGGGATAATCGCTTTGACCACCTTCCACCTGCTGCTCTCCAATCGTTAGAGAAACATCGCGAAGTAATGTAGTCAATGGTAAATTGTTCAGTCCAACTTTATGTGCATCGTCAATAGCAGTTCCATCTGCTTGCTGAATTCTAAACCTCAAATCAAGCATCGCATAACTCAAATCTATGTAGTCATCACTACCACCAGGAATAACAAATTCAATGGGGCCAGCATTCTCAGCTGTTCGAGGATGATAATCTACAATACTTGAACTAAGAATATCTGTCTGTATGGCTTGTTGATCGAACAAACAAAAACCGGAAGTTTTACACTCCATGATTAGAAGTTATAGCAGCGTCGTCGTTTAGCGCCTGATGAATGATTAGAGCCTCTGCGACGTTTGCACGAATGCCTTTTAACTGAAGATCGCACCTTACCAGCTCCGCGATGTTTCCTCCTTCCTTTTCTCATTCGTTTAGGTGATTTCTTTCCTTGAGTAACACCAGCAATGGTCTGCTTCAATGTTTTTAAACCGCGTTCCTTCCCACGATTCAACAAACTGCTCTTAAAACTTCTACCTCTGGAAAGATCACTAGCAACATCACCAGCAAAGCCAACGGCATTACTTAAAACATTTCGTTTTAAAGATCTACCGACATTGGATATGAGAGGTGCTACAACAGATTTCAGTGCACCAAGTATGCTACCTCCACGTTGGCGGCGAGCACCGATGTAAATTTGTCCTCCACCACTTACGTAGGAGGGTCGTGAATAAAATGAGGCAGTTGGATTCATAGCTCAAACCCTAAACATTGTTAGTTACAACTTTGCATGAATCACTGTCGATCACTGAGATGAAAGATGTCGGCACGACGCATCCAAGAGTTCATACTTGAAGGATAACCAGTCCATTTAACAAGACACCATTCTTCACCTTGCCGTTTTTTACATCGAATGATTTTCTCTACCAAATATGTTTCACTTTCAGTGACTACCTCAATCTCATCGCGGTAAAAGCTACCCTCAATTTCTTCATTATCGTAATCTTTCAACTTGTAGGTGGTCGGAGAGTCTTTTTGATTAATCCTTGATACTGTAAATACCTCCTCTGTCCAATTCGGGAGGTACCCTTTAGCAAAAACACTTTTCACTTTTGAGATACGAACTTTATCGCCAATTTTCACATCACTTTTCACATGAGTGCGTTTTCGTTGGAATGATTCGCGCACTTTATCTACATTGTCAGCATTTACATCTACTGGTCTGAGTCCAATAGAACGATGGATAGAGTGATTGTAGGCATGGAGTGTATCTTGTAGAACCTTTGTCCAATTTTGTGTCAAGTTGGCAGTAAAATGTCGCCACAAGCGATTTTTTAATGTGCGATTAAAACGTTCAACGAGTGCAGCTTTATAAGCGCTCTTTACACTAAACAACTCAATGTCATGCCTCTCAAATAATCTTGTCACATGCTGATTTTCAAACTCTTTTCCTTGATCACTCTGAATTCTTTTGGAATGCGACCTTCTCGAAAAATTGTTTGGAATGCTTTTGCTACTCCTTTCCCTTCTTTAGTTTTTAAAAGGTTGAGCCCACGCATAACGCGAGAAAATATCAATGACGGTTAAAATAAAATTATTGCCCGAGTTATGTTTGAAATGGAGGCAACATCGCACAAATCTGCTTGCCACTGTTCATCGATGTCATGAACAATATAATGGCGGGTGCGGTACTCTTTTTCGCTTGTTTGTGGAGTGTATAGGTAGCCTGACCCTTTAACCATCGTTTCACTTGTGATTGTGGAAGACCACTCGCTTTTGATAATTTCTTGATAGATGCAAATCCTGCCGGATGTTTTACATCATAATAGATTGACTTCAAACGTTCAGTCGATGACGACTGACTCTTTTTCCTCCTTCTCATCTTTTTGTTTTCTTCCCTTTCTACATTTACAACAACTGCAGCATTTAGCTTTAGCGGTTTTGCGATCGTGTTCACATTGCTTAGGGGTTTCATTATGAGAGCTGGCGCAGCAAGTGCAAGTGACAACGACATTCACCTCTGGCGGCTCATTACATGGCAAGCAACACATCTGCTTCATATTAATAGTCTGAGAACATGTATTTCCTAGGAGGAGCTGTTTTACGTTTTCCTTTTACCAGTTTTAGTGGCGATGTAGATCTACGTCGAGTTCTTCCTCTTGTTTGCTTAGTGAGTGTGGGAGGGGTTGTAGCAGGTGACGTCTTAAACCAATTTGTTGGCATTTTCATCGCCTGAAGCATTGGAGTAGTAGCCACTGTTGAATCAAGTTCTTTCAATGTCTCATTATTTAAAGCAAATTTTGGCACATTATGCTTTTTCAATAGTTTAAGAAAGTATGACCAACCAGGTGGAACATAGCCCTGACGGCGCTTTCTACGTGTCGCATACTGAATCAAGTCTTCATAACGTGAAGCATCAATCACTTTATTTTCATCTGTAATGATTTCTCCTCTATCATTACATTGAGATGGGGTTCAATACTGTTGAAAAGAGATATGGCATGTGCGCGAGATGCTAAAGGTGTAGCAGTCGATACAGAGTCACGCATCTTATTCTTCAAGTTTTTCAATTGCTCAACAGTTTCCGATTGTAATAATACAGCACGATGTGGATCTTTGATGTGAACATTTTGCTGATAATCTATTTCTTTCCTATACATTTGATTTGCAAGAGGTTGCTTTACTTGCTGCATGGCAGTCAATTGTACATATTCATCCTGAGAATAACAATCATGCGAGAATAAGAACTCATAGTTTGTAGATAATCATGGGAGTTTTCAAAATATCACTTCGAAATCTAAATTCTTCCGGACACTCTTGCGTAAAGTCAATGAATAAGTAACCGTATGGTTTTTCAGTAGCTGCTTGAAAAATTTCAATTAAGGCTTTTGATCCTCTGGGTGCAACTTGTCGCGCTAAAATTTCAAATTGACTTTTATCTCGCGGATTCTTGAAAATAGCATAATAGTGTGTATTCAGGTTTCGTGTACGAGCTTCTTTTCCATCAGGAAACAAATTTTGTGTAATATAGATGATAAAACACCTTTTATGGTGTGCTGCGCGAGTGAACATATCTGTAACATCTTTTGAATTCTTACTTTCTTTTAATAAATCATCCAATACAACAACATCATTAGACTGAAGTTTATCCACTGGAATAATTCCTTCATGTCGAATAAAGTTGCGACTTTGCAATTCCTGAAACAGCGACGGTTGATAAATACCATAACACCAAATCACTCGATTGATAGGTTCCTTAAACAACTCCCTTCTTTTATCCAATAAATTCAGCGTGAAAACAGTTTTACCTGCATGAGATGGACCTGATACAGTCAGAACTTTATCACATTGAAGTCTGAAATCCATTTTATTACTTTGAGACTCAACATTTGCATAATTAACGCTTAGAGCCAAAGATATTTCCCAATAGGTTGCCCACGGCAGGAGCTATCATTGGAAGTATTGCTGAAAGGAAACCGCCCTTTTGTGTTAGAGTTTTCCTCTTTCTTTGAAGGGCGACTTTAGGATTGGAGATGAAACGCAATTTCGTAGCATATCGCTTAAGTAACTTTCGTTGTTTTGGCGCTAATTTCTTCGTCCTCAACTTCCTCACATGAGAAATAATTTCACAAATGAATTTATCGTTAGCATGTCGTATAGCATTGTATCGCTGATTTGCTTTCATTCGTCGGAGAGCTTGAATGGCTGAAGAAAACTTTTGACTTTTACGTTTCGTCATTTTACGTTTCGCCATTTTCCGTGTTAGTCTTTGCTAAAACCTATCTTTACCACATTTGCATAGGTACTAACTATTGCGACATAAGTGACACTCGAAATGAGCAATGTCACAGTGGTTACATTGGCAAAGTTGAATGCAATTACGTATGAAACAGCGTTGACAAAAAGCATGCTTACATCTCTTGAAGATGCGCTTTTCATTTCCATCCTTTCGCTTACATACATCGCAACACATAGTTTCACCGTTACTGATGTCTATAGCAAGTCTTTTTGAAGATATGAATTTGCTAGCCTTTTCTAAATAATAGACGCATGTACAGAAGGAATATACTTCGAGAGTGAGCAGACATAGCTCGAAAACCAGTTGTGCTACAATCAAGTACCACTGCATTTTCAATTTTTCTTTATGGAAAGTTGAATGTGAATATCTGAAATCGCTTCAATCACTAGACTGCTACCATGATGGTTAAATGCGTTAAGACGTTCAGCAATTTTTATCATATGTCTTTTAAAAAATTCTTGAGGGTGATCTACCACTTCCATTGAATAAGAAGCAAAATGGAAAGAGCGACTTTCCACCTCTTCCTTTCCAAAATGACTAAACTTAATTTTCGCAACTAATCGCGCCATGATAATGCTATCAGAGAATGTATTCATTAACTCTAGAAATAGAGTGCTAGCATCATCGACCACTGCTTCGATGTCGGTCTCATCTTTATGAAATTTTATCACATAATCTTGAACAGCTCCTTTTAAACTTTGCCTATGAAAACGTAATGTTCCGCAGTCGTTTGAGAAAGACATGATCGCCCTTTATCTAACCCATCCATTGCATGAAAACAACAACTCTTCTCATAGTAACATTTATTGAATAATGGTAACAAGCATGCATTATAAATCAATGGTTTGAAAGAGATAAAATAGATACAGCTGGTAACTATCATACAGCGAGCAATGATAACCATACAGGACTTTGGCAGTGTTGAGGTAAGGAGGAAAGAAGCATTGGTTATGAACGTAGCTACTACAACGAACAGACAAAATAGGAACACACAAATCCTTAAAACGTTTTGTGACTTCATGATAATGTTGATTCACTCTACTATCCCAAGGTGGGAGCAAAATATCATCAATGATTAGATTGGGAAATACTTTCCTCTCCTTACCAGGATTATTACAAAAGATGCGTATAACATTGAAAGCAGCTAACCATCGTTTAAAGTCAATAAGAAGAGCACTCTCACAAGAAAAGCCATAGTCTTGCAAATATTTCAGATTAAGTCCATGAATGTGTTTTCTCGCCCATTGATCAACATTGGGATCGCAGTTGGCATGTTGATGATAGACACTAACAATCTGATATGTCCAATTGTTCATAGCAATAGCACTGAGCTCCTGTACAGGTTCACCGTCACAATCCATAAAAATGATGATAGAAGCCTAAAACGGAAATTTACACATCTAAGGAAACGTTCTATAACATATTACAAAATGAAGAATTACATCGATGCTTTTCACGACAAAATACACAAATGATATGATGGCAACGAAGAAGTAAAATGTATCTAATAAGACCACGTCTACGACACTCAAAGCACATAAGCCAATTGTCATAGGGTAGAGTTAGGAAAGGACTAGCAATTCTCCTTCTTTGATTTGCGTTTTGATGTAGCATTCTTCTCCGACTTGCGCTTCGTACCACTGCTGTTAAGGATTTGATCAATTATGTCGTCCACGTTGGGTGGTTTCGGAATATATAGGATGGATTCCATATGCATGGAGAGAGAGGCTATTTTATTATCCTTGTGTCGACCATAATATAGCCCATTCACTTTGAAAAGGATATCCCAAGTACCTTCTCCGAGCTCATCACATCTGATGGGTATTGAATGATCTCCCTCCTTCTTATAGTAAGTACACCAATGTGATACCGGTAGGCAAATGTGATTACCATCCCAAATCTTTCTATAGGGAGTATCCTTGTCATCTCTCGCCTTCCACTCTTGAGCAAGAGGAGTAGGAATGTCCATATTTAATGTCACGTACTCCTCAATAATATCAAGTTGGTGGCGAATGTACGGACTCACGGGGATCAGTATGTAGTCCCCATACTGATTGTGCATTATCTTGACATCCGTGGAAGGGAGCATTCCCGTTTGGAGTACTACGCTATGATCATCATAACGCAAGGCTTGTTTAAATTTACGCTGTAGCGGTGTAGGATTATGTACCTTGGATGTTTCTTCCACTGGCCTCAGTTGTAGATGATCTGACCGTAGCGAACCTTGTAACGTTTGACCGCCATTTTGTCCTACTAGTGCAGCAGATGGAGTAGATGCCTGAAAATGAAAAAAGATTGTATTAAGTTTACGTTCAAGGGAGGAGAGGGAGGGAAGTAGCGACTTACCATTTTAGTTGGATAATAGAACAGGGAACTAGAGAGAGAGAAAATGTGCGTCCGTCACTCGTGTGATTCAACGATGGAATGATTCTCACTGTGGAAGGCTCGCTATTTATAAAGAAATGCTTGATTCTCATTGGATGATGATCCTCATTGGACAATAACATCAAGTTGATTCCAAATCTGGCATCCGTTTACCAATCCGATAGTTCGTTTTGAAGCTACAGCCCAAAACGTCCCAAATTCTAACTCTGTCGTTTTTCACCAATGTCCCAAAATCTTAAATGGCGTCTCACATCTAAACGAAGGCAGATACGAACAAGCCGATTCTTTCACTGAATTTGTCTCACTCTTAGCTTTCAAACGAGCTATCGCACGACAAAATCCGTCCACTGGAAGCAAGCTGTCCATGGGGGGGGACGTCAGCCGAAAATTTTTTCTCTCCGATTTCGCTGGAAACATCCTTCCTAACCCAAAATTTCACGTAGATTCCGAATCTGGCCTCCGTTTTCTCATCCGATGCTTCGTTTGGGCGCTACACACCAAAACGTCCCAAATTCTAACTCTGTCGTTTTTCGAAAAATGTTGAAAATTTTTTCTCACCGATTGCCTTGAAACTCACCCTACCGATGCAGAATTTCACGCTGAATCCGAATCTGACCTCCGTTTTCTCATCCGACCACTCCTTCCACTCGAAACAACCCATTTTACAACCCAACATTCAGCAGATTGCACCAAAAACATCACACACTATAGCCTCAAGACTAATCCTGGCGGTCGCCCACGTCAACCTAGACGGTCGCCCACGTCAACCAGGCAGTCGGACCAACTCACCCGAGTCTCACACTCTGTCGTTGCAGAGGGGGGGGACGTCAGCGAACATGTTGTGAACGTGGACCCACCTGGCCGGCACACCACGACAGACCACAACCTCTGTCGTTCCAGAGGGGGGGGGGACTCAGACACGAAGCACCACGGCGGCCGACCACGACACTCTGCCGTGCCAGAGGGGGGGGGGACGCAGCGATGGCCGCCATCTTGCGCGGTCCAGAAGTGGAGTTTTGCTTACTACTCAATGATATGATAATTTGCATTTTTCATGATGAATTGATGACAATATATTACACGTCTACTCATTACCTAATGTGCCTCTAGAGAAGTAAAACCCATTTCATAAATCATAATTTTTAAACATGAAATCGTGTAGATGAAGAGATGAAACCCGCATGAGATGAACAGTCAAATCCTAGGCTTCTATTTGACGTATTGTTCATCAATATACGTCAACTTTTATTGAAAATGTGTGATTATATGACTCTAAAAATCTGCTTGATTGCTTAATCGAATAACTGCCATTATTAATTTAAGCTAAACTGCTTTTGGTTGTGAGTCACTCGCGTATTTGTTACAGCTTTCAGTTTGTGGGTGCGATCTTCGATGAGAATCCGTTGACATGTGTATTTATATTTAATAACATCATGCCAGGCAATCACAGCGAAGTACAAATCAATTTTCGAATTATAGCAATATTTCCAAAGTTAGCAATATTTTGACGTCAGTCTTCAATACAGTTTGCGGTACATTTCAAACAGCGATCAGTCAGAGGACTTGCTGCATCTCCATTCTTGATAGGGTCGGGTGGGGCACATTGAACATGTTTTTGATCTTTCTCAGCAGTTTGAATATAATCAAATGAACCAAAATCAAACTCGGATGAAAGGTTGAGGACATCCTTAGTAATCTCTGAGTTGTTGGACGTTTTTGTGACATTTAATCTCCTCACAATTTTAATTTTGAAATTTCTACCAAACTGGTTCAATGTGCCCCATGCGTGGGGCACATTGAACCACCCACTGGGGTGGCTACATTGCGATGTTCATCAAATCTCAAACGAAAAGGGCGTGAAGATCATCTATGTAACTATCAGATAACTATCAAATAAACGCGTAAATAACAAAACTAATATTGCAATTAGATATATATTAGATTATATGATTAAGAATTACGACAAAGAAAACAATTAGTTAGAGTGTATTATTATTATTATTGTTTCGAAATAAGTAACATAATTTTATGTTAATTAATTTGCGAATTGAATGTCAAGTTTATATTTACAAATAAGATAATTAATTTTGCGAGAAAAACTATCAATAATAAAATCAATATTTAGAACAACTTTATTTTCATTAAAATAGTTTTTGATTTACGCGAGCGTTTGTTAATAACGAAATCTCTATCAGAGCGACCATTACACTTGAGACGAGATTTGGTTTTGTTTTCAGCTTCGATGCCAAGAGAGTTAGAGTTCTACTTCTTTTATCGATGCTGTCAAAGGTGTTGACAGTGAAGTTTCTCTTTACATAACTGGAGACCCAACTATCTTTAGCAAAGGACGGGTATAACTTGACGTACGATTTCATTTTGATAATGGCAAAAATTAATTTTGCTTAACCAATAGTGAAATCTTATATGATAGATAGTTCAAGTAGTTATTTTCAGGGATATCGGTCGCAAACTTAGTATCCTTATTTAGTGAGTTTAACAGTTTTTAGCTTTTAACTCAGTAAATAAAGATGTAGTTTAATAAAGTTCATGGATATAAATAATAAAGAAAAGTTAATCCTTTTTATGAATAAGTCTATTAATAATATTTTTTCTTCTAATTTAAGTCATTTTTTTCTTCTCAAGAATGAGTGATCAATAATCAATGATGTCAAGCAATAATCAACCATTAAAGCGATAGTAAGTATTCGTGTTCGAAATAGGTTATAAAACTTCTACGTGAAAGTGAAAATACCGCAGTGATTAGGCCTACTTTATCGGCTCTCTTGGCCTAATGAACCAAGGCTAAACGTTTCGGACGAGTTAATGAATGACAAAGACTTTTGAATTGTGTAGTCACAATCTTCATTTATCTAAAATTGGTTTAGTGACAACACAACGATGATAAAAACTGTAAAAATCCTGCATGTAAAAAGTGCATGGTCCGTTTTGTGGAAGCAGGACCATATTGACATTCTCAATTAAACTATAATGTAATCATGCTTCCATTGGTTCGTTGCTTCTTTTTTAAACTGATACTGTTATCGAAATACAAATGAAAATAGGAAAGCCATAACTGATGCAATTGTGAAAAAAATGCGTACACTCAATGTAAACATTTCAAAAGTAAGGGAATGCCAAATTAGTTATTACATTATTTTATGAAAAAAAATTAATGACAATTAATTAATTAACTTCTGGTTGCCGAACTATTTGTCTAACTTATAATTAATTAAACATGACCTAACATTTATTTTCCCTGAAGATAGCTTCGTGAGGAAAACATAAATTCAGTTACAAATGTAATTACATTTGTTTAGTAACAATAAATGCAAATTAATTGAAGCATTTTAAAATTGAAAGCATTTAGAAATATACCTTTATGCATATTATTCATTCACATACCTATAAATGCCTAAAATTCCATCAAGGCATGCTCTTTTCAGTTATCATTTTATACCCTGAAGATGACTGCGTTCTGTAGTTGAAATTACTCGAAATTGGTCAATAACGGTTGAATAAATCACATCATTAAGTTACATATACATCAGATAATAATTCAAAAGTAAGGGAATGCCAAATTGCTGCTAATTTGGCATTCACATACTTTTGAATTATTATCTGATGTAATTTATGCATGTGTAACTTAATGATGTGATGATATATAATGGTATGCATAAAGGTATATTTATAAATGCTTAAAATTTCATCAATGCATTCTCATTTTTTATACCCTGAAAATGGCTACGCTCAGTATAGTTGAAATGAATTGGTTCATGATCTAATAAATTATCATCATATTGGCAATCATACTTTCACTTTCATTTAGAATGTCCAACCAAAGAGGCATCATCTCTACATGATTGTTGGCTGTTTATAATTATCTTAAAAGATTTCCAAATTAGACTTGCCTTGACTTGACCCACCCTCTTAATCATGTTTGCAAGTGGACAGGCATTTGCTATATTCATTTTTCATGATTGTTAGCTGTTTGTAATTGTCTAAAAGATTTCCAAAAATGCGCTATTGGTCCACACTCGCAATCATGTTCTCATATGGATTTATTTGTCATACTTGTACTTCCTTTTTTATACTGATCGTCAGCTGCATATTTGCGTTTGAAAATTCCCAGACTGAACACTTTATCTCCTTCGTAATCATCCTAAGTTCGTCATTTGTTTTATGACACATTTTTCATCGGAACTTGTCTAGTGCTCATGTAATACATATGGTGATTCTTGTCGTTTTATCATTTTTTGCCGGGAAATAAATGTGACAGCAGGTCGGGTAATTAATGTAATGCTATTGACTTTGAGCAGCATAATTACATGAAGTGAATAAAAGCTGATGTCGTTTTCCTATTTTTTATGTTAAATGTACATGTATGTTCCTATTTATTTTAATTATGTTAACTTCTATAACTTCTTTTTAAGCGTCAGTAATATTCAATATTTTTTTGCATCAAGCATCTTACTGCGTATTTTAGACCAAAGTCGTTGTCTCTCAAAAAGATATCATCAATGGAGACCGGACACTACCAAGCCAGCACAACCGATGGCAGAGAAGCATACCACTGTTATGCAGGCCGACATTTACTTTTGAGGTGAGTCGCTAAAATAATTTCTTGTGCGATTATTTGTCACTGCCTCCGAATGTTTTGGTTTTAGCAGCATTGAGTTTGTCTGCTGTTAATCCTTGGAACATTTCGTAGCAGGATGACACCGATCAGCAGCATTTTTATAATGTATAAATATTGTAGGGCTATTCTTGTCACTGCCTCCGAATGTTTTAGTTTTAGCAGCATGAGTTTTTCTGCTGTTAATCCTTGTAGCATTTCGTAGCAGGATAACTTTGATCAACAATATTCATCACAATCAACAGCAAATTTCTTCAATATTTTGCTACAACGTCAAGTAGGCTATAACTGTAATTTCATCAAAAGAATGTGAACATATAATTAGATGTCGGCGGCTGTCGGGGAATTGTCGGCGAAACAGTCGGGAAATTGTCGGCTCACCGATTCGTCAGCAGATAGTCGTGGAATTAGGACCTTTGCCGTCATTAAGCAGAGTCGGCTTCCCGATAATGGACTGACAGTTCACCGACAGTTTTTTTTTCACCGGGTTGATACTGCAGGCCTAAAGTTATGACATCTTTCCAGACATAATGGAGACAATGGTGGTGGAGACCAACCATCAAGGTCGAAGAACATTTGGTGAAAACTACAAACCTCTAGATTTGATTGAGATGCGGGCTTTTATCGGATTGCTTCTACTACGAGGAGTCTATCGATCAGCCGGAGAGGCCACTGATGAGCTTTGGTCTCCTTCTCATGGCCGTCCTATCTTCCCGAAAACGATGAGCCTAAATCGATTCAAGCAAATCAGGGGAATTCTTCGTTTTGACAATGTCGAAACCCGATCTTCTAGACTTACGAGAGATAAGCTGGCGGCTGTGAGATTGCTAATCGACGGTTTTGTTCAACACAGTCAAAGCGCTTATGTGCCAGGCGCCTTATAGTCAGGAGATGACGCAAGTCAGACAAAATGACGCCAAGTTGGACATTTTGACGCAGTCAGACTCTTTGACGCAAATAGACTTTGTACCGCACGCTCGCATCTCACCAAATTTGGTGTACAGGTGAGTTTTGCTGAGATGTATTCAATACATGTATTCAATACTTTCCGCCGGTTTCGGAGACTCCAGATTTTCATTCTTACTGACGCAAGTCATACTTTTTGACTCACGACGGTATTCTGACGGGTTGGACTATTTGACTCAAGTCAGACGTTTTGACGCATATTGAATATTTGACTCACGATTGCATAATAAGTTGGAGGGAGAATCATGCATTCACAAGCGCGATCAATCATCACAGAGTAAGTTATAAAATGTCTCTACCTCTTCATATAGCTTAGGCTTGCATGCAAATATGGCCTGGTAGAATCAGAGGGACTGGTTGACTAGGTCCTATTCAAGATAGTCAATAAATAGGCTACCATAAAGTATCAACATTCAATGGTCTACAAAATATATAAATATTTGTATAGTTCCTGGGTGCAGAAAAACAAACGGGTAGTAAAACTGCCAAGTCTCATACGATTTCTTAAATGTTCTGTAGTCACATACGTGACATTTAAAGCTAGGCCTAATTCTCAGTGTCGACTCGTACGCGAATCCAATCACCACATATTTATCACCTTGAAAAAACGCTTCCTCAGGGAAAGAATTTTGCCGCGTCACACTTGCGAATTTTGCACAATATTCTTTGCATTTATTCGACATTCTTCTCTACAAGGTCACTTTGTTAATAGGGAACGAAATTTATTGATAAGATTTATCCGTGATACATGCATCATGCATGTTTTATCCAAAAACGGGCATCTAGGGGGGAGTCATCTCGATAGTATTTACAGCCCTGTGAATTGAATTAGCAATCTTCTCATTCTGCAATCTTTTATGATAATAAGCGACACAAGTAGTTATTGAAATTACTATATCTTTATCTTTTTCAGTGAATATATTGAAATTGTCTTGTCATTCATAATGACTGATGAAAAGTCAATTAATTTGATGCTCATTCAATATTTTGTTGCTGCTCCTTTTGACTTCAACACCGCAATGATTCGATTTGGCATGCTATCCACCAACTTGGTCAAAACACTTGTCTCAATGGAATGATGCCAGACATGAATTATGGATGCTAGTAATTCTGATTTGGTCCTCGGTTTTCTCTCATTCACCCGTTTCTTTGTAATGCCCCATAAATTTTCGATGGGGTTGAGGTCCGGACTGTTCCCAGGCCAAGGAAGAGACCTCAACCCCACCTGATTCTTGAAGTTGGTTACTGTCTTCGCTCGGTGAGCTGGAGCGGAATCATCTTGGAAAACCATCTCGTTATTACAAAAAAATCTTCGTTTGTATGGAAGCACTCTCGTCCTAATAATTTTGATGTATTCCTTTTGATCGTCCGTCTTTTCACATGAATGAAGATACCCGATTCCACGATGACTGAAGGATCCCCAAATCATGGCAGATTGTGGGAATTTGACCGTTGGAATGTAGCTAAAGTCTTTCGATCTTCCATTCACAAATCGTCGCACTCTTTGTCTTCCACCATGAAACTGCAGTTGAATCTTGCTTTCGTCGCAGAACAAAACATTTCGCCAATGTTCTTTTGGATGATCTTTGTACTTTTTGCACCACTATACGCGTGCAGCCGTTTGTCTCTTATTCAATAGCGGCTTCTTCGTCTTCCTTCTCGAAATTAATCCGAGCTTGATGAGCTTCTTTCGTATAGAGGAAGCTGTGATTTCTATACCAGTAGAATCGAAAAATTCTCTCTTTAATTCATTCGATGTAAGCTCTCTGTTCTTCAAGCACAATCGTTTTAGGACATTATCAGATCGAGTTGTAGTTTTTTTCACTCCTTTGCAATTACTTCTCCTCGATGGTCTGTTCATGCTGTATTTTATGAAACGACAAACCGCAGATGTTGAGATCTTCAGCCTTTCAGCAATGGTCTTTTGTGTATAGTTTTCGGCATGCAAAAGTTTGATACAGGCTTTGGTGGATGAACAAAGATCCTTTCTTCTGCCCATTGTGTTCAGATTTTCTGAGTTCCGCTTCCTCTCGAAAAAAACTCAATGACTAACTTCAATTGTATTGGCACAAGATGTTCACAAGCAAATTTGTTACAGGGCAGTCCCACGAGTCTATTTTTAGTAACATATATCCGTAATTAGCAGTAGCTCTCCGCAATCGACTCGAAATTCATTCATATTTCGAGTCACCAAAATTACGAAATTGCTAATTCAATTCACAGGGCTGTACATTGGCAAAATTTTGACTTTTTTAAAAACTGCTCAAGTAGTAAGTAAAACTCCACTTCTGGACCGCGCAAGATGACCGCCGTCGCTGACGTCCCCCCCCCCTCTGGAACGGCAGAGTGTCGTGGTCGGTCGCCGTGGTGCTTTGGTTCTGACGTCCCCCCCCTCTGGCCGACCGTCGTATAGAACGCGGTGATGTGGTGTCTAGGTTGGCGTGGTGCGCCGGCCAGGTTGGGAGGGTGGACTGTCGTAGCTCACCTGAAAAAATCCTAAGTGTCAGAGTGGCTTTGTATGGGTAAAATTTTGAAAATTTTCCAAAGTGTGGAATTTCGACCTGGGACCGTCACCAAAACATTTTTCATCAAATTTCACTGACCCCCCCCGACAGCAATCTTCTAACTTTGGTTCTAGTGAACGGATTTTGTCTTAAGGCTACTCGTTTGAAAGAGGAGAAAAAACTACTCGACAACATTTTTTGTTGCGAGTCAATCGGACCAGTCGTTCAAAAGTTAGAGCGGTTACAAGATTTTAGGTCGGAGCTCGCTCACCTGAAAAAATCCTAAGTGTCAGAGTGGCTTTGTATGGGTAAAATTTTGAAAATTTTCCAAAGTGTGGAATTTCGACCTGGGACCGTCACCAAAACATTTTTCATCAAATTTCACTAACCCCCCCCCCCTGACAGCAATCTTCTAACCTTGGTTCTAGTGAACGGATTTTGTCTTAAGGCTACTCGTTTGAAAGAGGAGAAAAAACTGCTCGACAACATTTTTTGTTGCGAGTCAATCGGACCAGTCGTTCAAAAGTTAGAGCGGTTACAAGATTTTAGGTCGGAGCTCGCTCACCTGAAAAAATCCTAAGTGTCAGAGTGGCTTTGTATGGGTAAAATTTTGAAAATTTTCCAAAGTGTGGAATTTCGACCTGGGACCGTCACCAAAACATTTTTCATCAAATTTCACTGACCTCCCCCCCCCTCTGGAGAGCTGGCTTCGATCTTGGCTTCTAGTGGACGGATTTTGTCGTGCCATAGCTCGTTTGAAAGCTAAGAGTGAGACAAATTCAGTGAAAGAAACGGCTTGTTCCTATCTGTCTTCATTTAGATGTGAGGCGCCATTTAAGATTTTGGGAGACTGTCGAAAAACGACAGAGTTAGAATTTTGGACGTTTTGGGCTGTAGCGTCAAAACGAGGCATCGGATGGGAAAACGGAGGCCAGATTCGGATTCAGCGTGAAATTCTGCATCGGTATGGTGAGTTTCAAGTCAATCGGAGAGAAAAAGTTTCGCTGACGTCCCCCCCCCGGCACCGATCTTCCAACTTTGGTTCTAGAGATCGTAGAAAGTTGTGCAATAGCTCGTTTGAAAGCTAAGAGTGAGACAAATTCACTGAAAGAATCGGCTTGTTCCTATCTGTCTTCGTTTAGATGTGAGACGCCATTTAAGATTTTGAGAGATTGACGAAAAACGATAGAGTTAGAATTTCCCAAGAAACAGCTCCAGCGGGCGAATGAAGGCTCGGATTGGTAAACGGAGGCCAGATTTGGAATCAGCTTGATGTTATTGTCCAATGAGGATCATCATCCAATGAGAATCAAGCATTTCTATATAATTAGCGAGCCTTCCACAGTGAGAATCATTCCATCGTTGAATCACACGAGTGACGGACGCACATTTCCTCTCTCTAGTTCCCTATTCTATTATCCAACTAAAATGGTAAGTCGCTACTTTCCTCCCTCTCCTCCCTTGAACGTAAACTTAATACAATCTTTTCCATTTTCAGGCATCTACTCCATCTGCTGCGCTAGTAGGACAAAATGGCGGTCAAACGTTACAAGGTTCGCTACGATCAGATCATCTACAACTGAGGCCAGTGGAAGAAACAACCAAGGTACATAATCCTACACCGCTACAGCGTAAATTTAAACAAGTCTTGCGTTATGACGATCATGGCGTAGTACTCCAAACGGGAATGCTCCCTTCCACGGATGTCAAGATAATGCACAATCAGTATGGGGACTACATACTGATCCCCGTGAGTCCGTACATTCGCCACCAACTTGATATTATTGAGGAGTACGTGACATTAAATATGGACATTCCTACTCCTCTTGCTCAAGAGTGGAAGGCGAGAGATGACAAGGATACTCCCTATAGAAAGATTTGGGATGGTAATCACATTTGCCTACCGCTATCACATTGGTGCACTTACTATAAGAAGGAGGGAGATCATTCAACACCCATCACATGTGACGAGCTCGGAGAAGGTACTTGGGATATCCTTTTCAAAGTGAATGGGCTATATTATGGTCGGCATAAGGATAATAAAATAGCCTCTCTCTCCATGCATATGGAATCCATCCTATATATTCCAAAACCACCCAACGTGGACGACATAATTGATCAAATCCTTAACAGCAGTGGTACGAAGCGCAAGTCGGAGAAGAATGCTGCATCAAAACGCAAATCAAAGAAGGAGAATTACTAGTCCTTTCCTAACTCTACCCTATGACAATTGGCTTATGTGCTTTGAGTGTCGTAGACGTGGTCTTATTAGATACATTTTACTTCTTCGTTGCCATCATATCATTTGTGTATTTTGTCGTGAAAAGCATCGATATAATTCTTCATTTTGTAATATGTTATAGAACGTTTCCTTATCAAAAGCGAGTGGTCTTCCACAATCACAAGTGAAAGACGGTTAAATGGTCAGGCTACCTATACACTCCACAAACAAGCGAAAAAGAAGTACCGCACCCGCCATTATATTGTTCATGACATCGATGAACAGTGGCAAGCAGATTTGTGTGATGTTGCCTCCATTTCAAAACATAACTTGGGTAATAATTTTATTTTAACCGTCATTGATATTTTCTCGCGTTATGCGTGGGCTCAACCTTTAAAAACTAAAGAAGGGAAAGGAGTAGCAAAAGCATTCCAAACAATTTTTCGAGAAGGCCGCATTCCAAAAAGAATTCAGAGTGATCAAGGAAAAGAGTTTGAAAATCAGCATGTGACAAGATTATTTGAGAGGCATGACATTGAGTTGTTTAGTGTAAAGAGTGCTTATAAAGCTGCACTCGTTGAACGTTTTAATCGCACATTAAAAAATCGCTTGTGGCGACATTTTACTGCCAACTTGACACAAAATTGGACAAAGGTTCTACAAGATACACTCCATGCCTACAATCACTCTATCCATCGTTCTATTGGACTCAGACCAGTAGATGTAAATGCTGACAATGTAGATAAAGTGCGCGAATCATTCCAACGTAAACGCACTCATGTAAAAAGTGATGTGAAAATTGGTGATAAAGTTTGTATCTCAAAAGTGAAAAGTGTTTTTGCTAAAGGGTACCTTCCGAATTGGACAGAGGAGGTATTTACAGTATCAAGTATTAATCAAAAAGACTCTCCGACCACCTACAAGTTGAAAGATTACGATAATGAAGAAATTGAGGGTAGCTTTTACCGCGATGAGATTGAGGTAGTCACTGAAAGTGAAACATATTTGGTAGAGAAAATCATTCGATGTAAAAAACGGCAAGGTGAAGAATGGTGTCTTGTTAAATGGACTGGTTATCCTTCAAGTATGAACTCTTGGATGCGTCGTGCTGACATCTTTCACCTAAGTGATCGACAGTGATTCATGCAAAGTTGTAACTAACAATGTTTAGGATTTGAGCTATGAATCCAACTGCCTCTTTTTATTCACGACCCTCCTATGTAAGTGGTGGAGGACAAATTTACATCGGCGCTCGCCGCCAACGTGGAGGTAGCATACTTGGTGCACTGAAATCTGTTGTAGCACCTCTCATATCCAATGTCGGTAGATCTTTAAAACGAAATGTTTTAAGTAATGTCGTTGGCTTTGCTGGTGATGTTGCTAGTGATCTTTCCAGAGGTAGAAGTTTTAAGAGCAGTTTGTTGAATCGTGGGAAGGAACGCGGTTTAAAAACATTGAAGCAGACCTTTGCTGGTGTTACTCAAGGAAAGAAATCACCCAAACGAATGAAAAAAGGAAGGAGGAAACATCGCGGAGCTGGTAAGGTGCGATCTTCAGTCAAAAGGCATTCATGCAAACGTCGCAGAGGCTCTAATCATTCATCAGGCGCTAAACGACGACGCTGCCATAACTTCTAATCATAGAGTGTAAAACTTCTGGTTTTTGTTTGTTTGATCAACAAGCCATACAGACAGATATTCTTAGTTCAAGTATTGTAGATTATCATCCTCGAACAGCTGAGAATGCTGGCCCCATTGAATTTGTTATTCCTGGCGGTAGTGATGACTACATAGATTTGAGTTATGCGATGGTTGGTTTGAGGTTTAGAATTCAGCAAGCAGATGGAACTGCTATTGACGATACACATAAAGTTGGACTGAACAATTTACCATTGACTACATTATTTCGTGATGTTTCTCTAACGATTGGAGAGCAGCAGGTGGAAGGTGGTCAAAGCGATTATCCCTATAAATCATATTTCAATCATGTATCACAGTTTCATCCAGCAGCACAAAAAAGTCATATGGAAGCCATGGGATGGTACAGAGATGAAGCAGGAAAATTTGATGTTGAAACAAACAGTGGCTTTGTAAAGCGATCTGCTGTGATTAAAGATAGTAGAGTATGTCAGCTATATGGTCCGCTAAATTTAGACTTCTTTAGACAGTCAAAGTTTTTACTCTGTAATACCAGCATGTGACTCAAGGTGACATTGAATAAGCCTGAATTTGCGCTGAATGCATTTGCTAAAGTTGACAATTTTAGAATTCATGTGGAAGATATTGCACTTTACATTCGTCGAGTAGTACCGAATCCAAGTGTCATTAGAGGACATGCTGAAGGTCTCAACCGCCAAAATGCCATTTACCCCGTTCAGCATACAAAGCTTCTCACCTTTACAATTCCGAAAGATCAAAAGAGTTTCATGAAAGATGGCCTGTTTCCATCGGAAGCACCGAAGCTCCTCATGGTGGCAATGGTTGAAAATGACGCATTTAATGGTAATATAAAGAAGAATCCTTTCAATTTTAAACACAATCAGTTAAGTGAAATTGCTTTACGTGTAAATGGTGTGAGTCATCCTGGTCCACCCTACAAACCAGATTTTGCTGCGGATCAATTTATGCGCAGTTATGTTGATTTTATGGATGTCTTTGGCTTTTACAATACAGATGACACCAACGGACTGACTATGAAAGAGTTTAAGAGTGGATATACTATTTATGCATTTGATTTGACTGCTGACAGCGATATTAGTGCACCCTATCGTCAAGCGAACGTGCCTCATAATATTCGTTTGGATTTGACGTTCAAAAGAACACTACCTGAGACGATCAATGTATTAATTTATGCAGTCTTCGATTCAAACATTGAAATTACAAAGTATCGTGACGTGATTCTTCAGTATAATCGTTAATGAGTTGGTTGACTGCTGACGATATTAAGACTAAAGTGCAGCGTAATGCAGACGAAGCGACGTTGAAAGCTTTCGATAATGTCTATTCACTCGATACCTTACCACCTGCAGTAAATCACTATCCCATCTTTATTGTGCTAAACACTCATTCGCAGAATTTAGGCGGTGAGCATTGGAAAGCGATCTTTATTGGAGAAGACCGACGTGGTGAACTATTTGACTCTCTTGCTCAACCTCCAAATATACCAACACAGCAGTGGTTGAGAAAACATACGCGTCAATATCAGCGAAATGAACGCATACTACAACATCCACTTTCATCAACGTGTGGTGCTTTTGTACTGTACTTCATCTTAAAACGTTTACATGTATCTCGATTTGCATCTATTATTCAAAACTTTTCATGTAATCCATCCTCTAATGAAAAAATGATTTGTAAGTTCTATCATGATTTGAAATAAAAACATCATGTTGGAAAAATTGTTTTTTATTTTACAATCCGCTGGCTACGTACATACTCAATGAGATAGTCTAGGATCACATTTGCTTGTACATGAGATTTTAGTCCAGTAATGATCACTTTACTATTATGAAAGATTGCCACATGCACAGGTAACCAACAACTAATGAGAGCTGCAGGAAAAAGTTCGGGTTCATAACACAAATTGTAACTGCTGGTACGAATCTTCAAAAATGATAGACTGTCACTCAATTGAGTAGAGATCACCATATTGTCCACAGTCAGATTCGACATCACACACCTCTCCCTCTTCCATATCCGACGTAGTAGTCTCTGTAGCTCTAAGCGCATTGACTGCGCCGATGAATGAGAAAGGGCGCCGAGAATCTGTACAGTCCCATTTGGGAAGAGTTGAAGATTCCGTGAATTGTTCATCTTCACCACTAACATTTGAGGACGGCCCGGGTAATACTTGCTGTTTGGAAGCTGTTGGTGTAATGTTGTGAGATCGATTTTGGTGTAGAGTCTGAAGCGACGGAGAATGTTGACGATGGTGTAGCGATGGCGCTTCATGATGAAAGAATGAGTAAATTGAGCGATATACCTTCCTTTTATACTTTTCCCAACTACCTTGATGAAATGCGAAGTTAGTATGAAGTTGGGAATGATAGAGTTGAATTCGCCGATTGTTGACGCGCAGCCAGATGCGATTTCCAATACGTGAATGTCTTTTCATATAGAAGTATTTCAAGTCCTTCATGATATGATGTAGAGATTGAAAATGACGATAAGATAAAGCAAACTCTCTTCTCACATTTCCAGTTGAATCTTTGAAATAGACGTTTCGATCATGATCCGTTTCGATCATGATCCGTTTCAATACGTTGTAGGGAATCTAATTTCCAACTCATGATGTGTGATAGTCATGTCTGATTAAGATTTGCATAGTAGGGCGATGAACTCACGACGAATAAATGTCATGATGGAGCGATGTATATATCTTCTATACTTCTCCCAATTGTATTTGCGAAATGAGAAACAGTTTGCGGAATGAGAATGGTAGATTTGAATTTCATTTCTGTAATGTTGAAGCCAAACTTGATCACCCAAGGAGATGAATCTTAATGTTTCAAAATATTCCAAATCCCTCATGATATCATTGAGGTTGACAAATTGTCGCCATGTTAATGTAATTCCTCTTGATGTATGACCATGAGAATTTTTGAAATGTACGTTTCCATCACGACCAACTCTGATATATTGTAGAGAGTCCAAAATCCAAGTCTTCATGATGTTATGCAAAGTTGCAGATTAGCAATATAAAAATGTCGTTTTATCATATTTTGCTTAGCAATGCGGCTACAAAGAGATTTACTAGTAATCGAGCCGCACTCTTTTCTACTCCCATTGATCATGCACAACAGCTAAATGGAAATTGGGAAGTGGGTGTCACTCAACTTGTTTATAGCAACTGTGTCTATACTTTTGATCATGAGGTGATGACTATTAATATGAGGCGTACAGCTGCTTATCAATGTGAAAAGGGGTGCCGAGTATACATTCCACAGTGGCCAAAGAAAGATCTCTTATCATGTAAAAAGTTTATATATGATTTCTTGAATAAAGCGATTAAACATATTGTCCAGTTTGCTCCGCACAATGATGATTATAATTATGTACATCATGTAGTTGAGAAAGATTGGATTGTTGGTTTAAGTCCAAGTTTAAGAAATGATTTAGGCTACCTCGCTAGCGCCTTAACAAGCTATGATAATTTTAACGTTAATTACCACATAAGTGGTCATTAACAGTTAATATATCGAGAGGAAGCTTATTATGTAGATCTTATTCCAAGAAATGAGAAGACGTTGGTGAAGAAGATTGTGATTAAGCCAAGAAAGACAAACATGACTCCTGAAACATTATTGAAGAAATTTAATTATCTCCTTCGAGTTGATGGCAAACAAGTGGCAACATTGACTTATATTAAATCGTCTAATCATATTGCAACAAGCAAATTAAATGATGATGATCTAGTATTAGTTTGTTCAAAAGATTTTCATCAGTTCTTACGACATCGTTCTGCAGCTGTTCATGGAAAATCTGATATGCAACATTTACCATGTGAAAGGTCAAATCAATTTGATACAGAATGGACCGTATCTTTATACAGAAAGTGTGTAGAGCCTTTAGGTGGTATCTTACATGAAACAAGAGTGTTGATGCCTCGCATTATTACTTCGGTTAAATTGGTTGTAGATTATTTAAATGAAGTGATTAATAAGCAACATATTTCATTTTCTGAAAAAGAAGGTACTTTGTCTCTCACTATAAGTGGAAAAGGTATTGAACTAATTATGGATAAAACTCTAATGGACATTTTGGGTTTTGATCAAAATATCTTTAAAAGTGGTACTGTAACCAAAGCTAGCGCAGACATGTCGCTATCGCGTCGTATTAACTATTTTCAGATATATTCCAATATTGGTGAAGATGTACGTGTGGGAGATGTTGAAGCTCCATTGCTAGCAATGATACCATACCAGCCAAAAAGCTGCAGTATTTTATCTGAGCATACTTTCAAGAAAGTGCATTATACAAAGCTGAAATCAAACTACATCCCACAAATTGATATTGCCATTTATGACGATGCTGGTGCGTTGATTCCTTTTCATAAAGATGCTGTGACAAGTATCACACTCCATTTCCGAGTGAAGAGTTAATGCAAACGTATGCTAATATATTTTTCCAATGTGAATAATATGGAAAGTGAAAATAAGGACTCGTTTCTAATCTACTTGCCCAGTAATGCTTCTATGAATAAATTTCCCAAAAATAAACCATCAGACTATCGAGTAGAATTAAATCGGCCACTGCATTTAGAAGGTGAATGGGAGGTTGGCGTTTTTAGTATTTGCTATGATAGCAATATTCAGAATGTGAATGATTTGGAAGAAATGATATTGACTCCTCGCACCCATGATGGAATAACGATGAATAATGCATTTCAGTTCCCATACAATTTAACATCAGATGGAAAGTGGAACTATGAATGGATTCAGATAAAATCAGATTCTTATGAACCATTTGGGAATGAGAAAATTATTAAGGCATTCAACAGTGGTAATACTTCCATCATGAAGAATAAAAATCAGAAAGCTTATGAATTTACTATCTATCATTGGAGTGGGAGACAGTTCCTCCGCTTTCATTCTTTTACTAAAGGTCTTACGCTGAGGTTGGATAATGAATTCTATCCACATCTTGGTTTTGGTCATGGACTACATCTAACATCAATTGCTACTGCAAATGTTAAAAAAGTTTATTCAAATCGAATCAACAAATTTCATTATAGATTTAAAATATTTGATGAAGATGTTGTAGAATGCGAAGAACGCATCATTTTGAAAAAGCGTGGTGTTCAACCTTTATCACTTATTGAGTTAGTAAAACGATGGAATGAGACTGTGGGTAAGAAGTATGGAGAGAAAATTATGGCGAACAAAAATAAGTTGGTTATTCAGAAATATAATGACAAACTTACAGTTTATTTCTCTCCAACCTTGCGTCATTTTGTAAGACATTATACACCTATTATTGGAAGCGGTGTGGTGTATGCTTCTCATGAATATCACACTAAAGCTGATTCAGTTAATGATGAATGGTGGGTGGACATCTATGGCGATCGCATCAAGAAAGTTTACCAGTCTTATGAAGAATCTAAAGTTGCTATCAATATAATGCCGCGTCTATATCATACAGTTGAAAGCTTCATTCATGTAGTAAATCCTTATATACAACAGAAGTTGAAGCATGTGATGAAAAGTAAATATGATGTAAAAACACACCACATTTCGTTTTCAATTGAAAATCAACGCGTTGTTCTGAGACTGGGTGATGACATTCAATGTCAATTGAGTAAAAATTTGAAAAAACTCTTTGGTTTTTCAATGCTACAAACAGTGTTTGCTGCTGCGCATACGATTGGTATAGAAACACCAATGACACTTGATAAACATGAACAGCACCTTTACATTCAAAGTGATTTGATTCTACCTATTTCTGTTGGTGAGAAAAAAGAATACATTTTACGTGATTTCATTCATGATAAAGACGCTTCATATGGAATAGTCGAAAAGATGTTTGAATCTATTTTCTATCATCCCGTCGTCAAACAAACTATGCCCTCTATTGCTATCAAAATTACCAATGGTTTACAAGAGTGCATCCATGTGAAAGATACTAAATCCCTCGTAACTTTAGTGTTTCGGAAAACAAAGTGAAGTCATTGTGATATGTTTATTGAAATAAAAATATGTATATGAAAAAGTCTTTTCACAGATATAGGGGGAATGAGCTAACTGTAGGCATATATTCACAAGGAAGAAACGATCTCATGCGATACATAAAACAACCATGTATATCTACAAAAAGCAACATCAAAATACTGAGTTAAAGTTGATTATGTCAATACATCTCCTGAATGTGGTAGCGTGAGTTTTATTCTTTTGGGTGGAGGTATGTTTGTGTCAGGATGTCCATGTGGAAGAGATGTGTTATGTCCTATCCAACACCTCTTATCCTCCCATGCTGAAAGTGCTCGTTTCTTGAACGTGTACGTTTTCACAGTATGAACTTGAGATTTTAAGATTGTCATATTGACAAACGTTATATTTTTATTTTTATAGGCCTTCTTATAGGAGCGATGTTTCATTTTCTGAACAATGGATTTTGATATACCTTTAGCACGCTTAATACTATCTGCACATTCTTTTAATTTCATGGAATACATTTTAGGACGGAGGAGAATCATTTCATCTATTTCCTTTCCTGCTGTTTCATCCTTAAAACAACCAAGTTTGGCTTTATTCTGTATGGAATAGAGTGGATGAGTGGGATTGTAGTTAGATGTGTCGAAATATTTTTCTAATGACTTGCCTACTTCATTAAAATTTAAATCTTTTTGAGTGGTAATTCCTAAAAAGAAACTATCTGTATCACCACCCAGCAAGCGAACCTCTTTTACGAGAGGGCATGGTTTTAATATTTTGTAGAAGAGTTGATGCATTTCAAGCTTGGAATAATCTAAAACGGCTTGCCCAATATAGATGGGTTTGCACCACTCAACTTCTGATTTTATCATTTTAACACCTACAAGATCCTCATCGATGATGTCTCTATCAATGAAAAGAGGTGATGAGGTCAATTTGTGATATTTTTGTTCATCAACGACTAGTTTGTAGTTCATACGTTTTCTAACATCCTCCATGGTCTTTCCGAAAAGACTGTTATTCTTATATTTATAAAAATCCTTTTCAAAATTATTTTGGGCAAATGCACGTTTTTGACTGTTACTATCTATGTAGGGTTTGAGGAAGGCTTTCTGTCTAAATTTGATAATGCGGTGAACTGACTTTAGAAGCATGCCCATTTCTAAATAGAATTTTAGTATGCAGAAGTGTACGAGATAATTTTTCTTATCATATTGGGTGAGTAAAAGTTTGCGGTATGGTTTGTACCTTGGCTGTCCACACTCTGTTAAGTTATTATGAAATTGTGACATGAATGGTGAAAACATATCTTCAGTCACTTCACCAGATTCAGGTGCGAGTGGGAAATCAGCAGTTTTATTTTTAATGCTATTTGGATAAATCAAATCCACTTCAAAATAATATCCCCAATCACCTTCATCTGGAATCTTCAGTATGTTTGAAGGGTTGGAGTAATACTCAAGCTCATCTTGATTTAACCAACTAAACTCGGAATGAGGTAGTGGTTTAGACAGTGAACTGCCATATAAATTATTTTGGTCATAGTACTTTAGGTGGATATGATGATCACCTACTGTTTCAGATTTTATATGATGTTTATTTACAAATGTGAGACCACCGCGTATTCCGCGCTCAAATATATTATACATCTCCGGGTCTTGTAAGAGATGAATGGTCTCACCAGTCATTTTAAAGGCTGATTTAAAGGACATGGCTGGTAGACTGACAAAGTGGACAGGATCTAATTTGTCTTCTTCTAATGCCACTCGTCGAAATTCCTGAAAGACATCAGCCAGCAAAATGACATCTAATTCTAAGTAAGCGATCATATAATCGCCAAACGTTTTGCATTCAAATTTTAACCATGCCTCTTGAGCATGTTCATAATCTTCTACTGGACAATCTTCACCCGTCAAATCGTTTTGGAATTTGTCAATGGAAGGAAGGGTTGTTTCATTTAGTTTAGACATTGAGCTAAAATACGCATAAGGAAAGACTCCTTTGCGAGTGATTATTTCATCCGTTAAGTTTGGATAGTGTTTCTTCAAAGTTTGACTATGGGGAAGAAACTTGAGATTACGAACGAGAGAAGCTAGTGACGCTGACATGAATTGGAATGAATCTAAAAATTTTATTTCGAAGAAGACTGTCTTATTTTCTTTAGTTTTATCTACTGGTACTTTTGCTGTCATTGCCATGAATTTTTCTCTCGTTTGTGCTATTACATTAAACTGCCACGATTTCATCTGGCTCAACCCTCCTTTTATGAGCATATGACTGTCATAGCCCTTAAAGTTATGAAAAATGACGGGTAGTGCACGACGTCTCAACCTAAGTGAAAAGTTACATTTGGAGCAGAGTGCGTTTCTAAATTTACCAGTGATGTGATCATGATCACGCACTTTCTTAATTTTATCGTCATCAAACGTTTTATGACATTTAGGACAGGATGTGAAACTTTCAAATTTTTGTTTGTCTTCATCTGTCATATGTAGTGACTTACGCTGCAATTGGGAATCATATGATTGTTGAAATTTAGCAGCTTTATCGAGAAATTCTAGAAATTTTGAAATGCAATCTTCACCTTGCCAAGTATGCATTTTGTTTTGTCTATTCCTAAAGTGGTCATGCCATACTTCATAGCAGGATATGGCTGCTGGCTTGTGGATGATATCATCAATGTAGCATTCTATGTCTGCGTAAATGACACGCAGGGGACTTAATTCGTCACCATTATCCCTATGTGAAAATATTTTATCTTTGGGCATGCGTTCCATTTGTAATTTACCTCGCTTGCACCATTCATAGTGAGTTTCAAATTTATCTTTACTCCAAAAGGAGCGGATGCAGCGGTCGCATACAAAATGTTCACCTCTTTTAGAGTGCCCCAAGTGAGTGTACAAGCGAGAGATTTTGGGAATACCACAGTAGTGCCATTCCTCGCTATCATCTTGTTTTACTAATAAGAGGTTGACTAAACGTTCATAACAAGTTGAACGCGAATTATAGCGGGCACCCTTCAACCCCTTCTCCCACACGTGAACGACAATTTTAATCTTATTATGTTTTTCGAACGTTTGTACATCTTTGATTTTCATGTTGTCACTATCACAACCTTCAAAGTCTAGTTCATCCTCCCACTGTCTATAGCTATAGGTGCGATCTCGATTCGCGTTGATATCATTATAGTGAAGGATGGATAGGACTGCATATTTGAAACACTGTGATTTACAATCGACATTGATGACAGCTTTCTTATTATACAACGTTTTTGGTAGTTTAAATGTACCTCGAGCTGCATGACTTTCTAATAGTGAAATTTTGAATATGGCTGAGTCCACACCATCAAAAATGAGAGCGCTGTCGCGTTGATTGAATTTATCTACATTTGATTTTAAACATTGAATGTGAAAATTTAGCCAAGACTCGCAGTCTACAACTTCGGTTGCGGAAGAGGAAGGAACATGAAACTGTATTCTCTCCGTCACTTGACCCGTTTGAAAATCTATCTTAATATATTTTAGTTTAAGGTAGATGAGCGCCTTCATTCTAAAATTGTCTAAATTGTTGAAGAGCGCTTCGATAATGTTTGAATTTTGAAGGAGCCACTCAGGAAAATCTACTATTTGAGTATTGGACTCCATGCAGTAGTCGAGTACTAAATTATTATGTGAAACATTAATGAGGGAGATGGTAGAGGTACCGTTGGTGTAGTGATCATTTGCATGCGTGTGTTGAAGTCTGTGCGAAGATCGCTGAAAGTGACTATCAAAAGAAAGAGGTCACAAATCGCAAGGAAAGGAGATGTCATCGTCAGAATCAACTTCACCTCCGGAGATTGATGCCGCTTTGCGTTGACACACACGTTGTTTGATGTGTCGAAGGAGACTGTGCTTCCTTGTAAACATATGTCCGCAGTCGGCACATTCCCACTCGTTGCCTTGTCGCGAGAGTCCTGAGCTGGAACTCACGTCACCTGAAAGAGAAATCATTCTTTCATCTCTGTTCAAGTCTCAGTGTATTGTTACAACCTACCTTGACTCAACAACTCTAAACTTTCCTCGAGAAGGGAGGGTGTTGGTGATGAAGTTGATGCCTGAAATTGAGGAAGATGCTATTAGCCACACGTTTGAGGGAGATGAGTGAAGAAATTTTCAACTTACCATTTCAACGAAATTATGTTTAAGCTTGATACTTCAACAAGATAGAGACTTCACTCAAATAATACGTCTCAAATTTGGAATTCACTTGTACGCCTCAAATAATAACAGAATTCGCTAGACAACAGTTCACTTATGCGTCTCAAAGACAGAGTGAAATGACACAAATGTCACTTTGCATATATACTTTCATATTCATCATTCATTGGCTGTTCATTCTCATTGGTTGCTTGTTGATACTTAAGAATTAGAAAACATTTCAAAGTTATTATTCACAGTCAACATGACAAGCCCTCCGACAACACCAAACACAAAATTCTCTTCTCCATCCTCAACACCAAACGCTCCAACGAAGGTAGAGAAGGTGTTATTACCAGCGGACAACGAAGAGAGTGTATGTGAGAAGGAGTGTCCCGACTTAACAGGCGTGAGGTGGAAGTATCTCCAGTACGATACTGACGATGTGATGGAGATCACCAGCACCAAGTTCCTCCACCAATTATGGGAGTGGTACACCCCTAACTCCCAGCCACGAACTATGGAGGAGTGGGAGTATATTGATAAAGTGAGGCTCGCAGTGGAAGAACGATTCAAGCAACTGAACTGTTTTTGTTATCTATGTGAAGCCAGACTCTGGGACGATATTGACGATGAAGACCTTTTGAAATACATGCCATAATAAATTTTTTATTTCATATTATCTTTGCTTTCATACTGACGTACTTGAACGGGGCTTAAGTGGATGATTTAACCATGTATACTTTTTCATTTGGAAATAGTAGCACGCTTAGTCTAACTTGTAAATCTTAAAACATTTCATATGGGCGATGATGATAGATGAAATAGTGTCAAATAAAATTAAAATAGCTTACACTTCTGATACAGGGATAGCAATCGACTGTGATCCATGTGTAAAGAGCTTGTTAGACTACGGATGGGCTTAAGTGGATGATTTAACCATGTATACTTTTTCATTTGGAAATAGTAGCACGCTTAGTCTAACTTGTAAATCTTAAAACATTTCATATGGACGATGATGGTAGATGAAATAGTGTCAAATAAATTAAGATAGCTTACACTTCTGATACAGGGATAGCAATCAACTGCGATCCATGTGTAAAGAGCCTGTTAGACTACGGATGGGCTTAAGTGGATGATTTAACCATGTATACTTTTTCATTTGGAAATAGTAGCGCGCTTAGTCTAACTTGTAAATCTTAAAACATTTCATATGGACGATGATGATAGATGAAATAGTGTCAAATAAAATTAAGATAGCTTACACTTCTGATACAGGGATAGCAATCGACTGCGATCCATGTGTAAAGAGCTTGTTAGACTACGGAAGAGAGAAGTGTGTTATGTTGCGTGTGGCGCGTGAGTGTCCTCCCATTTCATTCCATTCATCAACTCGTCTCATTGATAGAGACAGGTAGAACTCATGGTTCTCATAACGTATGCAATGGAAAGTTTTAGGCAACCTTCGACAGTTGGCTAAATGTCGCCCTGGCGCGAATGCATACTACGTTGAGACAGAGGCAATCACTTGCAAACATGACGCAGAGAGGTTTAACAAGATTGACCATTGCCGAATGTCCCTTGCGGTATACATAGCTACGGGTTTCACCGCCGCCCTTTACAGGAACGCCCGTCGAAAGGAAGTATTACACCGAACTTCATTTGCAACGTTCAAGTTGACTGATAGCAGATTCAACTTAATGATAGTATTCGCCAGGGCAAACCGCGAGGAGGTTCTATCATGTCTTGCCCCATGGTGGCCCTTAAGAGAGCCGATGGTTCGTTCTCGGGGTGTGAATTTGACTATTGGCTGGAATAGTCAATGGGTATGACGGTTAGGTTGTCATAGACCCTATACCGCCGAGGTCGTACTGGTGCATCTGGCACCTTTCGGATGCGGGTGGTTTTAGGAGTCCACACCTCATCCGTCCAAACGATCCTCTTGATCTTCCCCTTCTTCTCATCCTCTTCATCCCACTCGTCGAGGATGACGAACTCGGGAATGGCGTTGTCTTCATCGATGAAGACGGGAATGTTGTCGGCAGATGTCGCTTCCATCGTGACTTCAAATTGAATGAGAAGCGCTACAATCTTCTGGCTTTTATAGGGTTTTCAACAATGAATTGCTCAACAGCGAATCAGAATGCTTCAGGGATAGCAATCGACTGCATAATGTTCAAGTTGACTGATAGCAGATTCAACTTAATGATAGTATTCGCCAGTCCGAAGACTGCCCAGGGCAAACCGCGTGGAGGTTCTATCATGTCTTGCCCCATGGTGGCCCCTAAGAGAGCCGATGGTTCATTCTCGGGAGAAACGTCATCTTACACCCTACCAATTCTGCTGAGAGAGTCTTTGACTCTCTCTTTGGTAGCACTGTCGACTTCCACGCTAATTGGCACGTGACTAAAAAGTGGAATGTAGCGCCATTCCGTTGGATTGACAGCAGTTGCTGTCATCGGATTGCCAATCCGAGCAAGATTATTAAAAACTCTGTCTTGCTCCTTTAGCCTGACAAACTCCTCAAATAAATTTCGCGGCCTTAACTGCGGTCCGCGAGGAGAGCTGACTTGACTGTTCGGCGTCTGCATGATTGAAATGAAATGAAATGAGAGGCAGTGGTTTATATACCCCTCTAACGCGACGCAACGTTCAAGTTGACTGATAGCAGATTCAACTTAATGATAGTATTCGCCAGTCCGAAGACTGCCCAGGGCAAACCGCGTGGAGGTTCTATCATGTCTTGCCCCTAGGTGGCCCTTAAGAGAGCCGATGGTTCGTTCTCGGGAGTGACGTGATGGGGTGGTGAAGGCGGGCAAAGATCTGCAATGAAAATGATATGTATTAGAATAGGATATAATATCTTATTTACTTTTCTCTTGCCAAGTTAGCCATCCTTTGGCAGTCTCGCGCGTTTCCGAATAGAGAATTTGTACAGATGGCCGCGCATTCTCAGGCTGGCGTGGAGGCATTTTTTCGTCGGATGGTCGTTATAACAAATGATGGACTCGTCTAAATTTTGATTCACGAGTACTTCGCCGGCCAAATGATTATCCCGAATAGGGATGTGAAATTCAAACAAACGATCCTCATTTACACGTTCCCACTCATCCCTCATGCGCTCCAACTTCTCATACGCCTGCCTCTCATCACCCCGCCGAGCCACAGTCCTCTCCAACTCAACATTCCTCGCTCTCAACACACTCATCTCCTTCATCATCTCCTCAAACTTCGCTTCTGCATCTCTCATTCTTCTCTCCGCAGCACTCGCCCTCTTCTCACACTCATCATTCTTCTCTTCCAACTCTCGCGTCTTATTCTTCAAATCAGTCACACTACGCCTCATTCTAATATTTTCATCCGCTACCTCCTTCGACTTCAGTTCCTTCTTTTTCAACTCATCCAACTCCTTCACAACTTCATCCTTCACTTTCTTCAAACTCTCATACTTATTAACCAACAAATCATGCGCCATCTGCTGCGAAACATGCCTCTTCTCTTCATCCTTCAACCACCTCGCCGACTGCACACAAATCCCACCACTCTTCACTTTTGGGGAAGATGAGCTCTTCGGGGGGTCGGTGATCACAATGTTTGACACCTCCGACGACGAAGAGCTCAACTTCCTCACACGCTTCCTCACACGCTCCCTATCTAAATCCACATCATCCTCATCATCACTCTCAAGCACTCTCTTTCGCGCAATCTCAGCCTCCAACGACGCAACCGCTCTCGCCAACTCATCATTCTCAACAACATTCTCAACAACATTCTCAACCTTACCCTCTCGCTCGATCGCCAACGTTCGCTCCCTCTCTTCCACAATCAACTGCGTAAATCTCAAATCACTCACCACTAAACCACCACTACAGTCAGCATGCACTCTGTAGAAACGCGCCTCATTCTCATCACCCTTCAGCACTCTACACTTCACACACGCAACCCTATTCAAGATAATCATGTAGCCGGTGCCCGCCTTCTTCACATGCGCCTTGGCGTCCGCACTGCGATTAATTCGCCCACATGAGCACATTTTGATGTGATATTTACGATTCTTATCGTTTGCCATTCCTGATTTATTGTTAACTGTAAGATAATGAAATTTGTATAAGTTTGGAATCATGTAGTACAATCATATTCCTAAAGTATTACACTTAGTCAGGAATGATAGATTTGAGTGTAGTGAGTGGCACTCGATCCCGTCGACAGCCCGAAGGCCTTGTACTGATCACTAGGGAAGTGAGAGATCTTCCCCGATACCCGCTCTTTACAGCTGAACACATCATTGTCACTGCCCTGAAGTGGTAACAGGAACGCCGAGTCAAAGGTAGTGATCAGTAGCTGGGATCTAACCCCTCAAAGCTGCCTTAGACTTAGTCAAATTTCAAATCTGATAGCAGATTTGAACTCAGGATACTTGAAAACCTTAGTCTATATGTTAAAACTTTGAAAAAACTGAAAATTAAGAATTTTTAAAAAAATTCCGCATTTTACTACTCATACTACTTTTAAAAAATTTTATCAGTAGTAAAGACACTATCAAACTCTATCATACAAACTTTGAAGTAAGAAGATAGCTTGCCTACTTCAAAAGATAGAGTCCTTTGAAACACCCGATATCGGGAGCTCAGAGCGACGACCGTCGCTTACCTCGTCTTTCGATGAAGTGATCAGACTTACGTTGTCGGGGGTTTATATATGCTCGGAAGAAAACTTAAAATGGCTCTATCTCCGAAAGTATTCATCGTAGCGACATGCGGTTTGTTGCAAACGATTTGTCGCATCATTTTCTATCATATGACACCTGAACCATTCTGATATGACCACGGGAAGTTGGTCCGTCAGCACATGTCCATGTAACATGCCACAAGTGAAAAAATTCCTAAGTGTGAGAGCTCCAGATTGGTGAAAATTTTGAAAAATTTAAAACTTCCGAATTTCGACCTGGGACCTTTACCAAAACATTTTTCACCAAATTTCACGGACCCCCCCTCCCCCCCTCGTTCAGAGGAATTTGATGAAAAATGTTTTGGTGACGGTCCCAGGTCGAAATTCCACACTTTGGAAAATTTTCAAAATTTTACCCATACAAAGCCACTCTGACACTTAGGATTTTTTCAGGTGAGCGAGCTCCGACCTAAAATCTTGTAACCGCTCTAACTTTTGAACGAAGACAGATATAAACAAGCCGTTTCTTTCACTGAATTTGTCTCACTCTTAGCTTTCAAACGAGCTATGGCACGACAAAATCCGTCCACTAGAAGCCAAGATCGAAGCCAGCTCTCCAGAGGGGGGGGAGGTCAGTGAAATTTGATGAAAAATGTTTTGGTGACGGTCCCAGGTCGAAATTCCACACTTTGGAAAATTTTCAAAATTTTACCCATACAAAGCCACTCTGACACTTAGGATTTTTTCAGGTGAGCGAGCTCCGACCTAAAATCTTGTAACCGCTCTAACTTTTGAACGAAGACAGATATAAACAAGCCGTTTCTTTCACTGAATTTGTCTCACTCTTAGCTTTCAAACGAGCTATTGCACGACAAAATCCGTCCACTAGAAGCCAAGATCGAAGCCAGCTCTCCCGAGGGGGGGGAGGTCAGTGAAATTTGATGAAAAATGTTTTGGTGACGGTCCCAGGTCGAAATTCCACACTTTGGAAAATTTTCAAAATTTTACCCATACAAAGCCACTCTGACACTTAGGATTTTTTCAGGTGAGCGAGCTCCGACCTAAAATCTT
This sequence comes from Prostheceraeus crozeri, assembly GCA_907163375.1. Taxonomy (NCBI): domain Eukaryota; kingdom Metazoa; phylum Platyhelminthes; order Polycladida; family Euryleptidae; genus Prostheceraeus; species Prostheceraeus crozeri. Next base: position 35,625 of record CAJQUW010005238.1, read on the forward strand.
GTAACAGCTCTAACTTTTGAACGACTGGTCCGATTGACTCGCAACAAAAAATGTTGTCGAGTAGTTTTTTCTCCTCTTTCAAACGAGTAGCCTTAAGACAAAATCCGTTCACTAGAACCAAAGTTAGAAGATTGCTGTCGGGGGGGGGGTCAGTAAAATTTGATGAAAAATGTTTTGGTGACGGTCCCAGGTCGAAATTCCACACTTTGGAAAATTTTCAAAATTTTACCCATACAAAGCCACTCTGACACTTAGGATTTTTTCAGGTGAGCTACGACAGTCCACCCTCCCAACCTGGCCGGCGCACCACGCCAGCCTGGCCGGCACACCACGCCAACCTAGACACCACATCACCGCGTTCTATACGACGGTCGGCCAGAGGGGGGGGGACGTCAGAACCAAAGCACCACGGCGACCGACCACGACACTCTGCCGTTCCAGAGGGGGGGGACGTCAGCGACGGCGGCCATCTTGCGCGGTCCAGAAGTGGAGTTTTACTTACTACTTGCTCAAATGATTTTTTGGACCTTAATTTTTTTTTTTGGGAACGTAATCTCCGCAAAAAACTGAACCTTTTCACAGAGTTTCCAACTCTCACGCATATCAGGCCTCTTCTCACGCTCTCACGCTGGAGGCAAAATTTCTCACGCATTCAATAAATTTCTCACGCCTGTTGTATTTATCTCACACATTCGCATTTTTGATGTAATTCTTAACGACATTTCCTGATAGAACTGCACTTTCGCGTAAAATCTATGCAGTTAAGCGAAATAACATGCTATTTAATTGGAAGTCAATGGTCATGTAATCATCTCTCTTAAACGTATACCTTATACCATAGACTTTTGGAATACCATGTCCATACAGAACGCTGCCAGTGGCCTAGATATCTACTTCTTTGAGATGCAGAAAAAATGAGAATACTCGTGTGCTAGACGTCTCAAGATGCAGTATATTTATCTAATAAAATAATCTCACGCATTCCACTCAGCAAATGTTGGCAACCCTGTTTTCATATAAAAATTTTGACTGTATACAGATACTTTTTTGAGTCGACTCTCTATCTATATATCCCTACTCTATGATCCTACTCTATGTATATTATACCGGGTGTCCCACAGCGAAGAGCGAACCCCCCTGCCCTCCCCCAAACGATTTCCATCATTATTTCAAATTATAATATAGCCTACATTGATACGTTGTGATCAAAAGGTCATTATTCCCTTATTAGAGTAATTTCTGCAGTTCATACAAAGCACAAAACGCGTCTTAATTAAACTTTTATAATTTATGTTCAATGTGTTGACCATTTTCCTGCACACAGAGTCGAATTCTATTTTGAACAGCTTCAGAACATACTTTTCTGCATAAAAGCTCGTCTATGTCACGAAACACAGTACGAATACAGTCTTCCAATTCATCCAAGGTTTGAGGATGACTCCTGTATGCAATCTCTTTTACGTGTCCCCAAAGAAAAAATTCACACGGTGTTAAGTCTGGTGATCTTGGAGGCCATTCCAAAAGGATACCACGGCGTCCAATCCAGCGGTTGGGAAAATTACTGTTTAAGTAATTTATGACGGAACGGTAATAATGCGCCGGTGCCCCATCCTGCATGAAAATGCTCCCAAGATCGGTGATTCGCGGCAGCACGCTTTGCAGCATACTAGGACAATTCTCTCCTTTGACAGTCTCTCGAAAGAAGAATGACTCCGTCACACCTCGGGATGAAATGCCAGCCGACACTGTTACACCACGTTGGTCCATGGACTTGGTGCTTAGACGAAGCTCGTTGTGATCTGACCAATAAACTGAATTGTGGCGATTCACAGTTCCGTTTAAAAAGAACTTCGCCTCGTCTGTCCAGACAACTTTATTGATCAATTGGTGATCTCGTTCCAATAAACGTAGTAAGTCCTCACAAAAATTCAAACGTCGATCAGGATCGTCTTCATTAAGTTCTTGATGCAACGAGAAGTGATAGCTTTTCAATCCCAAGTCGACTTTCAGAATTCGATGAACAGTAGATTTTGAAATGTCAAGATCAGCGGATGCCTTGCGGATAGAGAAATTATCACCCACTTCAGTGATAGCACCGACAACCGCGGCTACCTGTTCACTATGGCTTTCACTTGATGGTCTACCATGTCCCTCTTCGTCAACTCTTCCAGTGGACTCAAATCTCTTAATCAATGATGGAATCGATTTCCTATCAATTGGTCTTCCATACGTGTCTTCAAAGCGTCGAACTACTTCACGATAATTGCCAGTTTGATAATATCTTTTCACAATGAACACGCGTTCCTCAATCGTGTGGCGACGTGGCATGACTAATTGTACGAGTAATTGATTAAACATGAAGCAGCATTTCAGTTAGAAATTTGAATTTGAATTTACAATTATTGTTTGCGAAATGAAGACAAGCGCTATTCGATATCCTAATGATAGCATACACTGATATATAACAGCAACCCAAGCTGCTCTTATCAAGCCGAAGTCACCAAACTTCAAGTAAATAATCTTGATTTTGTGTTGGGGGGTTCGCTGTGGGACACCCGGTACAGCGGGATCTCTCCGATTACTGCCGTGATATTTTGAAATGGCCTCGTCAGCCCTTCTCTCAGTATTCCGTGGTGGACCTGTAGTAGTCCCTTACACATCTGTAATGATTGTATTTTTTCACTTGTTATGATTTTTTCACTGTCAATAATTTACTCTTCAGTTTTTAAATTTCTTGGCTAGCTCAGTATCAATTGTTGATTACCTGGTTTTTGTTGGTTAAATAATGCCATAAATGTCCTCAATTGTGTGCATCATTGCACGCAAGCCCATCTCATCCTGAAAAGAGGTCGTGAAGGTGTATTCAAGGTTTTTGCAAACGCACTTATGTGCAGAATTTTCATTTGTTAGGTAAGAGTGGAATTTTTACTTGCATCAAAGTCTTTTTGTTTGAAAATATTTTCAAAATCTGTTAATTTTTTTTACCATTGATCATCATGCACTAGTTGTCCTGAAAATACTGAATATTAAATGGAAGATTATACCCAATGATGTATAAATAATAACCCTGGCAATCCAATTTTTCAAGACATTTAAGATTGCTGCGTGTTCATTCAAACCTCTCTATCTAGTCCAGCCTGATAAGTCCGAGCAGGTAATTTACTGTTATGATAAAGGTCGTTCTGAAAGAATATAATCTTGCTCGTTCATCCGGCATGAACTGCAGTGACTGTTTATACAATTTAGTGGTTGCGGAGAGGTACAGTGTGGCTTGCTCAGGCAGAATCCACCTTATGTCTTTTGCTTTTACTTCGTTTTGGTTATGGTTGGACTTTTGCTGCGTTCGCATGTACCAGTATGTACATAATAGTAAGGGCTGTAACAGAGGCCTTGCACTGGCTCGAGTTGATTGCTTACAGGCATGCTGTTGTCGTCACCGACTCTCTACATTGTAGAAGGTCAGAGCTGTCCCTATTTACAAAGACTAGAGAAGTTTCCTCGAAAGGAGCCGTCTCAAAAAGATGACGTGGATCCTTTGTTCTGGCCATTGTGGTGTCATTGGCAATGAAAAGGCAGATAACCTTGCGGGTACTTCTACGATTGATGGCAGCCTGACGCTTGATCAAGCTACTGTCATATCTCCTGTGTATGATGACTTGATTCAAGTGAGGACTCCTTAACTCTGCGATTGTTGGCAAAAAGCATTCAACGCGGTGCCGGTAGTAAGAGTGATCTATAAGGAACAGCACGGCGACGACAGAATCAGCTGTTGATGGAGACCATCAGCAGAGCGACCCTGAAGTGGACGATCCAGCGACGGACGGAGCAGATATGGGTTTATGCTGACTGCGATGATATCGACTCTTCGCCAAGGTAGCCAAGGTAGTGGTAACAAATTAAAAAGCCCATACTGGGGTGAATTGATCCCTCTGATAACATGAAGCCTTTTTCATCATAATTATAACTTGCTAACGTAATTGTTTGGAGTGCGATCGCCCCTTGCTCCCACCAGTCTGATCCAACGGTTCCAACTTCCTTGTCTGGGTTTGGCGCTCTAAGGTGTTGATTGGCGGCCCATGTCCGTTCGCATTGGTCCCTCCGTCTTATCGCTGGTCTTCCGCGCGATTTTGGGTTACCTTGATACATACCACAGTGATAGAATGGTCTTCTCGTTACGTGTCCGTACTAGATTAGCCTTGTGTGATTTTAGAATTAATTTTATCTTCAACACAAAATCTAATGAGGCAATAATTTCATCAGTACTGTGAGTTAACTATCAGTACCTTTACTTAAGTTGATTATTAATTGATGTTAATAATAATTGATGTTAATTGATTATTAATGTTGATTATTAATTAATCCAATTGATCAGTTCTTGAAATGAATTGGATTTACATGTGTTTTTCTTTGATCCTGTCTGACAAGAAGAGGATCTCACTAGAACTCCGCAGACGCGCCAACTCATAGTAGACATAGGGTGTACGGTACATCATTCTGTGAAAGTCTCACTTTCGACCTCGTCTGGCTGCCGGAAAAATTCCCCGCATGCGACTGAGTAAGCCTACATCTAAAAATCATGTTGACTTTTCAATTGTTCATCATTTCATTCACCTCTGCTGACCTGAATGCAAGACCATTGAACTAAAAGATTGACTCGTTCCTTGCTTTTCTCCAGATCGCGAAACGACTTGGACCGCAATCAACGATTGATAAGTATGTGTTTTCATTGTAATGATTAAAGTCAATAGACAAACGCTTCCGATGTTTGGAAACACCCAACTCTCCATGGCTCCATTTGACGTCATGTGGATCAGTGCTACAATTGTCTATGACATGTTTGATGTCACTCTTGTCAACTTCAAAGTCAGGTAAAGATTTCGCCAAAAAGTAGTAGGTTAGATATTTTGTAAGTTGTGATTGTTGACAGATATCTAAAATTCAATTGGAAAAATCTGAAATCCATTTGGAAATATTCTGACTTAGAAATGGAAGTGTACAAGACTACTTCGTCCAGAGTTTTTATCCAAAAAGATGAGTATTGCTTCTCGTTCATTTTCGGGATTTTATACCTGGTGCAGGTCCTTTCGAGAATCGAATAATATTTTTTGATGGTTCTCGGCCAACATCTGATGGTTCATGATCGTACCAAAACACGACGGAAGGAGCCACAAAAGTAGTAGGCCTACCAGCACCTTGACGGGAGAATGACGATTCCCCTTCATCTTCTTCTTCAGAATCAGATTCACTTCTATCGACCTCATGCAAAAATTCTAAATCTAATATATCATCGTTCGTATCTGAAGCAGGAGGAAGTTCATCTTCAATAGGCAGGTTAGACCGAATAGGCTCATCTGCAGCGTTATCAAAAACATCAATAATGAAGTCTTCTTCATCTGACTCCTCACCCTGTTGCAATATCATAGCGATGGCTTGCTCCTTAGAGAGGCGCTTAGGGCGGCTCATGGCTTTAGCGGTACTTGCAGTAGTCGGTTATCGATAGTGAAATAGTAGATAGTGAATCACAGCAAGCTCGCTGAGAGAATCTCAAGTGAGGGATGCCAATGCATTACTGGGTGATTCAATGCTCACATGACAACCGTTTGATCAATGAGAAGTCTCTTGCAGCATCGACAAGAAACTTTTGCATTCACTGATATTTTTACGAACTAGAAATGAAAATGTATGTATCCAAAGTCGCACAAAACATAGGAGGGTATCACATACCCTGTTGGGCGTTCCAGGACCAATTCATACATAACAGAAAAACTATATACGCTATTTTAAAACTCTTGTACACTTTTAAGAACATCGTATTTCAGCAAAAGTCATGGAATTTCAAAACGATCGGTGGATTATTTTAGGATTTACAAATCGTTGAACATTTCATAGGGTATGATATACCCTGAAAACAGGACAACCGTTAACAGTTTGGCCCGGTCCACCTTATCATTCTAATGCCTATGAAACAAAATTTCAACAATATCTTAATTGATAGTCCATTTCCAGCCTCCTAAAGCAAAATAGCTGCATGCTATAAAATAGTGTCATTTCTGTAATGGCGTTTACCACAATTCACGTTTTTGCAGTTGCTTCAATTACATATAACTTTTGGAAAGCGTGTATGGGCATGTTTCGCCTGTTTGTTCATTGGAATTTAAATGCAACATAAAATTGCCAACATCCTACTGCTGCGAATATAAGCCTTATGCATAGTGTTAAATAGGTACATGTATATTCGCATTTGCAGGAATGGAGGAGAAAATAATTTGATACAAAGCTCTACTATAATTTTATATTTTGTTCAAATGAAAAACGGCTATATAGCAGTGAGCTTACAAAACACAGTAAAGTCATCGTTGACACCAGCAAATAATCTGTAAATTAATTCTTCGATTTAATTAATACAATTAGCCTGATGCGTATGTACACAAAATTGGTTGTAGAGAAATATGGACCGAAAGGAAGGATTGCTTGTCAAGAAGCTGTTAACTAGATAGCGGCATTGAAACGAAGCAGCATTTTAGGTATGAGTTCTTGGAAAGGATCTTCTCCATTTCACATAGGCCTGCCGTGCGTGAAACAGATTTTGAAGCTGCATTTTGCTGTCGAAAGCATAGCGCAAATTAGTGTATATGCCTACCTCTCAGAGTAGCACATAATTTGATTACAAATCCAAAAGCACCCAGTGAATCGAAACTTATAAATCTTCCAAGAAACATACAAGATCTTAGAAGATTTGCAAGATTGGACTGTTATCTTGGAAGATTTGTAAGATAGGTCTGTTGTCTTGGAAGATAAGCCTGAAAGATCTTAGAAGATATGTCTGGGAACTGAAACTTGGAAGATTTGTAAGATTGGTTTGTTGTCTTGGAAGATTAGCCTGACAGATCTTAGAAGATATGTCTGGGAACTGAAACTTGGAAGATTGGCAAGATAAAATTGTTATCTTGGAAGATTGACCTGTAAGATCTTATAGGATATGTCTGGGAACTGAAACTTGGAAATTTGGTAATACCACAGAGCCAGAGGAAGGACCCCGCGCAGCACCCGCAATTGCGGGGAGGGCAAAATAATTTCATTAAGTTGAAGTTTATGAATTACTCATAAAAAATTATGGAGAGCTTTCAATGTGATCTGTGAACTTGTATAGTGATCATCAGGGGCAACAACCCGCCCCGCTGTCCCCGCGCTGACTCAAGTTGCGAACTATAAGAATGCTTGCATGCATAGAATTGAGATCAGTTTTAGTCAATTGGTACTGCTTCTTCTTGCTATTTCGGCTAAGACGTTGGTTATTTTTTTATTGGATACTCAACCCTACATATTTAAAAGTGATGTTCTGGTCACTTTGGTAGTTAGTAAAATCGAGAATACGAAGTCAATGATCAAATCAGGAAATGGGAGCAATGTACATTTAAGTACTACGTATAGCTTACAAGTCTCATTATAGGAAAAGTCAAACATTCAGAGCAGAAGCTATTTTGTTTGACAAAGACAAAACCCCATTAATACTATGTTCATGGGTTTGCAGGAAGCAGTCCAGGCGCATTAAAAATAAGTATGACGCATTCTATTCAGGTCACGTATGTTGCTACACTACCGTCATCGATCAGCCAGTTCTCCGCACTGCTGTTAACACGTTAACAGTGACAGCTTAAGAGCAACACGTTAAGGAGCAGCGTGCATGATTCGGTTGTCGGAAACATCACCAGTGTTGTGACTGAGAAGTTTCTATTGTGTTGTCTACATTGCGGATTGTTTCAATTACTGTACAGAAATCAATTCATGCTATTCAATGTTTATACTGCTTTCTCAGGAACATTGATACAGACTTTGGTTGATGTTGTCCTGAGTTTCATCAAATTTCTCATCGTCGCTGAAGGAATTTAAGGACACGAGGAACTGATGAAATTGCCACTCACATGATTCCTTGCAATAGAAATGTGGAGTCAAAGCTGAATTTCATCTACCGTGGTAAATTGAATCATCCAATTCCAGATCACAGGTAAGAACATTTCAC
>CAJQUW010005239.1:0-329365 GCA_907163375.1 Prostheceraeus crozeri
AGTCTTGGTTCTAATCTTGGCAAGAATCTTGGTCACCAAGATCATGCCAAGAACACACCAAAATCTTCAGTAAGATCTTGGTTCTATCAACCAAGATCTTACCAAGAAGCGCCAAGCATTCACCAAGAAGGGACCAAGCATTCACCAAGATCTTACCAAGACGCGTCAAGCATTCACCAAGATCTTGGTAAGGATGAAACAAGATTTTTTCTGTTAGCGCTCGAATCGTAGCTCGGTTTGTACTAACCCTACTGAGTACACCGGTACCCATAATTACGATATTATTATTACACTTCGTATACATCTTATTGAAGGACCCAAAAATAATGAAGAAAAACCAATTGCATACTAAATATATTATCAAAAATTACATTATTCGTTATCACCACTTAGTCGGCGTCTTTTGCAGTCTCTACCAGCCTGTCTAAACTGGCTTTCACGGCACCCCCAATCGTAACACTGCCATACATTTGATAATGCACCTGAAAAGAATGAGAAAATCTGGTATAACAATGCACACGAGACTATTAAACTCAAGACATTTTACTTGTCAAACATTCTACAAGTATTAGGGCTTCGCATTCGGTGACTTGAATTATTGATTATACTGATATGAAAATATTCTGCTTAAGTGCATCGATCCAAACCAACGATATGAACGCACAGAGAATTATATTTTTTAAATTAGATTTCAATAATTAATTAGTTAATCATCTTTCCACACAACAAAATTCATAATCAATTGATAAGGCCAGACCGGCGGAATGTTTACTTCGATGTAATGCATTATTTTTGAGTGTCGTAAGATTGGGAAATACAGAAAACCTTATTTCTTCTTTACCAAATCATTTGAAATCAACTAAAAATTACAGTATTCACAAGGGAAATTTCTTTCATGCACATAATACTATCAATAAATGTTAAAATACATTAAATAAAATATTAAAACAAATCAAGTGAATCAAAGCAATTAGCAGAGAATATTAAACAGTATTAATATAGAGAAAGCTGTCCTACATGTATATTCAATACTATTAATTAGGTATCAAATTATTACTTACTTTTCAAAACGGCTATGTCTTCTTCTGACGCCTTCTCTTTTTTTGTTGTCCCAAATTCCTCGAATGAATGCCTTTCGAGGTAGCATGACCCCTTCAATCGTTTCAGGAGCGCTATCGCGAATCTCGCAGGAGTCGTATGTGGAAGTTCCTTCGTTGAAAAGGGTTTGCCTTCGTAGTCAAGAAGTTCCTGCAATGAGCCAAAATCATTATTTGAAATAGTTTAAAGGATGATATGCAATAAATATGCAATAGAGGCTTTATATTTATGCGTTTAAACATACAGCGTTTAGCCTTATTTATTCGAGGATTTACTCTGCCGTTTAAAACTGAATATTTTGCGCGAGTTGAAAGTTTTCTCGTACTACATGTATCAGTTAGACATGAAAAAATCAAATGAAAAATCAATCGATTAGTTCAGCTATTAATAGCTGAACTAATCGATATCGGCTCATAATACCATAACCTTACCCTGACTTATTAGGTAAATTATATGTTTAACTTTCGGTTATTTATTCTACCACGGTAATATATTTTTGTAGCGACAATAAGTTAATAAACGGCAGCGTGCATTATTGTATTTTATCATTTGGCTGAAAACTTACATGCAGCTCTTGTCCTCCTGCGGAACGGAGGTTTTTTTATTGGCCGCAAGTCGTTTCAAAAGCCTAGTGTGCTTTTTTAGTTCCGACGTCTGCAGTCTACTTTCAGCGAGCAAGGATTCTGAAAACATAAGATGAAAAGCACATTACTTTTGTTTCGTCGTTCTTATGGACACTATGAACACTTAACCCGCATGTGATCGGTAAAAATACAACCGATTTTGATCCAAGAGGACACTTTTGTCCTTTTATCAAAAATAACTAAAAACTGACTGAATTTTGTTAAATACTGAAATTGTTTAGTAGGATGAAAGTCAGTCCAAGTCTAAGAGTATAATTTCTTACAAGAATAACGAGCAAATGAAGATGAAAACATTTATTATACCTACATGTAGGCCTACGAGTACATACGTAGGCCTACATTTTACACACAGTACGAGTATATAGTTCACTTATTTTATTCAGTTATCCAGTGCTGTGTAAACCCCATTGCCATTGAACGTCGTGTTTTTCGAATTATAATGGTCTCTTCTGTGCATTTTCCATCTTTGTCAGAAGCTGCAGACTCATCCTGCGTGAAGCTGATGCGTTCTGTAGCTACTTCTTCTTATACCATCCTTTGAGAGAGATGTTTACCATCAATAAAAGAAATCGCCAAACTCGATGTAGACAAAGTTTGTTACCACCTTTCACCAGTACCAACAGATACAGTGAAACTTTTATCAAGTATTGTAAACTGTTTTTACTTTATCATTTGTCACGTGTCCAGCGATTGTAAAAGGTGAAAGCGAATAATGATATATATTATTGTATGTATGCAGTTAGCCTGCGAGGTGTGAAAGGCCTGATGTAACTGAAATTGTTCATAAAGAACAGGAATACACATACATAGCATATGGAAGATAAGCATCGGTAAAAGTAATTCTACTATCAGTAAGCTACAGAATATCAATAGATAGGCCTACTATAGCTGTTCATTGAACGCACGCATATGAACGGTCTTTACATACGAAATTCACGCTACTGTACACCGAATGGCACACTTTTTGCGATCAACCTGCATAGACCTCTCTCGGTTATATTATAGTTTTGGCAGGACTTCGAAGTTTACCAAAGGACACTTTTGTCCTCAGGAACACATGCGGGTTAACAACGACTTCGATAGGCTAGTACTACCCAACGAGATCGAATTAGACAGAACAACTTACAAGATTATTATATTGATTTAAGGCATGCGAAATTCTCTAGCAAATTAAATTGAAGTAAACAGATGACGAAAGCATTGACATGCACATTTAACATGCTTTATACTCTACATACGGCATACTAGTCGGAGTCTAAAAAAAAGAAAGGACTCCGCATCCCAGCCATCACCATAGAAAACATAACGCGTAGCTGAATATGCGAGGAATATTGTAGAATTCAGAAAAAGGCCGAATGATTACAAAGAGGTAATGTGACATGAATTTTTCATGCTCGGCCAATGTTTAGGCAAGCCTAATTACTTTGAGGTTTCGGCTTGAACTAATTAACCATCATTAAACACAACCCAAGATCACAATCGAACGTCTGAGAACTCGCACTCGCATGCAATTATATAAACTTACCCATTAAGCGCGCCACATTGTGAAGTATAACATCCTGAATAAATTAGTGGTAAATAGAGAATTATTGAAAAAAGTATGGATAGAAGCGTGTTAAGCGACTTAATAACCGATACAGTATTAATGTGAATTTAGTCATTACTGTATATGAAAGCAAACAAAAGACGCAAAATTCAACTTACTGAGTTTTCCGTCAATGATGCTCGAGTTTCTAGCATTTCCATGGAAGGGATTGCTCGGCTAGAATCTGGAAAGAAGACGAATTGAAGTGATCTTAAGGATATAATACAACAAAATTGAGATTTAAGTACCGGGACAGTCGGGAAAAATAATTTCATGAGTAAAAACATATTTACCCGCACTATTATTGAGTTCGTCGCTCGATTCGGAATCCGAGTGAGCTCTGGTTGTTTGAGACGGGAGACACTTTGAGGGAATCCGAGTTATATTTTCATCCGATGAAGATTCTGTGAACATGGTCTGTAACAAAAATTCATAATTAATGAGAGTTGGAAATGCTATGGTCGATAACTGCAGAAAGTAAGTCTTACATAATACAACGTAGGAGTGATCAATACACAGTCACACAATATTTACACAGATCATGTATCCGGACCGATATTAATGGAATAAGTTTATGCTGTATTTAAAACTTGCAGTATCTAACAGTGAATATATATGTAATAAGCTTCTCTCCTGCTTACCATGGTAGGTTGAACTTTAAGTCTCCCTTGCGGCTTAACACGACTGAATTTCTTCAACAAGCTGGATAATTTCAGTTTTTTCTTGCTCTCCCGTACTTTCGCTAGTACTTCCTCCGATATCTCTTCAGTAGATACCATAACAACGATACATTTATATATATCGTCATCATAGATGGCGTCCAAACACGCATTCCCCTTCTTCAGTTATGACCTTTGATTTGTCAAAAATCATTTTTTCTAGGGGAAGTACACATAATTCCCTATCGTGAGGAAAATACAATAAAAATTCTTTGAATGAAGCTGGATCCATCGCTGTAAAAAAGAAATGTAAAGTTGGAGTGAACAATATACGTACTTTTCTATTGGAATAACGAGTATTCAATAGCGCATTTCCCTACATTCATTAATTTAAACAGTATAAAAGTAATCTTCATTTTTCAACAACAGTATCGCTTCAAACTTGCCCATGTATAGTTCTATTATGCTCAGATCGACATACTAATTGAGTTGAACTATCTACATGCATGCAAGTGTCAGGATCTAAGGTTATTTAGACAAAAGGGAAACGTCAAGTATACATCCCAAGCGCCAATCTTGGTGAAAACAATGAAAAATGCGGAATAACTTCTTCTTCATTTTTCAACAACAGTATCGCTTCAAACTTGTCCATGTATAGTTCTATTATGCTCAGATCGACATACTAATTGAGTTGAACTATCTACATGCATGCAAGTGTCAGGATCTAAGGTTATTTAGACAAAAGGGAAACGTCAAGTATACATCCCAAGCGCCAATCTCGGTGAAAACAATGAAAAATGCGGAATACAGTCTAACCCCCTGAAAAAAAGATGCTGGCGAATCCAGGGATCCAGAGTCTCGTAAATTGGCAATACCCGGGATTAAAAACCTTAATACTCATGTGACAACACGCTTACAACCTGCAAAATGTAATGTCATATTTAAGGGTCGACTATTCCAACTTTACTAACGAATACATGGAGAAGGTGAAGATGAAAAACTTACTGATAAATGATCGTAATATATTACATAAATTCATCAGATATAAAACATGTGGTAACAAATTCAGTTCATGATCTTTAATTAAAAAATTACTCGTAAATACATCACAATGGGCAGTGATCAACACCTTCCAAAATACGAATCATAAGACAAACGTCAGTTCCCTTGTATCGAATCGTGGAACGAATACATCGGCAAACAACATCTGCAATATTGACTAATTTCTCAGTGAATTCATTTTCATCGATAATGACAAAATCATGCCAATCGGATGCTTTCAAAACATCATACACTCCAAAAGTGTCATTTTCTGGTGATATCAGTTCCAGTAAAGACATATTTACTCTGAAGAACTTGGCCAAAATTTTTTTCATCATTAACGAACTCTACAATCTCACAAAATTTGTTCTCAGTGGTGAAACAGAAACATGATCGTGAATTTAAACGTCGGTTATAGTTCTTAGAATGAAGCATGATGCCATTATAATAATATCGATGTTTATCTATCAATCCTTGTTTGTTATCCCTCTTCTTTAGTTTAATGACTTCCTTTAATAGATCAGACTGATGACTTGATTGAATAACTTCCAAGCAATTCTTAAACAATAGAAAATGCTCTACTACTTGTTTGGAATGATTCACAGTTCCGGTAAACATACGCTTCAATGCTTTAATACCACGCTCAAAACAATACATATTAATACAAAACGCTGGACCGAAACGTTGCAATTGCAAAGCTAAATGCTTAAGTAAATGCACATTCATTTTCATGAATGATTTTGGAAAATATTCGTTGACATGGGACAAAAAACAATCGATCAAAACACGAACATTATTCGTTACTGACACATCCATAACTGGACTGTTAGCTCTACGTATAGCATATACCAAAACAGCAATGATAAGAGCATTGCTGTTGTGAAGATGACTGGAACATAATGGTAAAAATGCATACAATAGAAAATTTTGAAAATCAATGGCTTTGTAATTTTTGAATTTAACAATTGACTTGAACTTTGGAAAATCGTGAGGAACATATATGGTTTTCAAATATTGATTTATTGATACTTTAGTCTTTGGGCGACCTAAATACATATGATGAGTCTTACTACATGGGTCGAGCATGTAAGTCAGCAATTGCTTTGTCACACCTTCATAAACTGCGTGCATGACGTCTAGAACGATACCAGAAGGAATCGGCATCATGTCAGCAAGGTATGTAAATCCTTTCACACCGCAAATCTTTTCGTTCATAAGTTCAGACAAACGGACATGTTCTTTATAGTCGGATTCGGTTCTTAAGGGATAAGTAACATCGTCGTAAATACGAGAAGAACCACGTCCAATTTTCATCGTTGCACCAGGATGTAAACAGAATGGACAACCATGCCTACCATTAAACTGTCCAGTGTTCGTGCATAATGCATAAGCAGGTAAGTCAAATATTGATGCATGAAGCTTCATAGAGAAAGTAACACCATTTAATGTAAATCGCTGATTCAATTGTTCCGCAAGCTTTGATAATACATTTGGGATTCTCGATTTATCTTCAATAAGAGCAAATAATATTCTGTTTTCAATTCGCAATCGAACACTGAGAGGAAGATCTAATATCACTAATTGAAATGGCCACGTTGAATTACTGTCTGTTGTGAAGAAATTTGCACCATCAGCGTTTAGAAGAAGGTGTAACTGAAATTCATTGGGTGTCGACTGTTCCACAAAATATGATTGCGAAGATAAAACATCGAAATTACTGCGACGAAGACGTAGGTCTTGATAATACTTAAATAAAGCTTCCCAATTCGAAGAAACCGTTTGTTCCACTTGATGGGACAGGTCACAAATTATTTCAGAATTCTCGCAGGAAAAGTGTGCAGCATGCTTTCTTCTAAAAATCGTTGTAGCAATTTTTCATTGACATAGGGATTTGCATCATCGGACGAGTTGCCTGAAAAGAGACATGTTTAAAATGTCGATGACTGAAATTCAGCATTATTTAAGGATATTCAATAACCACAGGACTAGCGTTGCCAGACCATATTTTCAAATTTTTTGCGCAGTGTGATAAAATTTGCGCAGCGAATTCGGATACAAAATTTCATGTTTTTAACTTAATCATCTCTATCCTGTATTCTGAGCTACAGCTGATAACATAAAGTGTGCTTAGTCATTCAAACTGATTGGATCGACCTACATGTATATATCAATTGGAAACTTATCATTTCATTTGTTCTTCTGAGTATCAACCATGTGACTCGTGAGGGTCTGCTTGATTTGTAAAGAGAAAATACTCACATCTAGACGTTCGTAAAGTTGTATTACAATCGGTTTTGGTATTAGTTAGATTTATTGAATTTAGAAGGAGTGAGAGGATAAAACCTACAGCTGGATAATTTATGTCGATGTACAGTACATACCATGCAGCCATGGTCTAATGGTCTAAGTGCCTGCCTATGGGTCACGAGGTCCAAGGTTCGAGACCGACGAAAAACACCATTGATAGTCGTCAGGAAGGGCATCCGGACTTTGCACAAACGCACCGTTCAAATTCCACCAAAGTAGCACCTTCCAACCCCCATCAATGGAGAAAACGGAAGTAAAAACGATGAAAAATACCATAAGTACAATATCATAAAAAAGGGTAGTTTTACCAAATGAGATGCATGTATTTCAGGAACACAATCAGTGAAATAAGAATGAGTGTATCACAATTTCTATGGATCTTCCTAACAAAGAAAGTTTGCGCAGGGAATTTATTTTTTGCGCATTTGCGCAGCTCAAGAGAAATTTGCGCAGGTCTGGCAACGCTGCACAAGACGTATGCTGTCGTGCTAAAATAATGAAAATAAAAATAAAAAAAACCAACATATACAATAGTGGCCAAATTAAAGGGCCCACTTAGTAGTCTAGAGATAGATTCGTTTGTTCGCTCTTAATGGCGTATAGTATATGATTTATTCAATGATTATAAACCACAGAAATGGAAAAGCAGTGATGATATTTACTGTGTGTAACAGGTTCTAAGTGAAATGTTGCCTAACTGACTTCGTTGCAGTAGGGACAATAAGTTTGACTTACAGCCGTTCAGGTCCATTATAGATTTGCAATGGCATTGGTTTGAAGATCACATGACACTTCACAGTTATGCGTGGTCAGATAATTGTGTTGCATAATGAAATTTTTGTATTTGAGTAGGCATGTGGCATGAATATCATGTTCATATTTAAGAATCATTTTTATTTCATATCTATTTCATGAGTGAAAGAATTTTATGACTACAATAATACATGTAGTAGGTTAATAACATTATAATACAATCGCGACTTACTTTCATGATCAGAATAACGGCATTCAGTGCCTGTTTCGAAATGACATACGCACATTTCAAGTAAATCAATATCGCAGCTACCAATTCAAGCTCATCTGTGAAATCGATGTTCATATTGCTTGCCGTCGATGATTCTGAGCAGGTGTCCATTGAGATACTGCATGACGAAACGCTTGATTCCTTCACAATCACCTGATCAACCATATCCACCTGATCGTCGACTGTCACGGAATCCGCTATTTCAAGCGCAGCATCCCCCGTAGCTTCATCTAACATTGAGACATCTCCAGAATCAGTTTCACCTGTAGAATCAGTTTAAATCGTAAAAATCAATTAATAGGCCTACTACTCAATGATTTTTCATTAACCAACACAATCTTAGAATATAGGCCTATACAGGTTACCTACTGAATTTTCAAAACCCTTTTGAGGTTGGCTGAGGTTGAAGCAAGACAGTTGGCCCAAAAGGCCAGAAAACCCACATTCTTCATAATTTCGTACTTGTAGGTTATATTACCCCCACTCCTTCAAAATCCAATAAATCTAGTTATACTTGTCTGATGGTAATGAAACTTTATGAGCGTTTAGATATGGGTATTTTCTCTCTACAAACCAAATTTCATTCAATTCGGATAAACAGTTGCTACGCTACAGCTGACAACGTAAAACAAGAAAGAACTACACGCTTATTCCAAAAGCTGTATTGTCTGATCTCTCACTGAGGAGCCCAGTAATCGACAGAGGTCTTTTCATCCCTACAAATCGATGCTAGAGTCAGCAAGTTCATGATCGAAGTGACAATGGGACAGGTGCAGCGATTGTGTGTGTTTGCCCCGAGGCAATGAGTCACATACGTTCAAAGCGAATGTACGTTGACGATCAAGGTCAACCATGCACAGTCATTTTAGAGGATGGGCATATTTTACGTTGTCGGCTGTAGCGTAGCAACTGTTTATCCGAATTGAATGAAATTTGGTTTGTAGAGAGAAAATACCCATATCTAAACGCTCATAAAGTTTCATTACCATCAGACAAGTATAACTAGATTTATTGGATTTTGAAGGAGTGGGGGTAATATAACCTACAAGTACCATAATTTCTACTAAAATAAGCATTTGGGATCAACACTTCCACTTTGCCAAATCAGCTTATGCCCTATATCCCGACAGTTGGATGTCTGAAGATGGTGCAACTCAATTTGGAAGTCGACCTGTGTATTCTATAACTCTATATGGGTGAGATTGAAGCAAGACAGTTGGCCCAAAAGGCCAGAAAACTCAGTTTTCATAATTTCTACTAAAATAAGCGTTTGGGATCAGCAGTTACGTGTTTGCTCTTTGCCAAATCAGCTTATATCCTGACAGTTAGATGTATGGAGATGGTGCAACTCAATTTGGAAGTCCATCCGTGTAATCTGTAACTCTATATGTGTGAGGTTGAAGAAAGACAGTTGGCCCAAAAGGCGCACGAATATTTTGCAATTTTTAATCTTTAAAATATGCCGTTTACAAATGTTATAGGCCTACTTGTGTAGAGTGGAAATTGGCAACTTGAACACGAGTTCATTAATAAAAATATGTTGCCGATTTCCAGATTTCCTGAATCCAAAACCATTTTCTAAAAAATGTAAATTTCTTCAATTTCCTTAACTATTGAACAGATAATTACACATGAAAAGTGATCGCCCCTAATAAGTGTGGGGTTGGAATGTGTGGATATTGTTAGTGATGTTCATTTTAACAAAGGTTCCGAACTGCTGGGGCTGAGGCTGCAGACTTCCTGCCTTTACAATTGAGTGAAACCCGGAAAGACTGCCCATTTTCCAATAAAACAAAATCACAG
The DNA here is from genome assembly GCA_907163375.1 of Prostheceraeus crozeri. Taxonomy (NCBI): domain Eukaryota; kingdom Metazoa; phylum Platyhelminthes; order Polycladida; family Euryleptidae; genus Prostheceraeus; species Prostheceraeus crozeri. Next base: position 10,162 of record CAJQUW010005239.1, read on the forward strand.
CCCATCAGTTTCCCACTACGCGTTTCGCTTTCAGAAATACATCACATATTTTTTCTGTAATAGTAAATCTTTGTGGATACAATCTGGTGGTAAAAATAGGTCTTATCAAAAAAATGTACTAGAGTCCTTTTCAGGAATCATTGTTTTCCTTCTGGAAAAATTCCATAACCAGTCTAATTGCGTTTCATAAAAAATATATAAATCAGTGATTAGTATTAGAGAATTTTAAGCAGTCTAATAGAAAATTGCGTTTCATAAAACTAAAATGAAGTAGTAATTAGAAATGGTTGGTGACTAATTAAAATATGTATTTTAAGGAGTCTATGGATTATTTGCGTTTCATATAGAAATGTCAGTTACGCACCAAATTTGAATACCTTGATTAAATGCTTGTTATTTTTATCAACCTTCCGAGGATGAATAAAGGCTTCGGGAACATGAAAATATGTTGTAATGTTCTTGTAAAAGCATGGATAAATAATAACTAACAATGATTAATAATAATGGCTGCGAAGCTACGCCCAAAATCTTAAGTTGACATAAATTTATTTAGCCATGTGTGTAATATACTTAACTTATGGAATAACTTACAGAAAATTGTGTGATGAATCGACGTATTTCAGCCATTCAACGATAAATTAACATTGATGGCCTCACATTATGATTTAAAAGACGCGCGTTAGAACAGGGAATTCCGCTGGTTGCTAAGTTTTCATTGTGATTCCCTAAGCGCTGAATGCGGCGAACGAGTGTTGCATACACTTGCTTTCTTGCTAGCGCTGTAAAACCCGCTGTTCACTATGACGCGTTTCAAGTCAAGTCCTTGCGCTTTTCTATCGACAGGCGTGTATGCATGACTACAACGCACACAGATCTACGGAAACGCCAACGCACTGCGTCATAATAGTGCTGACGAAACAGTGAATGAGTCCCTGATGTCATGGGGACGGAATTACCCTCAGCTGACAAACTATAATAAAAAAATGTATTCACAAGTGAATGTTTTCACAAGCCAATTCAAGTACTTATTAATCAAAAAACCGGTTCTTGATGTAGATAAAAGACCGAATTTCTCTATTCACTACTTAAAATTAATGTGACACATATCAGACTGCGTTTTTTTATGAAACAAGCCCCAGGGCCTGCCCATTACATAGTAAATTTTCTTAAAAGAATCAACAGTAATGAATAAAAAAGATTAAATAAATGTTGTGCTTACTTATATCCGTGGTGTATGAAGAACACGATGTCGTATCGGACAAATCACCGTCACCCGTCCGAAAATAGTCAGTCATTTTAAAATTGTGACCATGAAATTATATGATTTAAATTTATAACTTCGGTTCAGCATTTAAACAAAAACAAAGCGATCGCTCACAAAATCGCGATTCTAATCACAATTTTCATCATATTTCATTCGCAATAAACAAATGACTTTAAAGATAAACGGAAAAATTTTTGGCCTTTCATGTGAGGTTTCATGAAGACGATATAAAAATATTTTTCGCTTTTAAATCATCATCGAAAGAACTATAATTTATCGTACAGCTGGATATTTAGAAGATATGCACCCTCTTATTTGGTAATTTTTCATTTTTCTTCTTGTAAATTAAGCTTGACTGTTTAGGTTGTCTGAATAGATAATTGCCGTGAAATTTGTTGTGGTGTCATTTTGAGCCGCCAAACATTACTGGCAACCTCGAACAGAAATCCTGTATATCATTGTTGGAGAGTTTACTCGTCACGCTGCCTATTTTACTTGTTTCACACGTATTTGAAGTTCGGAAAAGTTCTTTGATCATTAATTACATGCTGAGTAGAAATATTATGCTAATAATACCCATGAATATAGATCTCCGTGTTTTCTTGGTTAATCTTGGCAAGATCTTGCGCGGCAAGATTTGACCAAGCTTGATCAAGATAATTTCTTGGTTATGCTTGTCAAGATCTTGGCAAGATTGATCAAGAATCACCAAGATTGGTCGACTAGTGTGGTAAGAAATTATATGATACAGTAGAAAAAATAAACATGAACTATCAGAAAATTTGATATAAAATTGGCTTAAGCAAATAAAAACAAACAATTTATGCCAGCAATACGATGCATATTGTCAACATCTTTGACATCGACAGACATCCCGGCTAACAATCCTACGTAGCTGATACGCAGCAATCGGTGCCAAACGTTCCGAAGCGTAGCGCAGCAAGTTGGTTGGTAGCAATACGCAGCAGCTACGTAGCTAAAGATACTTATCCTACTACTTACAGCTAGTGATGAAAATTTTCCATGAAATTATGGAAAACATTGGAAAATTTTGGAAAACATTGGAAAATTATGGAAAATTTTGAAAGCTTTGATTTTTTTGATAGGCCGTATATTTTGAGCGCTTCCACTTCCGAGGCAGCTACGCACCAATATCTTGGGTCTAAAAATCTTGATTTCATCATTATTTCGGATTAATAGCGATCGTGGCAATACGAGTTCCGACCGCGGGATTTTTGAACATTCTGTTTGCCACCAGTGGCTGTGCCTCCTTTTTAATTATCATTTAATTAACGTGAATCTTGCTTTGCAAACCCCTTGTCTATAAGTTAAAACGTACTCACTTCGACCCTGCCTTCCTTCCCCACCCAACATTTCATGTAGATTCCGAATATAAACTCCAATTTCACATCCGAACCCTTCCTTCATGTCGATTGTCCAACTTTCCTCATCCCAAAACCTCATCCCAACATCCCACCTTTTCTCACTCTTGCCTTCCCACATTCACCCCTTCTCCCTTCCTACCCCTTGCTGGAAAACTCCTTCCATTGTCCTTCTCTTAGCCTTTCTTTCCAGAGAGGGGGTAGGGCTAAACACTTTCCTCGCATTACGGACCCATCCTTCAGTTCATCACATCCTTAGCCATTCTCCTTCCTCTCTCCAGAGGGGGGAGCTGAGTCAGCATGATGACTCATTGCTCCTCATTTTGTGCTTGAATTTGGGACGGGATTACTACTTAGTTCATTTTGGAGTTTGCTAATTTTTAGCTTGAAAGTAAAGCTTTATTATGCAGTGTTAGTGATACAAATTCTTCATGTGTTGATCAACAAGTGAAGTAGGCACACCACGCAGCATTCATGAGCGACCACATTGGAAGATATAAAGACTGTAAACTCGTGAGATATTTGGACACTAGAGATATCTGTGATGAGTAAAAGGATATCTATGATAGCTTCTAACTTCTGGCGTATTCCCGGCCAACAAAAAACCTGACTGCTACGTAGCAGCAAGGTAGCGCCGCTACCTATTGATTCGTAGCAGATACGTGGCATTTGGCGCACCCAGCTATACGTATATGCTACGTAGCAAAATTACCGTATGGCAACCTATCTGCTACCTTTGCTACCTTGCAGCTACTTTAATGCTACCTTCGCTACCTTGTAGCTACTTTAATGCTACCTTCGCTACCTTGCAGCTACTTTAATGCTACCTTGCAGCTAGGTACTTAAATGATACCTTGCGGCTTCTTAAATGCTACTATTGCTACCTTGCAGTTTTACTCGAATGCTAGTATGGCTTGTAGTTGTTCAAATGTTACTTACTAATGTCACCTCACCTCAACATTCTGCTATTGCGTTTTTAGCTTAGTTCTGCACATAAAACCCTCATACAGCTGTTCATCACAGATTTCATTCGAAAACAGACACTATATAAATAAAATTTATTATAATCATTGGGTGCGGATGGAACAGTCTGTCATCGTCTCTCCAGACGCCGTGGAGCCTGGTTCATCCAATTCACGATCAGCTTCCTCACGGCATCTTGGCCCTCCTTGATCCCGTTTCGACGTAGTGCTTCTGTAATAAAACCACATGTGACATCAGGGCTGGAACAATTACAATGATTGCAACTGTAATAGTTTAATAAATTTTGAAGTTGTAGTTTTGAAGTAATTGTAATTGTAGTTGAAGATTTTGATTTTAGAGTAATTGTCAAATGGTAATTGTAATTATAATGGTTATTGTGAAAGTTCAACTGTAATTCTAATTCAAATTGTAATTATAATAATGGTATACCGTGCGCTACATCCACGGGCCGATGTCGATCGCCTATATCTACCACGTTGAAATAGAGGTAGAGGGCTTAAGAACATCCAAGAAGAGAAGTGATCGAGGGAGAGGACAGGAGCCTCAACGAGTATATATGGAATAATGGAGAATATATGGTGGTGAAATCAGATGATCAGAACAAGCACGGGCCCGAAAAATTCCAAACATGGAAAGCAGCACAAGTGGACGACAGACAAAGGAAGTGGCATGAGAAGCCTCTGCATGGACAATATTTCAGACAAACCAAGGACATTACAACAAAAGAAACACAGTACAATTGGCTTATGGTAACTGTCAAATTAAAGATTAAGACCGAATCAGTGCTAACAGCCGCACAAGATCAGGCTCTGAACACGAAGGCACATAAAGCCCATATCCTAAGGATTTCAACAGACCCGAAATGCAGACTTTGTAAAGCAACTGACGAAACTGTCTCTCACATCCTGACTGGCTTTTCAAAACTGGCAGGAACGGAATACCTCCGAAGACATAACGAAGCTGCCAAGTCTATCCATAGAGCGATTTGCAAGGACAAAGGAATTGATGTGGTGGATCATGGAAGCAAGACCCTCAATCAGTGATCAAAAGTAATGGTACAGGATCTTGTGGGACTGACCTGTAATAAGTGCGGGCTGACCACTACTTACAAGCAAGAAGACCAGACATCATCGTGGTGGATAAGATCCAAAGGAAGACTCTGATAATAGATATAGCAGTTCCCGACGACAAAAACATACAAGAGAAAGAGAAGATCACAAAGTTTCAAGACCTACGCATAGAAATAAAGAAGTTGTGGAACACAAATGTTGAAGTTGTCCCGGTTGTTGTCGGCGCCTTGGGTGCCTACACATCCAGGTTGAAGGCCTACCTCAACAAGATTCCTGGGGCACACCACATACCGGAATTGACGAAAGCAGCACTCCTTGGCAGTGCTCATATCCTGCATCAAACTATGATATCCTTGAGGCTTGGTAAGTCTCCGAGGTCTTGAGACACTGACCGATCTGAATGTGTGAGATCGTGTCAAAAAATTGAATTTTTAAGATGTAATTGTAATTGAAGAAATATGTCGGTCAACTACACAATTACTTCTGTCTTTTCGGTTAGACGAAGCACAAAATCCAAAGATTGCTATATTGAAAATTGAAGTATTCAGTACATCTATGAGATAGCTAGTAGAGCAGTCAGCAATCAGCATAGGCCTGGCATCAATGTTAATGACGTGATGATCCACAGGCTAGAGGTTGTTAAGTGTTGATACAGGCCTATAAATACCCATGTAGCCTACAATCCCTACATGCACAAGTATAGCCTACATACAGGTCTGATTCTGTGCCGCGTTTTACCGAATAATTGGAATAAGCCTCTACAACAAAACTCACAAAATTAAAAAATGTCATATTAGGAACGTTTTCGAATTTATACATTAATATTTCCTCTAATAATTTATGCCAATCTCTAGTAAACGCCGTAGGTGAGAGGTCAACGTATTAATAAACATGAGACCTAGCTTTGATATAAAAGAATGTACATGGAGTAAAATGACTTTGCATGGGTATAGGACGATCCTTATAGGAGGAGATGGCACAACCTATTTTATGGGCGTTAACACCGCTTTTAGAAATAGGCCTACCTAAAGTAGCATCTTATACTAAAAATCAAATGTACAAAGACTTAAAATCGTTTTGGACAACCAACTCATAATTGACCAACATTTTTCGGAAAATCGATGTAATTGTAATTGTGTAATTAATTACAACTTTTGAAGTAATTGTAATTGTAATTGCAAAGTCACAAATGCAATTCTAATTGAATAATAGTCGTGCATTTGCAATTGTAATTGAAGATCTTGATTTCAGAGTTATAATTGTAATTGCAAAAGCACAAGTGTAATTGTAATAGTAATGGAAAAAATGTGTAATTGTTCCAACCCTGTGTGATATCAATATAAAATTCGACACAGAAAGCAGATTTTATTGCTTAATGTGAAACAACTTCGTAATAACACATTTCAACTGACTTTCAAAGTAATTTCAAAGTAAGATAAGCATAATAGGCCTATAGATGCAGGGTTAATCAAAAGTAACACGACAACTTAGAATTGAAAATTCTGATGATAGTCACACTAACTGAACAAATGAACATGAAGATGCGACACATGATCGGATTTGTATTAGCAATTTCTTTAGCGGTTGTCCTGCCCTTCTTTATGTCCCTTTGTAATCATTTGAAATATTCCCATGTTTATAGATTTATTTGCTCTTCAGGAGTTCATTGCTTGTCCACTTGATTTTGTTAACCCTTGAAGAAGCGACACATGTCCTGAACGCTTGAACAGCAAATAAATCTAAAAATAAGAAAGTATTTCAAATGATTACAAAGGGACATAAAGAAGCCACTAAATCATAATAAATAATTTTAATGTCTAAATAGGCTGTGTCTCATAATCTAAATTTTATTGGAGATTATCAAATGCATAATGAAACTAATAGAAATTAAACCAAATGATCGCCGAAAGTTTTAGGCCTACTTACTTTGAATGATTAGCTTCATATCTTCCTTGTCCGGAAACAGCCGACTGTCGAAGTAAGGACTCGATTGTTAAGCATATTTAGATGCTACTTGGAAGATGCTCCTACACAAATTGATCAGTCTAAAAATGCAGCAGAACAAGAGGTATGAATATGTGAAATTGCATGCCGGAATGTAAAACATTTCATTTCTTGGTTCAACATCTCAAGTTGATAATATTTGTTAGTATATGAGTGCGCCTAAATGTGAGTGGATGTAGACCTATGTGTATACGCCAAATATTTGCGTAAAATTACAGTGCTGTAGTGCATACACAATAATAAATCTTAAAATACTCATGCTTAAAATGCAAAATTATGGAAATTTTCAATAGGACTACTATAAAACAAATGGTAATTAGTTGATAAATGAGTTAACTAAGTAAAAACTTATTAAAGTAGACTTTTAAAAGCAAAATTATCATCAGGCCATGGAACAACATTTGCCGATGTATATGCCATCACGATATACATGTAGTTGTAGACAGACTACATACAGTATGAAGCTAAATGATGACGCGTATGTGTAGCCTATCTTTAAAATTTTGTGAAATACATCTGAATCTGAATTGTTTCGAAAATTCCGCTCTGATTTTATTTCTTATTTCATTCATTCACCAATTTAATATGAATTTAAATACTGAAACTTACATGTTGTTGCGATGAAAGAATCGACACACAGAAGCATTTCGGCTTGAACCACGGAGTTGATAAACGAAGAAGCGACAAGTCATGGAGTACTCATGAAGTCTATGGAGTTCAAATGTATTTTGATTGTCTTATTCGAAAGAAATTCTGTTCTGGCATCCAACAGCACCATTTCTCTTTATTTCCAGTGCATCATTTAGGTAGGCTATTCAAGTTTCTTCAAATCCATATCGCAGATCTATCGGATGAAGTTTTGCTTCCGTTTGAAGAATCCATTGCCACGACGAGGGCTGTACGTAATCCGGATGTATCACTAAATTTGATACTGTACACGATCAATAAGAATTTGAAGAAGATAAAGTAGGCAACACTGAGACTAGCGGTCTCTACAGACAGAAGACAGATGAAGGATAGCAGCAGTAGCGTGCGCAATGAAAGTCCACAATGTTGAAGTCTGCTATATTTGACGTAACATCGCAATCATGTCAGTTTCTCCATGCTTGACGCTTGTGTGTGGCTGGAGGTAAAGCGCCAGCATCATCGATCCATGCTACCTGTTCCATCTGTAGCTGTCAGCAGGTGAAGGCGAACAAAGACGTGCGAGCTGACGAAATTGGGATAGGGATGAAATAGCTGTCTATGAAAGCAAGAAGGGCGGTGGTGAAATTGCACAACAGAACTTGGCTGTGTAAAAGCTTCCAAAATCACATCGCTTTCGCAAATTTTGGATGTAGAGTATAGCCTATACTACTAAACGTAAACTGTTGGTTCTCATCACTTGATGAAACCAATAGAAAACTCAGAGTTGCAAAAGTTTCGAGCATTTAAAAGACGATTTAATTCCAAGATTTAATACTTGTGAAATGCGAATATGCGCGTGTATGCACGTACATGATATAATGCGAGAGAAGAGAGAGAGAGAGAGAGTGTGTGTGTGAGAGAGAGAGAGAGAGAGAGGTAGTGAGAGAGGGAGGAAGGGGGAAGAGGATGATCAGAAATGGAGGAAATAGGAAATGAGGATAGGAATGCTGAATAATCCTTTGAGTAGCTTTGAATCAATTGTACAAACTTACTTGTATGATTGCTCGACGAAGTGGACGAACCAACTATGACGTGGAATTACATTGAATTTTCCGGTTTTCCCTATGTGGACTCAATTATATAAATGCTACTTCGAATCTACATTGAATATTCAGCATCTTATCCACGTTGACATTCCTACATGAACACCGCGGGGAATCCACGTAAAATTTTTTGCTTCTTTTCACGTAGACATATTTCCACACGAATGCGCCATGGAATTTACATTTATCACGATGATATTTCGACATGGCCGGGATGGCACCTGGAATCCATATAGAATTATCCACGTGAATAATTCCACGTCATCCGTCATGATTTCGAACAAACTGAAACTGCTTCACTACTAAAATAAAGACGAAAATTCTGCAATATCAATTTTGGACGAAAAAAAATTCCCCGTGAATTCCAGAATGTCAAGTGGATTCGATGTGGAATCCACGTAGCATTTTTCAGTGGATTATTTCGGGACCTCATGAGTCTGACAATTTTAAATGTGATGTTACGTAACGTCTTAAGTAATGTTTAGGCTATTTCAGTTGCATCATGGCATATGTGATGAGATGATAAACTCTCCCGATTTGGTAGATAATGACACTATCGTATCGCTTTTCACCGGGCGAAAGTCAACCGGGACATCCCGCTAAGGAGGAAGACATCCCAGGAGCATTTGTAACGCAATATTGACATTCAATTGGAATATTGGCATCATGTGATGCCAATTAGGACAAATTAGACCTGCTACGTAGCTGCCACGTTTCGCTACTTTCCATCAAGCATGCCGGCACGTAAAAGGGGCAGCATGGGCAAAGATAAAAAAAGGCATTTTGCATATGCACACCTATATACAAGAAATTGGACTATTTTATACGCCTTTATTTATTTAAATTATATAACCATAGGCCAGGGAGCACTTACTGGTTTCTCTGCCGCGCGAATCGCGCGGATTTCCATACTAGGCGTGGTGTAGAACGTTGTGGATCGAGCTTGATTTCATTACATCGGAGCATGATAATCATCGCTTTGCAATAACAATTAGCTGCTGTAGGAATAGTTCCGTAGTCCATAGGTTATTAGTCCATGGTATTGCATGTTCGCATCGGTATCGATGCTTGTAGCACCTTTATTTGTATCTCAAGTATGGGAAATTTTATTTGAAAATTTTGACTTTATATGTGATTTTTGAATTACTTTTCTTCTGCTTAAATGAATACGGAGTTCAAATGATCTTATATGGAGGTTTCTTTTAACAAATGCATAAACATAATGCCATGATTTGAGAATATTATAAGTAGGCTCTATTCCAATGAAATAACGTGTGAAAATATGAGGCTTATAGAATAAGGAGAAGTTAAAAATATGACAATGTGATATAACCGAAATCGAATCACATATTGTAGGTTCTATATACACTCTTACGTACAGTGACTTAAACTTGATATTCTTAATGTGTACTTAACTGTAAGGTTATTATTATTCACGACACCGGTATCCAGCTTTTATACGGAAAAATATTCAAAAATAAAATATTGATCAAATCATTATGATCTATTTATGTACAAAATATCAAACAATATAATCTAAACCTCTGTGATAACTCTAATGATATAAACAGGAAAAACAAGAGCCAGATCAGAAATGTCCAAAGTATGAGAGTCTCTTTTCATTGAATTTGATTGAATTCATCAGCAACGGTGTGGATATTAACATCGTCCATGTAATCCTTATGCAATACTGCAAACATGATATTGTTAGGTGGTTTGGTCCAGTTCTTGGCTCTGGTCCATGTTTTCAGGCGTCGCATTGCGCTGAAACTTCTTTCGCTATCGCTGAGCTCATGGGTACTGTGCAATATATTTCAGCAAGTCGTGGGTAATTTTGCAAGCTTTTTTTCGTCATTGGCATTGCGTTAAATATATCACAAATTGTTGATATCTTTGTAACCGTCTTTATTCTTGTTTTGATCTGTTCATTTCTCATTTTGAGGAGGACTGGCAAACCCTTTAGTTCTTCTTCAAATTCTGCTTTGCGAGATTGTTGAAGCTTCATTACTCTGGACACAATTGGAAATATTTTGTCAAAATGATTCCTTCTCGAGCTTGCCATTTACAGAGTCTATCAGGGCTATTTCAATATCTTCTAATATTTTCAAATCATTTTGGGAGAATTTCTCTGCATTGCTCCGTCGATCAAATTGATCAAATCAAAATATTTCTGGGAAAAAGAATGGAACGTTGTATCGGTGTATCAATATCAGGCAGGTCTGTCATTTCGGACAATATTTCTGGCAGTTTTCTTTTTCTCTTTCCTTTCTCTCCATGATGCTATTTCTTTATTTAGTACACCAATAAGTGCAATGAGCACCAAGGCAACACAGAAATACATTCAGGAGGGAACAATTAGAAGTTACAATAAAACATAAAAAGCTTTCGTTTAAACTGTTTCACCGTTTTCACTGTTGCAATATCGTCGGGGAGGCGTGGTTCCAGTCATCTATGATGCGGTGGGAAAAGGAGGATAGGCTAACAATTCAGATTTGTTGGGTGGCGGAAAATTTTGTTAGTTCATGTCCATGGGGTTTCGGGAAATCCACTAAAGAGTGAAGTAAGGAATTAGGATCACTTGGAGTAAGGTGGTTACATAGATTTTGAAACACGGTTTGTTAAAGATGTCTACATAAGTCCGACGAGAACATTGTAGTGTTGGGAGTTTCAGAGCTCTCAGTCTTTCTTCGTAGAGGTAACGAGGATAGGCCACGGATTGCTTTTGAGTGAATCGACGTTGTACACGTTCGATAGCCAGAATGTCTTTGTTCAGGAATGGATTCCAGACTGGCGATGGCATATTCGAGGATGAGGGCGGACAGTGTTCTTGATAGAGACAGAGATAAAGCAGATTCGGGCCGTCCCGAGAGGACGAATGTCCTGAGGGACTGGCAGAATACAATGCGATTCGCTTTCTGAGTCACAGGTCAGAGTGTGCCGATAGAGAATTTTAGGTCTTTGTAGAAGATCGAATTTCCAAGGTCTCTTGACAACAGCTTGGAATTATTAATGAAACAACCATCCAGACGGTATGTCTCTGAGGCAGGACTTGCGAAATTCCAAGAGTGTATAATGGAGCACTTTTGGGGTTATTTGAGCGATAAGCCTGCCATTCTATTCGACCAGTGTGGTTGCAGCGTTGAGAGTCATGCTTGGCAAAAGTTCTTTGGGCTTTCAGGGGTTCGTTGCGCTTGATTTCGGAGTACAATTTTACATACATACAGCATATTTCAATAAAGAAGAGTTTGTCAAGGTGTCATCAATGTCATTAATATAAGGCGACAAACAGATCTGGGCCCTAAAACGGATCACCTGGGGGACACCAAGAAATCATAGCTTGTTAGAGAGAAGAATGCACACATACGCACGACAACATCTCAGTTCTATCCTCATGAGAAAAGCTTTCAGAAAACATAGAAGTGTCTCCCTCGCAATGCCCAAGGAACGTCAATTTCGAGAGGAGGCGAAAGTGAGGGACTGAAATTGAACGCTTTTTCAAAATCTCGAGATAGATGACGTAAGGCCAATGCATCGCGATCCACTAACAGATGTTAAAATCCTCGAGGAATGTTCTAAGAGCTGGTGTGGTTACTAGACGAATTGGATCGAAAACCAAATTGAGGAGACGCTTGCATTATGTATATTGGTTTCCTGAAACTGCCACATGGTGATTCGCGCAACAATCGATACTCCATCAATTTGGAGGCAGTACAAGTTCCATGGCTGTACCGCGTATGGGTAATTCTCTGCCTTCTTGGCGGCAACCTATTCCTTATGCTATGAGGAGTAACCAGGAGCGTGCTTCACAGACTGCCGGGATATGCCCCAGCTCAAAAAAGATCTGGAAAAGGCGGAGCAAGAAAGTGGTAAGCAGAACAGAAAGACACTTGTTATGTAGCAGATTATATTGAATACCATCAGGGCCAAGGGGAGGAGAAATGTCTTCTTATTGTGATAGGTGGAAGTACGGAACTGCATTATCAAGGGTGTGAGAAGACGTTACATCAGCGAGACAATGATCAGTTTGTGTATGAACAGCAGAGTTATGGGAGGACCTAAGAGGGGAAAGCAGATTTTGTAGGAATCACCGAGAATAGTAGCTGAGTGTAGGAGGATCATACACCTACTAGGCTTCAGTAGGGACGGGTCGACAAGCGGACCACTCGGTGGATCGAACCTTTTGTTTAGATTTTACATAGTTCCAGAATACGCCTTAAGGACTTGTCACTGTTAGCAAAGGATGATTCAAAATTGTAAATAGATCTGGCGGATTGCTTGTTTCAAAGAGGTGTTAGATGTATGACTGCTACAAACGTTCTAGCCTCTTCAGATTCGGTGTCAAGGAAGATACGCGTTCCGCCCTTCTGCGCTGTAGTTTTATAATAACGGAATTTTCTTGGAGTGATCCCAAGGAGGTCTGTTACTTCGAAGTCTTATTTTCATGGTCGGAAGGAACTGCTGACGATCAAAAGCACTCACGCTGAATCAGCGGATTGAAAAAGAAGCCCATATCTCATTCACAGTCTTTGTGCTCTGGAAGCAACTTTCCCAGTTATTGGGAAGCAAGAATGGAAACGGTACAAGTCCCAATCAGCCTGTCTTAAAATTATAACGAGGAGTCGACTTGGAAGAAATTGGTTTTCTTTCAGCAGAAAAAGCCAGTTTCAGTTCAGCCAAAAGCAGACCATATTGTGATCGGAAGAGGCTAGAGGTTCAATTACATCAACGCGGGTAACAAGATCAGGAGTGGAGCAGATTAATAAATCCAATATATGCTCTTCGCGTGTAGGTTCAAAGACAGTTTGGTATAACCCTGACTCAACAGTGCAAACAAGAAAATCTTCAGAGTCTTTGTTCGGAAGAAAGGAAGAAAGTGTCTCCCAGTCAATGTGCGGGAAATTAAAATCGCCACTTATTAGCTTAAACTGATGGGGAAGGGAGGAGGCTTCATGGAGAGCTTCGAATAGGACACTGTCATTAGCTACTGATGAATTAGGAGGACACACCTACAAGAATGGAAGATTTATTCTGAAGATAAACTTCAGCCCAAACACAATCATGAAGTCTCGAGCTGTTAGCGACATCCAAAGCACAAGACTGAACTGAATCCTTAATGTAAAGGCAAACACCACCACCGCGACTACCACTGCGACGATCAGATCTGAATAATTTAAAGCCTGAAATTTGAAATAAGGCATCATTAAAATTTTTATTTGCCCAAGTTTCAGTGAGAGAGATAATATCTGGTTGGAGGTCAGAGATATAGGAATGAAAAATGTGAAGCTTGTTGACAATGCTGCGAGCATTCAAGTTAAGAAACGTAAGTGCAAGGTTAGGGCTCTTCAGTTTTTTGAATAAGTACGATCAAACCAAGAGGAGTCTCTTTGCCAGCTACCATCATCTCTGCGAAACGAAGCGCCCCAAATAACTCCGGAGTCCCGTAGACTAAAACTCTCACAAGAAGAGCCATTGTCGCTCTTGGAAGCTTGTTTATTCAGTTCGAAGCAGTGCCGACGGAGAGCTTGTCCTGAAGGCGAAAGGCATGATCGAATGCGAACCTGGCTTGAATCACAAAAAAAGAAAAAAAAAACGGGGAGAAGCGGAAGAGAAAGCTGATTTGAAAAAGCTTCGCGTCGAAAGCAGATTTAAAAATCAGCCTGACCAGCCTATGAGAATTGACTTTCGGCTTGCCAATACGGATAACATCAGTTGGTTCAGGACATGACGAGGAAGGAGAACTGTTCTAATAGACTGAATGATTGAAGATATACCGAAAAAACAGATCCTTATCATCAGGAAAATTTGTCAGGATGAGCTCATTTGGCATGTAGATTCCAGAGTCTGGAGGGACGGACGGTATCGAACCGGTCTGTCTCACGGGAAAGATAGGCATCCGGGAAGTTGAGATAGGCGGAGTGGGATTCGATACATGATTCGATAGAGCTGGACCTTGAAAAGCAACAGGTGAGCGATCAACAGGGACATCTATTGAGGAGAGGGGAGGAAAATTACCGGTGTAAAACTGGGAGGACGAAACGTGTGTGTGTGTGTGGGGCCCCTGAAGAGGAGATGAATCAGGCCAAGGAATGCTGGGAGATTTATCAGCTGTATTCTCGTTGAGGGAAGTAAGAGATCATGGCTATCTTGGATTCCAGCTTCAATGTCAGAGTCGAAAATGCTTTCACCAATTCTTGAAATTAGAGAAAGCAATGGAGGACTGTCTGAACTGGGAGAAATTTCCTTAACATTGGAACTAACACAACCTGTGAGAAACATCCTGAGTCTGGCAAACAGGTGGATTAGTTAAATTGGCAACAGTGAACTAATCCTCGTCAAAGCAATACACATGCTCATCAGGACGGGAAAACGTCCAGTGTGACGCGCACCCTGAACTTGGTCTTGATGGAGTCAACTTCTGGAGAGAGACAACAAGATTTACAGAGATAGAGACCAGGTTCGTCATTGCACACCCTATAAACATAGGAGATACGCACTACACTGGCGGAAGGAAAGACCTAGACAGAGGTAATGAATCCAAGATCGACAGTTGGAACACTCAATCTCTGACGCAGCGCTTGAGTTGGAAAGCTGATTACACCAACACGTAGGATTGCACCAGGGAGAAGATCAGAGGAAGCTTGACTCTTGGAATCTTTAGCCGTTCCAGGCATTATGCGAAGAGGAAAAAAGGAATTAACTACAATAAGAAAGGAGTCACACTCAGAGATTTCAGTCACAACAAAGAAGGTATAATAGTAGGTTAAGCCCACACTCAGACCCTGCAGTTACCGAATTAGCGAAGTAGGATGGATGGGGAAAATATACGCTGGTTCTAAAACTCAAAAACACGCCAAGCTACATGATTCCCTCCACACTACTATCCTCATACGGCCGCACACTTAAGCGGTGGATAGATAGCATAATACAAAAAACGAACGGTAGAGAGTAAACAGTGTAAGAGCTCAACACTAGCTAATTATATGCTATTATCTTAGAAGGACTGTGAACTACCACACAAAACAACAACAAAAAAGTTAGAGCAGGATTTGAACTCGATGAACGAGGTTAGCAAGTCTAACACGGTACCACCACACTACTGCGCCGCTCTATCTTTTTGAAGTAATTTGATATCTATAAACGCGTGTGATCAGCAAAGAAATCGAAAAGGGATGCAATTCTGGAGAGAGAATTACATAGAAATCTGACTTGGCACAATACGCCAAGCCACAGCACTCTCAACAGCAGAGAAATCGGACAGAGAGATGAATCCAGATTACGAGACAAAGCACACTGCAGCTGCGTGTTGATAGAAGCACGCCAATAAAACTAAGCTATGGTAATCACTAAACAACGAATCACGTAATTATATAATGGAGTAATCGAAGGAACTGAAATACACCGATAACTTTGGAGCCACTAAATGACAGGGGATAGCGATGACACAGAAATGAATAGAATGTGATCAGGAGATGAATGATACCAAAATTAATGAAAAACAATCCCTAACAGCGTAGAACAGAAACACAAAGACCACAAGGCTAAGAGCGCGCTGAAAACACGTCCGACACCGTTGACGCATAGACTAGTTGTGATAGACCATCTGTCATTTCGTCCCCTAATTCTGCTTGTAGCTTTTCTGCATGACTCCATATCTTACTAGCTTCGTCATTGCAGCACATTTCTTTGAATCGTTGCTTCGCAAGGTTGATGACGTAACGAAATTCGCTTATATGCTTGAGCACTAACATCGGATCTTTGAGTAGTCCTGGAAATATTCTCCATTATACAGATCACGTCGTATGAGCACTTAATGCTAGCGATCAAAAAGTGTCCCTCAATTGATTCACTATTCCTTTCGACTTTTCGCGAGTCTCCCAACTGCATGACATTACGTATTTTGTAAATGTGACCGTAGACTTGCCCACGCCTTGTGAAAAGTCAGCATTGTTTCTATTTGCCCATCCTCTATAAATTGCACAATGGCAAATTGCACCTGTCAAAACGCAAGACACAGTAGAATAACTTGGCCGCCGCGCAAAAAGGCAACATAGAAACACGTGCCCACCTTGTACTCGTAAAAAAGACAACATATGTACATTAATAACTTATGTCGACCATGTAAACAGGCAAAATAGATCAATTTGCTCACCCTACAAAACGGCAATCACATTGATCAACTTGCCCACTCTGTCAAACAAAAGGCGACACATATTAACTTGACCATCCTGTCTAAAGGAAACATCCTAATTGAAGTCACTCACAGCGTACTTGAAAAAAGGGCAATATACGAGCGTAATATAGGTAATTAAACAAATTTCCCCATCCCGTGAAAAGGCAATTTGTCCCTCCTGTAAAAAGGCAGCATTGCCCACCCTGCCCACCCTGTGAAAAGGGCAGCATGGGCTTTGCCCACCCTGCCCACCCCGTGCCGGCATGCTTGCTTTCCATTAGCTACCGAACAAATTGCAACGTAGCTGCTACGTCTCACTACCTTGTATTTGCTACCGAAAAATATCAACGTAGCTGCTACGTTCCGCTACGCATTCGCTACCGAAGAAAATGCTACGTAGCTGCTACGTTGCAGTTGCGTAGCACAGACACGCTACCTACTGCAACCAATGCTACCATCTGCTACGTAGGTGCTACGTAGCATTGTTGGCCGGGTTGTCCGATATCTTCGCTGAGGATACACATATCCTCCATTTCTAGTTTAGATGGTTCAGATAGTTCCAAATCGATTTTAGATCTGCCCAAATGAATTTCAGATATGATCCACATGAATTGGAGATCTCCAGTTGAATTTAAGATCTTTTCAAAGTTAAGCTTCTGACAGATATCTGAAGTCCAGCTAGAGAAATCTGAAATCCAATTAGTGTCTGAAATTCATTTGGAAAGAACTGAAATAGACATGGAAAAGGTGCAGTAGGTTACAAAAGTTAACATACAGGTGTGATAGAGAAGTTTTCGGTCTTTGAATATTGCATAGTCTTTTCAAACGACTATAATAAGTCTCCAAAACAAGGGAAAAAACGTCAATCACCGAAAAATAAATCTCAAAATTTTTCAGTGGAAAATTTTCTGGAAATTTTTGACGGAAAATTTTCCATTTGCATCACTACTTACAGCTAGTGATGAAAATTTTCCGTGGAATTGGAAAATTTTGAAAGTTTTGATTTTTTGATAGGCCCTATAATTTGAGCGCTTGTACTGCCGAGGCAGCTACGTACCAATAAATTGGGTCTGAAGCTCTTGATTTCATCATTTTTTCGATTAAAGCGATCGTAGCAGCGCGAGTTCCGTCAGCGGATTTTTGAACATTCCTTTGCCACCAAAGGCTTGTGCTAATTTGTTAGCATTTTTATAAATTATCACACAGACACCGTTTGGGAAAACGTGAATCTTGCTTTACAAAAGGGTTTAATTTCATGCAATGTGAAAGATCTGGAGCAAAAATAATATACTTCACAGATGACGGCGGAACAGAAAGCAGCCACCCCGGGGTGGTCGTTGCAAGTGTCAACAGCTCACCTGCATTTCCTCAAAGCAATTGAATGCCTCCGCAGTTCCTTGATCACAGAACGTTCGAGAGGAGGCTCTGAAGCGACCTACATTCGCGGGTTTTTGTTGCCTAGCAATAAAACTGTCGAGCATCGTCTCGACGTCCTACTCCACAACTGCGACTTCTTCAAAATTGGTTCCTTTTTTGGTTAGGAAAATGGAAGTCTGTGCGACACGCAAGGTCAATGAAGGTCTTGATATGTGACTGTGTCAAAGATCGAGCCCCGATGACCGCCGTGAAAGAAATTCGAGCATCTGCGTCATTTTCGTTGTTCGCTGATTTCCAAGAACACAATTTTATAATAATTGTCAATTGGCCCACTGCACATGCAAACCATTGACGAACTATACAACAGCTTTGAAGGAAATTGGATAGGTGCTCCGCGTGTCATTACCGATCGCTCTGGATCTCCATGAAGTGAGCTATTCAGTGAAATTCCGATAACCGCTCATTTTACTATACTTTTGAGCGAAATGCAACAAATATCCATAACACCTATTGTTCAATTTGCGGAAAATTGGATGCCCACGAATGTTACGAATGTCACGCCGAGAATTAAGGACCAAAAGAGCGACGATTATTCACCTATAGCGCATCTTTATAAATCACGGACTTTGATATTTACTATTTCTTAAATCAGAAATCACAGCTTTTAAATATAGTTTATCTATTTGTTTGAAAAGGCACAATAATTTAGACAAAAAGGAACGATTCAAGAATTGATTATCTGTGTATAAAGCGAGAATACGTACGTAACATAACAAACAAAATGTTCAAATGACCACGTGCAAATACCAAAAGATCTTGCAAATACCGATGTCAATAAAATCACTGTGCCATGGTTGACATCAGTGGAAGAAATACTGAGTCACTGTTAATAGGGATAATTTTGAAATTCTCAACTGATAGCACAGCCATCATTGGCTCTCACACTTCTTTGTTGTTGCTGGCGAATCGATTGATTAGCTCGACTCTCGCGTTCACTAGCTGCTAATGCTTCGGCTAACATTCGATCTTCCATTTCCTGCTGTTGCTGCTCAGTATCTAATGCGCCTGACACAGTCTGATTCGACTCAGCAGCTGATAGTCTCAAGGCCATAGCCATTGCTTCATCTTCTGACATACCTCCTTGAAGTTGAGATGTCATCGGAGGTCTTGGACGTTCAGGTGTGCGTTGAGGGAACGGTCTAGATTGATTACGTCTTATAGCAGCAGCTGCCGAATCAGAAACAGTTCTACCTGAATTTTGAAATCCTTTGCAATTATGATCAGCTTCGTGTCTATGCGTAAGACAGAAATTGAGGCGGCAATTTGGGCAAGAGAATGGAACCATTTCTTTCTTCTTACACTTGGGCTTGGAGCAAACATTCTTGAAAATCTGAAAATGATGGCACGAAATTTGAGTTCATTCATTAACACTTTAACACAATCGCACGGATAATTGAAATGGAAATTATGAACATAATGAATGATAATGAATTAAAAATGATTTCAGGGGTTGGAGGATAATGTGATGTTGGTTTTATCAACGCAAATATATAGTTATAACACATTATTAATCCCGTTGTATGACATGGAGCATTATAATACTGAAACACAAATTTACCGTCCGGAATCTAGGAGCATGACACACACAAAAGTTGCCGTAAACTATCCAGTTAAGAGCTCCTAATGATGGGAATAATGGATATATTTATCCAATAACATAAGCATGTTTCCACACAATTTCGCTTTCTTCTAAGAGTTATGTTTGGGATGTATCTCCGAACTCGGCCCAAAAGTTCCTTGTTTCCATTATTGAATAGGTAAATTTGGTTGGCTACTTGGCTATTTTGCAACATCAGCATCATGTGTGCATTTCCTGCGATTCCTGGTTTCCGGAAGGCAATTTCGTGCACCACCATGCTCTATGATATTGAAAGGAATCAGTTCACCGCTCTTTATAGGACTTATTCTAAAGCTACGATGGCCGCTCTAACACCCTGATATAAACTGCACATAGATCATCAGGGCATTGCTGAAAACAAATGTATGAGTAGGCCCATTCCCGGAGCATCCAGAGATGAGAATTCAAGAATTGGACCAAGACGGAATTGTCTTAATTTTGACATGAGAAAATATATGTTAGGTCGAACTGCTAAAATGGAGCATTGTGCCAATCATGGGGTTCAAGTGTAGAAGCATCATGAATAACTATATTCTTGATTATACTACAAGTAGTAGATAATGAAAAGATGTGGAAACCTTTGATAGATTTCCTGTTAAGTCTATGTATGAAAGTTTATAACTCAATATATTGCAATTCATCAAAAGCTTGTCTGTGAATGTTTGCAAACAGAATAGATTTGAAATTTGGATTTCTATCTAAAAATGATTTGAAATAATGCATCCATTTACCAATTCATTCATTAATAGATTCTTAAGGTGGAGTCACGGATGATGGTTCATGCCATGGACACCTAGATGACATGGCTTTTTTCAAGTAATAGTGGCTCACTTGCAACACTGTGCTAAGATTTCATCAAAACTTTATTGAGTTGGCACTTACAAGTCTAATTTACTTACAGCTGAAGGTGTTCATAAAGTCCGTTCCCGATTTTATTTCATTCGTATCACTAAGCAAATAGTCGGATCACTAAAATTTTTTTCTTGATGATGGAGGTCTGAACTTATGCTGAGGAAAGCATATGATCAACATTTCAATTTTTAAAATCAGCATGTGATGGCAAATCACAATCACACAATAATCATTTTCCGGTCCATCCCTATTTTAGAATAAAAGAACAATGAATTTCAACTTGGAATCTTTTAATTGGGAGACACGGAAAAGTTGTGTTAAAGATTTTGTTCGAAGTGACCTCCTCCCTCACGCAGACAAAGCTGTAGACGCCTTTCAAAATTTGAAAATAAATCTGGAAGACGGTGAAGTGGTATGGACATTACTTCCTTGATTAAATCATGAATTTCAGTCTAAGAAGAATGCTTTCCTCGGTAAACGCGATCTTAAATGAATCCCCAAAGATCCAAAAATCCCAAAGTCGAGGGGTGACTAGTCTGGGCTCCTTGCTGACCAATGCAAAGGGCCGTCTCTGACAATCTACCTTGCAGGAAAGTTTTGATTCAAGAAAGCAAAGACTTCCTGTGACCAATGCGGTTGCACACTATCTTGCCGAAAGAAGTTGTTCGAAGCCTCATTCGCCTTCGAAACTCTGTATTCTTTCAACATCTTGTGTCCTTAAGTGACCGTCCAGTCGAAAAAGTAGGGGTCAATTATTTTGTCACGAAGCATCGCGCACCAAACAGTGACTCACGGAGATTTGATGGGAACTTCTTCTACAACATGAGGATTCTGAGTCCTTCACACAACACAATCATGACGATTCACATGTCCAGACAGGTGAAATGTTGCCTTATCGGGAAAGCACACTCGAGATAGGAAGTCCTCATCAGAAGCAATACGATGTTGAAATTCATTGCACATCACCGTCCTTGCCGTCAAAAGTTGTTGGCTGATGTGAAAAGCTTTCCGAATAGTGCTGATCGAAATCTATGTCATCAGACGCTTGACGCAGAGATGTGAAAAGATTATCTGTGAAAACAGGTTCAATTTCTTCTACTTTCTCTTCTTCAACACTCGGTCTTCCAGAGCGAGAAGAGTCTCATGTATCTGTGAGAAGGGATTTTGATTGCTCCTTGTTTCTCCAAATGTCGTTCAACCAAAGTTACAGATTCTAATTGGGTCAACAGCATCACGATTCTAACACACTCTTCAGCTGTCAGCACAGCACTAACAAAATTAGAATAAATGATTCGTAGAGAAATAAATGGCATTCAAACAGTGATTTGAATTAATAGACATCATAATTTGAAAACTTAATTGGCTCACGTCAATCACTTTCAATGCATAGCATTTCAATAACGCTAGTTAGTTAATAAGCTTTGACAACGTTAAGTAGACATCATTCATTTATTTGCTTCAAGCACGCCTTTGTTATTGACGCTTAACAGCTTGTGAAAGATTAAAATGCTGATCAAAGACATTCCTCAATAAAACACCCTTTTATGAATGCGTTGTGACTGCAATGACGGATTCCCTTTTCCAAAGAAGGTAGATTGCTGCTGTAGAATTTGAAGATGCAGTCGAATTATTTATTGTGCATTGCAATCACGCAACAAAATTGCTGAGCACCATAAAGTTCATCAGAGCATGGTAGTAATGCATTTCAAGTTGACATTTCCTTTTATCGCTTTCCAAATGACGTAAATTTGTGGCGATATAGTGGCTGAAAAATACCCAGATGAGGTTTCCAACCAACGTCGCTTTTAAAACAGTGTACTATGTCCATTTTAACAGTTCTGCTGTCGTTGAAGATGCAACAGAAGCTAGTCCACAAGCGAAACGCTCACGGCCTATTTAAAGCGCACGGTTTTTCAACAGCAGGTATACCGATGCCGTTGTCTTCATTTCTTTCCGTTGAGCTTATCACTGAATGAGAAAATAACACTGTCAGCAAACCTTTCTGCAACTGAGTCTCGTGAAATTGAAATGCCGGTACTTCAGCATCAAGAAGAGTTAATAACTGGACGGTCAATTTAATTAAACCTATGTCAACCGTTGATAACATTCAGTCGAGAATAAATTGCTTAGTCAATCATTACAACATTAAGAGCATGCAATTGTAACACAATTTGAGAGCATCTACACGTATGTTTCGCAACATATATAGACTAAGAAGAGGCCAATAAACGAGATCTCGTTGTGACAATATTTCGACTATCTCTTTTACAAGTCTGATGCAGTATACATTGCGAACTGTTCTTTAAACAGTTAAAAAAATGATCACCGGCAACTTGTACTTGTAGTTCTAACCATACTTCATCTATGATGAAGTTTCCAGAATCCTATATTCTAGCCTGCATGAATTTTGGAAGCATTGTGCATTCCTTAGTCTATCTATCGTAAAAGTATTCCAGATCTTGAATAATTTCACTACATGGGATAGTTATATAACACGTGGAGCTTAGAGATGCAACGAATAATGGATTTCTAAGCAACCTGAAGGCCCATTTCACATTGGATCGTGGATAATTGTTTGATACACGTAAGTCAACGGCACGCGATAAATTTTTATTGACGCTGTACATGGACACTCACTTAAATGAAAAATTGATGATAAGTTTGGCGAGCTCATTGTTCCAGACTCCTATACGTTCCAGCTCGCGATCATCAATGTAAACTCAAAAAATCTGAATTTGAACTATAGTGGAGAGAGTTCGAAATGGGCGTCGCAAATCACTGCAATTCCCTCACAAGTGAAGAAATAAATCTCATTCCAGTGAATCACTTTAAATCAAGTTTGCACGTCACAGACAAAACATCTCGCAACATCAGCAATCAGTCAGTGATCAACTTGTTCATCTCGGAACTTTATCGCTAGAAAAACTGAGCATTATAAGAGTTGGCCAACTGTGGCATATCACGGACATCGGCCTTCTTATGAGTGTCCTGTCCAGGTGCTAGTATATAGAAGTCCATGTAAACAATCAATATAGCAAGGAACTTCAAAAAATGTCCTAGCTTAAGATATCTTGGAGTCCATATTATGAACCAAAGTAATCACATCAATTCCATTTTTAGTGGGAATGTAAAGATGGACCGAAGTGCTTCTATCTCATTAGTTTAACATACAGCCAAATTACACGGCCTTAATTCTGCAATTAATGGTGTCTAATTTGGACATATGAACGACTTTCATGGAAAAACGAGACCTAATTTTGGCTGAAAAGCCACTTACTCAGTAGCAATGGCGGGCAGATATGCAACCTATTTCTTTACCGGTATTTGGAATCGCTACTTTAAATTCTTGTACAATTTCAAAGCTCTTAAGTGGATACAAATTTGTACGAAAATTTATATGCCACATATTGCTCTTCTGACTGGTTAAATTGTAATGCTTGTAAAAAATTGTTATTCTAGTTTAAATTGTAGTTCAACACCGATTTACCGATTGGCATGATGCCAGTCAATAGAATGTCTGAATATGAAGAGATTTAGAATATCTTGCTTTTCGCTAAAATAATTTATTTAATGATCCAAATAGCGCAAAGTCCAAATAATTGCAATTAGGTTAGGATATAGCAGTCTGCAATACGTCAAGTATTAACAGAAATGTGCTGAATAATATTTTTTAAAAAGTTACACATCAAAAATTGAAAGTGTCCGATTGAAATACAAATATTACGGATACAAGAATGTAAAAGAATGAATATTTAGTGAAGATTGATGGACAATTTTTCCTTTGTATGACCGCGGGAACCATGAAGAACATCATACCTAATGCATGGCTTGAGAGAGATATTAAAAATATTGCTCTTCTTCTGTCCAATGCAGCATTAAGATTGTGGGACTAGTGAAGTGTTACTGATTAGTCGCCGATCTGATGAAGGCATTGTTTCAACACAATCAGTAATACAAAGCAATATCTTCCTTTAGCTTATAAGTACAATAGACTACACACAGTGGCACATTAATTGCTTAATATTTTATATCAGACATGTTACCTTACATATCTACTTGAAATTCTTTACCAGCAGTCGACTTGCAGATATTAAAGATGTATTAGATATCGCAAGCAAGACCATGATTGTTATGTAAATAGTAAAGTGGAAAAACAGCCCAGACTTCTCTCTTACCTTGCCTCGATGTTCTTTTGCAGGATTGGACATACAATCTGCATCAATATGCTGTCCTACACGGCCATCAGGTGTTTGCCCAGGACCGACTGGAATTGGCTTGTTGCAAAGAGGACACACTGGAACTTGATTGTCTTTTCTATAAGCCTCATGACACCGATGATCATTGTATGTAAAATGGTCTTTGCAGAAAACACCTCCACATGCATCACATTTCATTGGCAGGAAGTCTGTAAATAAACATATTAAAATCAGAAACCTACAAGACAAATACGAGTTGATCACTTAAGAAAAATTGATACACTGATGTGATAAAAATTTCCTATGTTTAAATGGGACACCGATTAATTGGACACTGCTTTTTCAGCTCAATTTCATTTGACTCTTTCACTTGGTATATTACATTAGTGCTCTTATTAGACAAGTGAGCAGAGAATTCGAACGATGCAAATTTCCTCGATCGATCGATATTTCGATCATGCGTAATTTTTCACCTATCCATCGATCAACAATCATTCTTGGTTATAGAGGCGATCATTCATCATTGATCGATCACATCGATCGACAAAATTTTTCACTGTTCTTAATATGATCGTATTCTTGGAAACTGGTAAAAAAGCAGACCGTCGCCTAACATTATTTCCATGTCCCTATACTAAAAATCGACTACATAAAATTCCTTAGGATATCCTGTAAAATACTCATACTAAAAGAGTTTTAGTTCTTGTAAGCCTTTGGATTCATCCAATATTTCTTTGGTATACCAAGAAACTTTGATATTCGACAGGCAGCATGCCCAGGCAAGTTACATTTCAAATGAGCTATTGGCGCTTGACTTCTCATTAAATACTTTCTAAGAGCCGGTATTAGTTCGCGATATTCATAAACAAGTGAATGTGATCAAATATAAAAACTGATCTTTGTCCTTCAATCAGACCAAAGAGAACGAAAGGGGCGAGCAGGCTCTTCCAGTGCTTTTGTGCGCGGAAACACTCTGGCCATTCGTCCGGCCAGACACTTTGACTGGTACTATTGTCTTCTATGTTTTAAAGTACTGTAGTGATCATTTTTTGACTGATGCGCTGGGGTGGGGCCCGTATCCGCAACGTTGCCCACAATTCAGTTATTACTCCTGAGCCTGGAATGTCAAGTTTCCAGCTAACGCTGTTTTGTCCGAGAAACGTGATAACTGGCAATGCAGGATGAGAAAACGTTATCAAAGACAAAAATACATAATAAGGCCTTAGACCTAACGAATGAGTTTAATATAAACCAGTAAGGCTACGATACTTGTAATCACGCCCTCATCAATCTCTCACATTTACAAACTTTCAGAATTAGAGTATAAGTCAATACATTTCGGCCCGCATGCACCAACAGCGCAGAAAGCTGAGTAACGACTAGTACGGCAAATCGTCTATTCTTATTCATGGAATAACGTCTATTTTTAGATTACCGCATTGGGGTATACGGCCTTTAGAGATTAAACTAGGCGTGACCCTACAGAATTGTCTCAGTCTAATGTTATCTGTTTATGTCATTTAGCCAAAAACTTTTCCATTGTGTGAATATGCCTACGAGGAAGATATATATATGTTGTTATGCCTATTCATTGTGGAGCGAAATTCTAAAATACCATCGTTCACAGCAGGATGATGAGGCCTATATGTAGAATACTAAAACAGGCCTAGGTCTAGCCTTCAGAAATAGTGACTAAAGAATACGATGTACTAGGTCTAGCCCATAGAGCAAGTATATTAGGTAGAGTGGTAACTCCGCATTTATTAAATCCCCAATGTGTATACACTTTCGATTTTATTAAATAAACTCGAGGGGGATATAGTTGGCAATTGTTGCCAAATGTGAGCCATGCACGTTCATGCAGTTCTGAAGAAATTACCACGGAATTGAATGATCATGATTGCAATGCAGAAGGAATGATGGTATTTTACAGATTCTCAGTGTCATGATAGCCTTGGAGATTTAATGTTTGTTGAATTAGCAATTCGATGGGTTACTATTACTTTCATGCTGAACCTCAAGAGTATTTTCTTAAGCGTGATCATATCACAGGCAATTAACCTGCCACTGGCAGAACAAAATCACAATCAAAGACAATGATTTCAATTAATTTTGAAAGATGCAAATGGGTCCACATCACTATTCAGATTCAAGAAATGAAACATGAATTTGGTGAATCATAAAATCATGCCGGTGAAAATTGAATTAAAAACTTGAAATTTCAGCCAAAGAAAGCATGAATAATATTGCGACTTTTTCATGAAGACTTCCATTACAATGCGGGTCATGAAATTATTCCCATAATCATATTAATTTCCGCCGCTTTAGAGTATTATTAGCAATGCATCATACCTTACTTTTCCAAACTTGTTGTTGTTGGCATACTACGTATATTGGGAAGCATCGCGGTGTAGTATTAGGTTAAGTTGGAGGTAAGTGTTAAGTTTAGGTAGTAGTAAAGTATTCGGGAACGCCAGTATTCAAAATTAGTAAAATCTTAGTAAGTAGGCGGAGTATATGAAGTATATTAAAGTGCAAAATTTTGATCTTTCAAAACTATACAAATATTTTTTGGGGACCACGGGAAACGCAATATATTGAAAAAACTAAATCTTTTGCTTCAAATTTTGTGACTAAGCAATACAATTCTGATAAGACACTCTACCTATATTTCCTACTCTATGGTATAGCCTTCGATATAGTGACTAAAGAATGCAATACAATAAGGAGGATTGATAGCCGAGTGCTATTAAATTGTCTTTTATACTTCAATATTTCGTGGATAAAAATACATTCATTTAATCTACAAAATGATTTATACTAGGCAGAAGATGCAATCATTGCCTGTTAGAATAAAAATCAGATGAATATCATGATCTTTATCTCATCTTTGTTGTTGATCTAGGATGTAAGATACGGGTGTATCATTGCCTCACGGATTCCTAAGGTTAACAATATCATGATCTTTATCTAAGATTGTTATTTTTTTTTTGCCTATTGTCCACACTAATGTAAATGTAGTATGATGACATATCTGAGTGGTTGATATAAACTACTAGTTGCTGTGTGTAATTTATCGTTTGTGGGGTTTTTTAGTATTTCCCATTTACCTGTTTGTTCTGATTGTTTGTTTTTGTTCAATGCCATCCTTAAGGTGAATGATTGATGGGAGATTCTCACTGGAAGATTTCAACTACCACCAACTACAACAACAACAAGATTCAACAACCACCACCAACTACATTGGTAGCACTGCACGAAAATTACACACAAGAATAACCGAACATATCAACCACTCAGATTCGTCAATCTATAAGCATTTACATTAGTGTGACAATAGCAAAATATCTGTGGACATCTTAGATAAAGATCATGATATTGTTAACCTTAGATTCCGTGAGGCAATGATCAACGGTATCTTACATCCTTCGATCAACAACAAAGATGAATGTAATGATTACCGCCATCTGATTTTTCTACTAACATTTAAATTTTGCATCTTCTGCCTAGTATAAATCATTTTGTATTCTTTGTATTCCTGATGATGTGGTTTTAGCCACGAAATATTGAAAGTATTAAAGAAAATTAAATAGCAGCTCGGCTTATCAATCTCCTTATTTATATCGCTATGTGAATAAATTCGATAGTGAGTAGATTCAATTATATAATAAGCTTAGCCAATATGAGGCATACGTCATGCATGCCGCCATGAATCCCTACCTGATATCCACTGACCGGGTATGAATTCGCAGATTTAAGCCAATATTGTACATGCCTGTGCCTGCAAAAATCAGGATGACCGCAACGGGTCCCATCCCAGTTCATGCGCTTTGCCGTAATCATATTTTTTGTCAAAGTATTTGGCTGAACCATTTGTAAACGGTAGTGAGCCAGATCGCTCGCTTGTCTGCTATCACCTGATCTCTACATGGACATAAGATTATTATGCTTTATGTCCGTTATCAGGTTCAAGATAAAAAAAATTGACTGAGAATGAAAGAAGATAGATGAAAGCGTGTAGATTATTATGCTACCGTGTTTTCCAAGGCAGTATGTAATTCAGAAGCTTATCTAAAGACAATCCTGCTCTTGTAAATCATTTGATAGAAAAATTTATGTGTGAAGTGAAATCCAACGTTGTATAAAACTACCAATTTGATGCACATATAAAAAAAGAAAAACACCACAGATCAATGATTAGGTACCGACGTGCTTCTGTCAAACGTGTTGGCCTCGCAAGGCAAAATAAATTATTTTGAATATAATTTTAAATAAAAAATCATTCCTGACGATTTGTTTAATGACCATGGCCACATCGCTTCTGTATCGTGGTCAACTTGTGAAGAGATTGAGACAATAAAATCGGTTTCAAACAGATCAACGTGAATAAAAATCAATCCATCGTTGCTGCGATTGTTTTAAGAAATACATAGCCAATCAAGTTAACATTCGATAAAAAAGAACTGCCACGCAATAAGCAGTCGCTGACCTTTGACGTCATTAATATCAAGTAGCAGGAAGTCATAAGAGATGTAAAATGAATAAACATAGATAGGTAAATCATAATTGTGCATAGACTTTCTCAAGATACAAAAGTTAAATATAGTAAACCGAGACTGGATAGACTGATCAGTGAATTGATCTTTAGAAGAGCATGAGAGTAAATGCCTGTTCACAGAAGAATTAGGTTTCTTGATCTTGGACTCTTGGTCCCTCACCTTTCTGAATCTACTTTGGATCATGCTCTGACACTCTGGTCTGAAGATGCCTTTCCGTTCTGCCAATATACCCTCCTCCACAGGGGCCAACAAATTTATAGATCAAGGAATGTTGATCGGCAGTTGATGATAGGATCTTTTAGGCCACCCCGTGCTATCCGGGAGACTAAAACTGGATCGAGCCCGGCCAAGGTGAGCAAGTTGGGATAGGATCTTTACGAGCAGATGGTGCCAGATGCTTCGTTGTGAAAACTGGTTTCGGGTCTAGCCGCAAGCAATATTTTCCAATTTCTTTGGAAATCTTTCGTGCGATTATTTCGCTTTCATTACCATACCATGGAATTTTGAAAAAGAAAGGCTTATTTTCAGCGGTCGTAAGTATTGTCTTTGTACTTTGAATGCTTTCTGATGAATTATCATTCAGGATATCCATTTTTCAACAAGATTTCTGATATTCGTTTGAATTCCCATTCGTGTTGATATCCCATGAATATCTTGCTCATTGACATACTGACTCTAATTCCCATTGCCCATCCTTCATGTTGGATATAGACTTAATAATTATAGGTAAAATTGATATTACAAGAGACCAATCGTAACAGCGTTCGGCAATTGGATTTCGATGGAGGATATCTGCCAAAGAGCTGGGCATCACCATAGAAGACATCAGCATGAACTAGCTAACATTCTCGAAGATCATTCCTAAAATTCAGTCCTACGACTTACTTGGAAGTTGATGCAATAGATAGGAGTCATGATAAACAAAGCAGCTCTAAAACTGAATAAAAGAAATATTGTTTCACTTCCTATATGGATTAAGTTGAGAATATTGGTTGTCCACTTTCATCTCCCTTTTCAGAGATAACCTGTTTAGTAATTAGACAGTCATACTTTCGGTCATTGAAGTATGTGTGCATCTTACTATATTCGTCAAGGTCTTTGTTAACTGTTTCACCCAAAAAATCAATGAACTACTGATATTAATACGAGTAAGTCTATTCGAGAATTCGCTGGAGTTTGATGAACATTATATAAATGAAAGTAAATTTTAATCTTTGAAAAAGCTTACCAAGTCGGTTACATGCTCCAACTCCACAGTTTTGACCGATTCCAGGAAATTCCATACTTTATCTGAAATTAAAGAATTTCATGCTTTATGTCCAAGCCATTTACAAATGCAAGAAATAGTAAAATGCCAAAATCAAATGTTAATACTGAGATTTTGGGACAACATCAAATAAAATATAAAAGTTGTCCTTA
This sequence comes from Prostheceraeus crozeri, assembly GCA_907163375.1. Taxonomy (NCBI): domain Eukaryota; kingdom Metazoa; phylum Platyhelminthes; order Polycladida; family Euryleptidae; genus Prostheceraeus; species Prostheceraeus crozeri. The sequence continues at coordinate 40,847 of CAJQUW010005239.1, forward strand.
TCCTGAAACTAGATATCAAAAACTCCTTGTAGTGTCATGCAAGCATGTTCAGTATCATTCATGTTTACATCTCTGGTTGGTCCTGGTCTTATGATGCACGCTTCAACGTCGTACAATTTCACAACAAAAACATATGCTTTTGTGTTGAAATAAAAATTCGCGGATTCTATGATATGAATTCTTGGGACCTATACAGTCTGCCACACTTCATCGACCGACAAAAAAATCAGGACATAAAGTGCTATAAATAGTAGTATTACGGAATAGCTACCAGAAGAACGGTGATGAAACTCCGAATAGATTGAGTTCTTCATTAGCTACGATATGGTTCAGATGGTTCTAAAAAACAAAACGACGAGTTGAGTTATGAAATTTAAACATGGCAGCATGGAGGAGAATCCCTTAAAGCTAGATGTCTACCACACCTGATTTGTTGTTTCCATTGTTTTTGTTGTGATGGTTCGACTTGATCTAGCCAATTAACAACAATCGCATGTGAGTGGTCGCACCTCAGCTTGTAGAACGACAAGTCTAAATAATCAAGGGTCTTTGGCTTAAGTTCTACTAGCCCCACATCATTTGAATGGCAATTTGATCTATCTTTTATCTTATTTCATGATTGTTGATAATAGCCTTACATGTGGTGATGCAAGATTACAATGCTTCGCTTCTAAGAGACACTAGCATCCATTGTCCGCGGCAATGTTCTACGAATGCACGACAGAGCTGCTAACTTCAGATGAAAAGCGCGACGAGAACGCGACAGATTTTCGTCTCCGCTGCATGTGACCATTACAGTTTGGTGTGCAGATCTCACGCTAATAGCATCAATGAAAGAAATAGTAAGACCATTAAGTCAATATACCGGGTATAATGGCTCACTCGAAAATTCAATTCCACACCGCGTGCTGTGATAAAACTAGACCAGTATTTAGGGAGAAGTTCGATGCTCATCATTGAATTTCAGGTGCAATTGAGAACCTGCCTTTTTATGTTTGAAAAAGTTGGTATGGAAGGCTCTCAATCACAATCAAGTCAAAAAATCAATCAGAAAATCACAATCAATTAAGAAGTTAGCATCGCTAACATGAGCAAAGATGATCAGTCTTGCTCAATCTTCTGATTCAGTTGATGCTACTAGACAATGTACAATTCATGAAAATACTGTAATTATGAATTATGATATAGGCCTGCTTATTCAGTGTATTCACTGCCTCGATGAAGTGAGAAAAAGACGTAAAACAACCCATTTTTCAGACCCCTTATCTCGTTTAAGTGCTAATTTTTTCTGAGTATGATTATAACATCATGGTCGTCAGCGATTATAGGCTACATCGTGCTTCATGTGCCATTCGATTACCTCACATTAATTACAATTTCGTGAATTGAAATAATTTTTCTTATGGGATTAAACCACCGAGTCCAACGTGGTCTCAACGGCTGCCCAAGGTTCTATGGAAGGAAAGTACCAGCAAGGAGGTCAAAAATCGACATGGGTCAGTCCATTTGCGGGTCTACAAGCACTCCTTTAGATAAGCGATGCGCCCTTGACGTCGACAGATCTCGTATGGAAGGTAAAGCAACAAAGGTCAGTAATTGCGATGCAGAATTTTTATGAGTGATCTTATGTTCTCATGCATTTATATTTAACGACAGATAATTAAGCAATTTGCGACTTATCAATAAGCATCAAGTGCTCAAATGCTTCTTGCAGGCTCATTCAGTAGTGTAGTATGCTCCGAGTAGTACAGCTCATTCTCGTGTCGAAGATATTTCACACTACTGCGAAATGCAAGAATGTAATTAGCTCAATATAGCAAAGGCAATGAGCTCGGATCAGAATTTAGCTCTCAGAAAAACCGGATGTGGAATCTCACAGTGACGCGCTAGTGTGTGACATATTTGAAAAAAACCTAATCTGTGGCAATGATGATCTTTCTGTTTCTTGCTTGAAGATCTGATTCTTACTCCGCTTTGCTGCGATCGGTGATGCTCTAATAGAGTTGGTGTAATGATTTATGTGTCCTGCAAACACAATGCTTCTGAGTTGAGTAGATGCTTTACTGATCGAGTCGAAACCATTAATTGTGAAATAACAAACTATGACTACAATTCAACAACAACCTATGTGCATAAGCCTCCCGATAATAATTGGTCAAACAATATTTTTAAACTCTATTGGTACAGTGCATTCGCACGAGGCCATTTATTCAGCTCGATCAGCTCCTCGTTCATTCAGCGATTTTTGTCGTTAATTTAAAATTTTGCGCTAAGCCGTTCAGTTCATTGAAACAGGTATGAGAGCTCGTCCACAACAAAAAGCCGGAAATTTTTGGAATTTCACTTTTAATCACCCATGGCTTCCCGGGTCTTTTTTATGCTGGTTCTTTGTTCTTCCTAACTATAGGCATATGTATGTCGCTGAACAGTTTTGGACAAATTGGTTCAAACACAGTGTCCGACAAGTGAAATACAGGTAATGATATGGCCCTGAGGCCGAGTCCTCCACGTACCCGGTTCCATAATATAAAGTGTTCAAAAGAAAAGATTCTTCGGGTACTTCCAAGCGATTATTATTGCGTGGAATAATGTAATAATAATAATAATTTATTATTATATTATGTTATTATATATTATATTATTAATTATTATTATTTATAATATTATAATAATTATATAATATAATATAACTGAGTACTTCCAAGCGATTATTATTACGCAATAATAATCGCTTGGAAGTACCCGAAGAATCTTTTCTTTTGAACACTTTATAAATACAGTTAAGTTCGCATAAATACGGTCTTGCGTAATACGGTTATTTGTATAATACAGTGAAATGATCTAGTCCCGAACGCATTGCTATTAAAATAAATAGCGCAGGGAGTAGAACGCCTGGCTTCAAAATCCGCGGAAATCCCAAATACCCACTTTTTCATACTACTTATATTCATCGATATTTCATAATCTAATTTTGGCAAAGTAATTTTCTAAAGTATGAGTTCCTCAATAGAAAAAAAACAAAATTTAAATGCGACTTTTAATTTCTTAGCTTTAAAAGCACATTCACAGACAGCTACGGAAGTTTCTATACATGCGAATCAGTGAAAACATTACAGATACATGTAGAATAGAAGCAGTTGGTATTGTTCATGAACATGTACATGGTACGTGTAGCTTCTAATCTGGGATCGAATTTTTATTTTTTCACATAATTTGACATTTTTCGGAAATTTAAATACTTTGCTGTTGAAACTTTTGTAAGTTTCGCAAAACAACTTACAGTCATAAAAATCCTAGAAAAATTTTCTGCAAAGGAAAAGTGAGACTTTACGAATTCACACTCAAATGACCCAAGCTATACACTATATGAATTACGAGTATATACTTGCAAAACGGAAAGTTTTTTAATTGACACCTAACAATTTTCGGGTATCCCTACTCCTGTATTTTCTTATTCCATATTTGCACGAAATATGAGAATGACCATTTCCCTCACCAAATACGCGGAACCGTTCTACTCCACGATAGCAGCAATATCGTCTATTAAGGTTTCTTCTAATGCGGTTTTCGTCTAATAAGGTAGACTATTTATAGTCATGAGTCAATAGATGTCGTCTATTACAGTCAAACATTCAAATATGCGCAGAGAGAAGCCGAGAAGACAAAATTAGGACCTTGTCATGAGGAACATTGTCTTTGCATGCAATTGAAGGGGACGGATGTATAAGGGATAAGCCACATTTTTTCAAAAACAGAGATGTATCACCCCATACGCTAGTATGATGATAGATCTGGATGCTTCTTTTGAGCGAGTTAGACGATGATTTGAGGTTTCCTCATATGGTTTCCACAAAGTGCATATGGGGATAGGCCACAAAGTTCAGCATGAATAAAGGAATAAGCCAGAAGGTCCAACGCAAGAAATGGACAATCAGATCGTCGTGCAATGTTTGGATAAAGCATGGTGAAAGATAAAAAGTTCTAAAGCATTACCCATGTCTTCCTTCCAACAGGCCACACAATCATTTATGTGATCGAGACTTCGGCCACATGAAAGAATCAAGCCGAAGAAGAGAACATTCACATTGATTGCTCTCCGAAATGGGCCGCAAGGATATCTTCCGACAAAAGGTTTCAAGAACAGACGTTGACACAATACTTCAAGAAGATTTCTGACCTTCCAATGAAGCGAGCAACGAAAACATGGGATTTTCGAAGTACAGGATCACCAATTTGACGATGAACCTCCGGGAGAGTTGTTGCTCAAGGTCTCCCTCAGTGAAATTTTTCATGGGGTAATGATCGGAACAAATAGGATTAACAGATTATTTCAAATAGGTACTTTGCAGTGCTATGTGACCCACTCGAATCAAACATAGCGTTAACTGTATTTCAGTTCAATTGCAATTCAGTAATTTTTGCTAGTTTACCTAATACAGTGGAAAACCATCAGTCCCGGGAGAACTGTATTAAGCGAACTTAACTGCATTTAATTTCATTTTGAAGAGCTGCATTCAAAACACATTTTCTGGTTTGGATCAAGTTCATCGTGCCAGTGCGCATGAAGGTGTTTCAAAAGCGGACACGCAAACAGGCAAGTCGAGATGATTTAGAGGTCTTCATGAGCATTGGAAGCGAATGGAAGGTTGCAGAAAAATTCGAAAAGTAGCAATTTCATCATATAAAAATGTTCATTCGACTGAATTGCTTGCCGGCAATTTCTCCCATCACACAAAAAGAAGCTTTGACCTTGAAGTTCATGAAACATGGTAACATAGTAATCGTGAGAGGGCGCAGAAAGAGGGGATGACCACCACTCGTCGACACGGAGATCCTTCCTGGAAACAAGAAGTTAGTTACGCACTTCTAGGTCAAAGGCATCATTGTTATTGCCGGAGATAACGGTTGGCGGAAGATTTGGGTCGGTGAAGCATCTGGGATTGGGTGCTATGGCTTCTCGCCCGTGGATCAATAATTGAATTGACTGTTTTTTTAAAATTCAATTGGCAGTCTAAGTTCAAAACTATTTTCTCCAAGCCATGAATGCCTCTTCAGAAATGAATTTTTCATGACGTAGCTACGGGAAGCTAGAAGACCTCGAGCTTTGTCACCCAAAAACCTCTCTATTTTTCTTTATAAAAACTGAGGAAAAAGCTATATCTGTAGATACGAGATGGCAGCTGTCAGCATGAATCGTTTCAGGTTATGTAGGAGAACTGGCAGACCATTTGAACAGTTTGATCTGTTCGTCGTGAAGTAGGCCTATGTGAAACAAATGGCTCCTTCTGAAGAAAAATTTCATAGGTAGTTCCTCTAGAGAGGCAAAAAGGCATCGAGAAAGTACAAATTTAGTCGAGTCAATTGATTAATGAAGAATAAGAAATTGATGATTACCCCCTTCCTTTCTCTACCATCATTCGGTTGCAAGGGATGCTTTTATTTCGAAAATTCGATCTGACTTCCCAATTTTACATTGCTTGGTATATAATTTCGACATTTTCATCATAATTATTAGCAAGATTGACATGCACATCAAGAGTCGAATAAAATGCGCACTTGACCCCGAAAATCAGGAAGCTCTTCTTATAATTTTAACATATCAGGAGACTTTTGTCATCATATCAGATAATCTTTTCTGATTTTCTTAATTTTCAACTCGAATCAGAAACAGACTCACTACCCCTTACCCTCCTGGAATTGCTATGGATTTTTGTCCGAATCTGGAGACCCGACCAAAATGGCTCCAAAAAGCCGAAAAATCTCATGCCAGTTCGCTCAGCTCTTTACTGCTCACTTGGTAAGAAGGCATATTTATGTTAATGTGCTTGTCGAATTTTCGGTAGATAAGGTAACTGAGTTTTCGAACATATTTAGCATCTTATTATAAATCCTATACTTCACATTGTCAATCATTATTGTTTATTATTCTGTCTGTCATCATTCTTTTAGGTCAGTCTATAAGATAAGGCAACATGCTAAATGATGACAAATTGATCACTTGAGCGTTCCTCGTATACGAATTCTATTGCTATACGTTTATTAACGATTCTGCTTGAATTATCAAGTCATTAGGACTTCAGACCCTTGTCAGGTAAGCAGACAATTCCAGTCTTGTGAATTATTAATAACTTTTTTAATATTAAGATACTCGTAATTTGGGTTGGTATTAAGAGGTTTTCTTTGCAGTAATAATTTATTTATTTATGGCTAATTAACTATTTTTTTTCAACTACCTAAATACGATTTTGTGATATTATACTACGTGTGCGCGTTTTCTAGACAATTCCCTTCATTGTTATTTAACTATACATTTACACTTGAAGAATTATTGAGCTGCTACAAAATAGGCGAAGTAGACTTTTTATTTCTGACATGTTTAACTAGCATTTGAAGGTATTCCTGCAAAAGACGCTGGTGACTTCCTTACGCATCAACCACACCGCCTTTATTCTTGCTAAGATCTCGCTATCTGCGCTACATCTTCATCCTGCAATTCGGATCCAACAGGGTTCTTTTCAACGTGCAACTGAACACACTTTGTGCATTTCTAAATTCAGATGTGCAGTTGTTTTCCTTGATTTGAGCAGTTGAAAAATTGTAGTCAGGGAAATAGGTAAATTAAAAACATAGCAGATAGTGGAGTGGATGTCAAGATATGAACGACAATAACATAACTTACGTTTTAGTAAACAAATATTAAGACATGACTATTTGTCGAACATTAAAAAGAATGACCTTTATTGCTTAAATATTAATTCCAAGGTGCACATTTGGAGAGATCTGCTCACCCTTAAGCAGCTACATCAGTGTGCCATTATTTTTGTCTCAGGGGTGAGCCGCCATATTTGGATCTGTGACACATTTTGTCACATCTTGATATTCGAGATTTGTCACGCACCGATGGGTGCAAATGTCGCATTTTGTCACAAGTTTATTGACATAAAAGTCACATTTCGTCACATGCTGATGAAAACACATTGCAAAAATTTGAAACAGCCCAGTGCGCAGAAGATTGGCGGCTGTCGATTTTGGTTTGAAGGCTGATTTTTTTAAGTAGAGCATTTGACGTACTATTCGTGATATATATCAAACAAGGATTTAACGGGACAAAATCGAGAAAAATCGCTAATTTATTAATTGTTACTACTTATTATTATTTATATAGTTCCGTATGGGTGGTCTCCGTGGCACAGTGGCTAAGTGCTTGGCCTAGCGATCTTTCGGTCCAGAGGTCGAGCCCCGAAAGTGCCATTGGAAGTGGTGAGGAAGAGCATCCGGACTAATGATCACAAATCTCCAGATAAAAGGCTGACCATGTTAAACCATTATTTCATTTCCCATGCAGAATTACCATTGAAGGTGTACAACATCTATCCCGAGATTTGGGGAAATAACGAAACAGACCATGGGTAAAACCGGGACGCATCTAACTTCGTTTGAAGTGAAAAAATGCACTCAAACCTTGTAGTCTTATTACAATTGATTCATTTTTAGTCTAGAGTTCTGTACCCAAAATAAAAGTCAGACACGTTCAATTCGACCACTTTCTTTCAACGCCAATTTTAGTGTGTCACAAACAATCCTACAAGCCCCACAAATACACAGAGGCAAAGCAGCAAGCTCATAAACATTACATTGACAAGACTGGCAATGACAGACTGTCAGACACATGATACTCTGCAAACGTTTACCGCTCACTAACAAAAACATGCAACACAACACCCGGGTGAATCTGAGAAACTTAATAGACAATAAATAGTACACGAAGCCACATCCCCCGCAGATCTTAAGATCTCAAAAGTAACTAAATGTCTAAAGAGTCATACCGCCAAGGAAGAGCGGAAACACGTGCAGAATGGCGAGGCTGATTGTCCGAGCTGCTGATAACATTATCTGAGACAGAATCACTGTTAGAGTTCACTGCAGGTATAGGGCGAATATCTCCAATGTGTCGATGAACTCCATCAACTTCAACGGCCACTCGTGAAGTTACTGCTGCAACCCGGCCACGTGTCCATGTAGTTGTGCAATCCGGGCGACTAGGTTTGACAAACACCACATCTCCGACGCGGTAATCAACCAAGGGGATGCTTTCTCCATTCAAGATTCTTGATTCACGTAATGGGCAGCGGGGGGATCGACCAAAGAAGTGTGATAAGGAATGCCGCCAGAATCCATGGGAAGAAAATTGTAATAAAACACCATTTTCCTTACGTCCTCATGCGATCGAGCGGCCATACGCTTTACAGTCCGATGATGTCGTTCAACGATCGCGTTTCCGGACGGCCTATGGGCTGAGCGATATAGCATGTCCACTTTCCACTGTTCACACACAGCTGTCAGCTCTCTCGACCTGAAACTCAGGGCGCTGTCAAGGAGAATTTCATGAGGTACTCCAAACTCACGAAACACTTCTGTTACTTTAGCAGATATCGTAGACGCCTCTTCATTGGAAATTAATTTCCATATGGCGTAACGACTAGGTCCACACTCGATGAATGTCAGATAGCGTTTTCCACCGTAGTGTGTGACATCAATCGCGATCCGACCCCAGACTCCTTCAACAGACAAAGTTCCACGCTCCCATCGTACCGGTGAAGGGTCAATTGAAGAACATGGGGTACATTCAGATATCACAGTTCTCACCTCGTCTCGGGTTGGGGTTAGGTCAGGATCCGCACAGTTTATAAGATGTATCGTCTTTTCAATGCCGCAGTGAGTAATGTTATGAATCTGTCGTATCTTCTCTTGTCATGCCAGTATCCCCATCAACAAAAGCACTGGCGACGAAAACAGGTTCTTTCTTCAACCATCGCTTAGGAACTCGCGTCAGTCGGTCTGCTGGATTTTTGTTTGTTGGGACAAGAATTGGATCAAGCTTGAGGTTACACTCTTCAATAATGTCGGATAAGATTGACAGTCTTCTGCGGACCAACACCTCACTTAGTCCTCGTGTCTTCACACGGTGATCATCGAAGATTATAGATCTCAGCCAGTTGAAAACAGTATTTGAGTCAGTCACCACTTCAAGTTGCTTAATATTCCACGACATAGCTAAGTTAACTTTCAAAACGGCGTCAAGCTCCGCAAGATTTATATGAGCCACATCATCGGGCTTCCGCAGCCAGCAATTGTCTTCCACAACACAGTCATTTATCTGCAGACTGACACCGACGGCCAAGCTGCTGGCATCGCAGTACACTCGGCCAGTGCCACAGTCAGGAATGTACCATACACCTTTCACAGGATCGGAATTGGAAACTTGCTGCCAGATCTCACAAACTTTATGACGGACATCGTCAGTTATGACCGAATCCCAATCAGCATCACTAGACAACCGTTTTACATAGCTGCATGCAGGTCGAAGCCATGAAGCAACCGGAAAATGACCGATAAGTTTTCCGCAAAAACTGAAAACATCGCGCTTAGTCATTACATCGGTCGGTGCCTGTAATACGTTGTCACGCTTCCAAAAGAATGCTCCGTTGGACTCGTAGATGGAGAGTCCTAAAACTCTCGACCCACTCAACGTCTCAGGGGGCTTACACTCCAACCCGTATTGCCTTAGCAGTTCAACAACCCGATCGACGCTAACGACGTCTTCATTCACGATGATATCATCGACGTAAGAGTCAGATCCACTTTGAACCTCAGGATCAGAGGAAAGTACTTTATTCACAATGGCCGACATGATCTTTGGCGACACGTTCAATCCGAAGCCCAGTCGTGTCAGTGCATAACGCCGACCATTGTACTCTACAATCTGATACTTCCACAAGTCTTTGTGAACGTGAACTTGTAGATACGCATTGCGCAGATCAACAATGCTAAGAGATGTACCAAGCCGACGCCACTTACGAATTTTTTCGCCACACACCTAACTTTGGCCCGTATGACTTGATACGAAGGAATTCAACTCTCGAAAGTCGAGAGCCGGGCGCACTTTGTCCTTGTTCGTCTGAACAACGGCCATCAACGGTATCAAACCACCACTGTAAGTGCCACTGTATTCCTGCAGCCAACCTTATTCGATCCATCGCTCCACTTCTTGCGAGAAAGCAGTTTCCACATCATCGGCCATGGCGTATTGGGACACTTTGTTCTTAAGGACAGGGTATCGATCAGCGTCATTCCATCTCCATGATACAGTCCAAGCCTCTTCTCTGAACACCGCTTCGAAGTCCTTATCAACAACTCTGACCTCGGGCGCACTAGCGACGGCAGCAACATTCGGGAACTCTACCCCTCTTCCATCTGCAGATACCAAAACACCACCAAGGATACTGATAGCGTCCATTTCGAGTAGCATATCGAATCCAGCCACCACGTCAGATACGAGACACGACAGGCGAATCGAACGACCATTCACATAAACCGCACAGTCAAGTGATCGCTCACATAGGACCACATCGCCGTTCATCATCATCACACTGTTTTTCTGCGACATCACTCCACTTCCAACGATAGTCTTTGACACAATTGATCTTGAACATCCTGCATCGATTAGAGCTGTCGCAGGACGATTGTTCACAGTAACAGTCACAACAGGAAGTTGCGCACCACAACTGAGGAGACCACCTGCGCAACGATAGGTGCCTCCTCTTACTCGTTTTTTGTCAATAAAGGACAGGCAGCACGTAAATGTCCTTTCTGTTGACAGTTGAAACATGTCATTGTCTTCAATTTCTCAGGGCAATGCTTCACGAAGTGACTGATACCATTACAAAAGGAACACAATCTCACCATAGGCTTCGACGTCTGTCCATGTTCTTTCGTACCTGAAGCGACGCAGTTGATTTCACTATGACACACTGTCATGATAGTTCTCGTTCTTTCCAGTGTCTCAGTCAAGGTCAGATCATCAATGGCAGATGATGATTTCAATTGTACTTTTATTTCTCGAGGTAATCCTGATACAAAGGCGCATTTCAACCAGTCTTCATTTTCAATCAGAGATATCAGCTTCCCCAAACGCCGTAGATCTGATAAATATACATCTGGTGCTTCACCAACAACACAGCGGCGCGACATAAACGATTCATATGTAGAGAAAGGACTCATCGAAAATGCTCTCAGCAACGCAGATCGTAGAAGTGCGTAGTCTCCCTTCGTCGCTCTCTCCAAACCATCGCACACCGAATACGCAGGCCCTGACAGGAAGAGAGGTACAAAAGTCTCCAATTTCTTCACATTCTGCAATTCAGCAACCAATTCTACTTTGTTGATCCATTCGTTGAAGTCACTACTACCGTCAAACGCCGAAATGATGTCACTAAGTCGTAGTTGAGACCTTGCCATTGCCGTGATAGCTTGTACCCAAAATAAAAGTCAGACACGTTCAATTCGACCACTTTCTTTCAACGCCAATTTTAGTGTGTCACAAACAATCCTACAAGCCCCACAAATACACAGAGGCAAAGCAGCAAGCTCATAAACATTACATTGGCAAGACTGGCAATGACAGACTGTCAGACACATGATACTCTACAAACGTTTACCGCTCACTAACAAAAACATGCAACACAACACCCGGGCGAATCTGAGAAACTTAATAGACAATAAATAGTACACGAAGCCACAAGTTCATTTAAAAATTCATTACTTATAGCAAATATGATTGCATAATAAACACGTACTCGGAATATGTTTCACAATGTGAATTCACAGACCATATTATTTCACAGAAAAGACGAAAACTTTGTTTTCAGTAAATAAATGCCACTCAGTTTTATAATGACGTCACGTTTTGTCACATCGGCCCACTCCTGTTGTCTTGAGGCCAAAGTGATGCGTTGCGTTGCTACTGCCACTACTTTTGTGAATTGGGAATTGCAAAACTAATGTAAAAGTTAGTGATTTTTTAACTGTTAAAGAAACAGTTCGCAACATTTATGTCACATAGCATACGTATAAATAGCTAGGCTACTCTTCAAATATCTTACATTCATTATTCATGCTCCAATGCCGTTTTTCTTTTGATTGACTTAACGAGCTCTTTTATAGAGTAAATGCATAGTACATGCACATCGTTAACATATTCTTAATAAAATTTACCGGACAGCCGGTCTTCAAAATTCATGGCTGGGATACCATTTCATCGCATTAAAGTTACTTTTCTCATGCTAAATAACTTATTTCTGTTCAGATTTGATAGATGATTTATTGAGATGATATATTCCTGAAACTTTCGTCCAGCTTATCTTGAAGATGAGGTCGATCAAATGTATTGCCTCAACTTTTAGAGCTGTTGATGATATTCCAGTGAAAGGATTTAAATTTAACTGTCTCAATCTTAACTCTTTATCCTGCTAAATGAAACGGGACACCTGTCACTATGCCAAGTAGCGTCCTTTGCACACAACAGGCGAAAACAGAATTGATGATGAGGTCACTATGGACAGACCAATCATACGCTGCTGAGTGCTGGTGAGAAGGAGGTTACAGCCAGGCGTTAAAATGTGACATGAGACTGCGCGCGGAAGTAAAATTCACTTACTCATTGTCCGTCGACATTCGACTATCACCATGACGCAGTGCTGCGCCTTTAATTGCAATATTTAATTTTAATTTTGACTTTTACTTTAAATTTAACTAAGTCTTGAAACTTACATAAACACTTTATCAAATTAGACGCCTTCGCTCGAGTTGCAACATATTTATGAGCAATATGGTTTACATAATACAGCATGGATAATAACATCTATTGAATGAGATTCAACTCTATATTTCGACATTTCAATTTATGAATAATGGATGCAACTTGCATCCGTCACTCAAATCTGCTTCGGTTGAGAATGTCTAAGCTTGACGTAGTCGAGACAGGTCAACGAAAACACTGTCAGCGCAAACTCTGCATGCATGTTGAAATACTTATTGGAGAGGTGTCGGAGATGACGTTATCTACTAATTTCAAGCATAGAGATAGCGGCCTAGATTATAACTCAACGCAACCAACATCACAAACTAATGTTAATGATTCCAAAGGATGTGCATCCTCCTCTACAACATGCAACGGTCACAGCAGTCTCTCAAAGTTGACCTAATTTCAAGGATTTTACGAAATATAACCATCTCTACTAATTGATGCTTGACTATAAGAAGCACGCGGTCAAAATCCAGAATAAGACATGAAAGACAAGATCTGAAGGAAACGAAAGAACTGCGTGGCCGCTTCATGAGCCTTGCTAGGTCGAACAGAAAAATTGAACAAAGCAGGGAGTCGAAAACTATGAATTAAAACGCTGACTCCGCGATCTTTGTTTGTCTCAAATGGTGCAATATTATCATGCTCTGATAAGGCTAAACTTGTTTATGCACTCCATAAGATGCCTCCAAAAGATGATCACCACCAAAACAAACAATGCATGCCAACAACTAGATGCATGCCAATAATTGTCAAGAGATTGCTATAGTAGATGGGATGGTCCTATCACAAAAGTAGACTTACGGATCTCACAACACACTTTCACGCGATTACAAATTAGTTGCTTTCGATACATACAAGGCTGACTCTGTGAAAGAGGAAGGAGAAGGATCCCGCGCAATGTCAAGTCCGAGATGAGACCAGCATTCGGCAAATCCAATTGAGTCGATTTCTGCCACGTAATCAAACAGAAGCAAAATTGGCAAAATACATGACTGAGAAAATCCGATAACAAAAGAACAAAGATTCCCTCACGCTGATTATCAGATCAGCAGCTGGCCACATGAAAAGCAATAATGATGTGAGCCTTTTCCCTGACAGGAAACCATGAGGAAACAGATGCGTTAATGATATCTTTGGTAGTGTTTGCAGCAGAGAGAGAAACTCCGTGGATGCTCAAATAACTTTCTTTTCTCATGACACTGCTGTTCTGGCCTTGATCATAGCAAATTGTGATCGACTGCTAAAGAACACTTGCATCTCTGGCTGTCTAGATCAACTCTGAGAGACTGATGTGGCCGTTGCAGGTATTAGAGGAGGATGGGAACTAAATTGCACTTCCATTTGGATCATTAACTTATTAGTTTGTGGATCACTAGTTTGTGGAGTTGGCATTTTTGAGTCGCTTCTTTGAGTCAATATCTTGGCCGCTATAGCTATGCTTAATTTTGATTGGATTGGTAGTTGATTGGATTAGATGCAATGATATTGAATTATTTTTTTATATTTAACTGGAATATTCTCCAAGCGAGTTTTTGTAAAAGATTAGTCTCTAAGTGATATTGCGCTATCTCTTGGTTAACTGCTGTGTGAAGATTGGTTCTATTACCCTCTGTATTTCCGGAGTAATGGTTATGCTTGTACTTCATCAATTTTGCATTCTGACTTTGCTTGTTGTTTGTAGCCAGCCTTATATATTACTCAGAAAATTCTCTAAAGGAAGCAAAAGAAGAACATCTCAGTAATGACCGAAAAAATCAGCGAATCTGATGCTAGGAAAAATGCCTGCCATGAGGAAGCAGTGCATATCCGAAGTGCCAAATTTTGTAGTTGCAATTTTTTTGAAAAAACCCTGGGATCGAAGATGTTGAAATGTACGAGTAGACATCTGTTTTCTTAAATAAACCAGATGACATAGTCCACCCATATTTTAGTGCATGTCGTCTGCGTGCTCAGGTACAAGAATGATCTGGAGCAGGCGATCGTTCCAGACCTGTAGTTGGCAATGATTTTCCTAGTTTTGCTTTCAAGCGAATGAACACGTTTCCTATTGATTCACTTACAATAAGGTACTGTACAGAGTTGATCAATGAATTATGTATGTAATATATGTGGGAGAGACTTCCACATTGATAGAGACGGTGATAATAAAAATGACAATAACTAAATTACGATGAGCAAGTTCAAGACGCAAAAACTTTTCGAACCTGTGATCTTCAACAAAATTATGATTGATAGGAAAATGATAAACTTTTATACACGTCTTTTTTCTAGAAAACTTGAAAAGGATGAATAACGTAGAGAGTACGTAATTGACGGCATCATGCAATCAGCTGGTGTGTTTTGTATTTTTGACGTCGAAAAATAACGCCTTGAAAAACATCATTTTTCAGCATGATGTGAAATATTAAAATAATATTTATGATTTTTACTGCAATTTGTAATAAATAGTCAAAATTGCATCAAATGTTTAAGTTGTTGAAAATTTAGAATTTTCGAAAGTCTGCATAAACTAATAACAGTATTACTTCATTAAAACAATTAGGCTAGCAGTTAGAAAATGCCCAAATATGTTGATCAAGTCAATCAATGAGATTTATGAAAAATCGAAAGAAGCAGAGATAGCAAGCGTGCTTAAGGTTAGATGACTGAATAGCACAATTTCCATTCCACCTCAACACATTTCATTCAACTATATTTACTATTAGACCCAAGGAATTTTTTGTCAACACATTTGAATGGGCCTTTTGCATTTGCCTAGATAGCATACAAAACAAAATGAGACACAAACTATCAAAAATTGTGACACATTATTGACTTCGAAGCGTTGTTGTGGCAAAGTGCTTTAATGAGGCTAATTAATTCGGTTTAAGATGAGAAACCGACGTTTTCCATCCCAACTCATTGATGACGATAGAATGATGTTGTGGAATAGCGGGATCACATGATCAAGAATTGTCACTATTGAAGAGTTGGATGGCTGTTTCCACTATTTCATCTCTGTAGACTTTTTATCTAAGTGTTTGAATTCATGATTATTTTTACTGCTCCTACTTACAAAATGCCGCGCAGTATTTAAACTTATACAGCTGCTTGGATTAGAAAACTTTAAAAGTTATAGATTATTGTTTGATTTCACATAATGGTTATGATTCTTTTACAATTAATTCATGATCGTTATCATCATCGTTATTTTATGGTTTTTGAGAAGAATAGACTCTGTGGCTAATGGCTGTGATTCCTAAGGAATAAACTGATTTACATTGAATTACGTGATTTATGGTGGATATGATTTTAAATTGTGATTCTCAATAGTTCAACTGGTTATATATTCAAAATTGCAATAGTGTTAATTCTCAAATGGACTATATAAAAAATTTTCTATGTTTTCAATTTCAATCGTTCGTAGTATGATAAACTTTATAAATGTTTAGGGAGAGCTGTTTCATATATGCATTGAATCTCCAATAAAATTCATTCATTCATTCATAGAATTTAGAAAAAAATATTTTCAACAGGTTCAGATAGTTGATGCTTCACTGAATATATAGAAATCTACATAAATGATGAACACATGCAGGACCAGTGGATGACGTAAACTAGACAATAATTTATCCAAAAAATTGCACAGTAGAGATTTTTACATTTTATAGTTTGATGATGCGCTTGGATAGTGACATAACTGTGACGTGTTCCTTTTAGGAAAAACAGGATATAATGGTGATCAACTCAATTTTTCAAAGAAGGGAAGCATTTTGTATGATAACAATAGGCCTATATTGATATAATTACATTGGATCTGCATTTGTACTTACATTAGACATCTGGACACTAGATGTTGCGAAAGAAGAAGGATGTTAATTCTTGGGGATTCTCCAACATCAAATAAACAAAGACGAACTGATTTAGAAGCATGTGACGAGAGGATGCTGCATGGGAGTATGGAAAATAATGAAGTCAATAAGAAGATGATGGTAATAGCTTTATTGAATATCAGACATAATTGGACATGGCATTACATCACTATAGGAAGTAAGTGCACGTCTGATGGAAAAGTAGAAAAATAAAAACCAAAAATGTCAAGAGTATCTGATGATTGAGCTGCCTTAACGGCTGGTCTTCGGCATCACTTTGCGGCTAGTGTTCCCAAGTCAACTGTAGTACCTGCTGGATTCAGCGTTGAAGACAATGTTCAGGGGATGACAGGGCACGGGCTCTCATCGCAAGGCGCTTTCCTAGTCGTCACAGAAATCAGGAAATTTCTTGTTGCACGGCAGATCGAACATCCGGCACAATCGCTCTTTAAATTTTGAGAGATGGATGAATCGGCATATCTTCATGTTGCACCACGCAGGATACCCATAGCTTGCAACTGACCGTATCATTGTGCAATAAACATTCCACATTACATTCTTGGGTGCCTTTGCTTGTCTAGGAGCATACAGCATGTACACCCTCTTGCGAAGTTTAGCTGGGATTTTTTGAGTGTGTGCACACCAAGTCATATCACTGTCGATGGTGAGGCCAAGAAGCTTTATTGAAGTGGCAAGCTGAATATAGGAGTTGGATAGAGAATCTTTCAAGGAAGGAGGTGAGAGAGGATGCAATGAAGTCTGAGCCATCAACACATGTGCGACACCAGTAGTGCACTGTTAGATAATAAAGTGGAACACGACGGATATACAGCACATTGATGGTAGAACACGAAAGATGAAGGCAATGCACAAGGAGTTTAACCCCAAAGCCGACGTCGCTGAATTGTCTGTTAAGACAGATGGGAGGATGTTGCCTGATCAAAATCGATGATCATTGTTTTTGTTTTCAATGAGGAGAAACGCATCCTTTCAGAATATGTCTGCAGCAGGATCGAATCGATCCCATGATCGTGGCAGCAAGGTAATGTGGAGTCAGCGAAAATTGCCTAGAAAATATCAAATCATAGAAGGTCAAGGTATTTCATGTCAGAAAAAACATATGGCAACAAAAAGCATCAATATATGCTATATGTAGTGGCATACAAAGCCATTATATATTCAAAAATATTCCTGCTTGACTTTCTAAATTTCTCAGATAACTTGATTATGAAGATATCTTTAGTTTTGGTGACACAGTATGCTAGTTTTGACACTGCCGTAAGTACATTAGCAAGGCTTTTTATTCGCAAGATCTTTCTCCTACCTCTGATTCGTGAAGAATGTTTCTTGACATACTCAAGAATTTCAGCTTTGAACATCAAGTTGATCATCATTCCGATTAACATTTTGTGACTGCATCGGCAGGGACTAAAAAAGCGATCAAGAGCTATTGAGCATTCATTAAATCACTATACATTAGAGTCAAGTGAAAGCAATACTTGATACCTTATGAATGAGATCAATCATGCCATTGTGAATGAACTTGTCGGTATCATTGCTCATTTGTACCCTTAACTTTGTTCCTACAATACAACAGAGGCTCACTTTCAGCATTTTCCACTTTCCAAGACTGAGATTAGTCGCTAGAATGTAGTGTGAAATGCAGGCTCCGACATATCACGGTGAAAAAGGAAAAATGAAAAAGGAAGCACGGTTTTAACACTGTACATGTATGATACTCATAAGAGAAGATGTAGGCTATAATATATAACTATCAAGTCAAAAAAGACAAAAAATAAAGATTTTAAGTTTCCAGTTAAGTGTTAGTCTATTAACATTTATTACCATTTTTGTACAATTTCAATATTTCATTATCATATTTCACTAATGATTTTCAGTAGTTCGTCTTTCAGAATTTATTAGCTTTTTTAATTGTTAATCCGATATACAATTTCATATTTACTAAGTTCGTTTATTTTCTACATGAAGTTAAATAACAATCTCCATGGTTAATTATCTGGATAATCATCTTTCCTATCTGCAATGAAATAAGTAATTGATAATTGCCTTTCTTCGTGTCAATTGTTAAGACCAAGTTAAACGAGTTAAGACTAAATAGAACGGGGTGCAGACCAGTCTTCATGAGAGGTAGAAAAGATTCTATGAATAGTCAGTCACCAATTGGTACATCAATAGTAAGTCTAGTTTCTTATCTAATTTCTTTCATGGAGTAGTTCCAGGTGAGACGCTGTATGTCGATTCTCGCAAGAATTTTATTTCATTTCAGTACATATACTGCACATTGTATAGTTTTCCCATTATTTTCTTCAAAATTAATTACAGATTTATTATTTTGTGCAGCAATCTTAGTTTCTTTTATGTTGTTAACTGAGATTCCGAAAGCATATAATTTTCATTTACATGACTATGGTAAGGTTCTCACGACAATAACATTACGGTGCAATAGGAATGCTCCAAGCAGGATTGAGGTTTAGCGAGATCGCACGTCAACTTCGCTGCCATCATCTTGAAAATCCTGCATCTCGAAAAATTACAAAGCTCCATTTGAACATTGTGGATGGCTACATTACTATGAGCCGATATGCAGATGATAATGTTTTGGAAACTGTTGTTCAGCTTTTCATGGTCAATCATCGGGATTTGACTGCTTACCAGCAGGACAACGCAAAACTGCATTCTGCCCGCTCAACCCAGGCCTTCTTACGTGAATGTCTCTTCACAGTATTCCCATGTCCGCCATGTTCCCCAGACTTGTCAGCTGTTGAGCTTGTTTGGGACAACTTGAAAAGACAACAGCCCCAACCACGATCTCCTCAATTAATCGGCATGTCAAAGCAAGAATGGGATAGAATCCCCAAGACTACAGTTACTAACTTCATCAGGTCGAAAATTTTAACGAACGATTTTTAGCGTGCATTCATATGGTGGAAATGCGCAGCATTGAATAAATTATCTAACCTTTGGTAAGCTTGTTTTCATTTACACCATTTAGGCCCTTTTACTTGTCCCGTAAGAGTAATAATTCAAAATATGCACAACACTCTTTTAAATTCAGGTCAATCAAAATGACTCATCAAATATGCATCGTTTAGCAGTATCAAGGATTCTTAGTTGCTAGTTTGACGAATGCTGGCAAGCTTGATTGCATGCGAAATCACTTTTTCAACTTACTCATAATTAAATATGATTTTGAAACAGCAAAAAGTGCCCGACAATTGTTGTGGTATTTTTTATTTGTTTTGGAAATATAGTAATTATCTACTGCAAAAAGCAAGGTCGTTAAATTGATTAAGATATCACATTGTTACCCGTGCGTTTTTTTGACTTCTAGTATGATAACCACTTAATAATGCTTGCAATTTTTAATTGGGCAATATTTTTTAGCCATAAATACCAGTTTTAAAAGAACATCGAAGGGTGATCGAAAAGAATAACACGAAAGTGTCCAATAATTAAACTCCCTGATTAAAATATTTTACACGCTCACACTCGTATCTATGACCCTGGACTATCAGATGAAGAAAGCATTTGTATAATGCAAATCAATGTCCCTTGATTAATCTCCATTGGAATCCTTGATATGCCTAACGTCATACACGGTAAAGATTATCTGTGGTTAACAATCGGCAATAAAGTTAGCAGAATGTGGGAGTTTGAGCTGTTGTGCGTTGCCGTTCCGTTCGCATATTGGAAGTCTGTGTGTGATTATCTAATCGCGACTTTCCCTCTTCCCGTGCTAACTGCATGTGACGTCACTATTGACCATTAGCTGTGAATAAAGCTGAAACTCATATCACATCAAGTATGACATAAGCATGTTTTATTGAGAAGAGAGCACCTTCTTATTGACACGAATTGCTGTTTTTCCTTGCGTCAATACAAGCTATCGCGGCAAAGGCGGGAATGAAGCTAATCGACGCGGTGAAGAAATTCTCGGGCGGCAGAGGAGAAGATGTTGAATTCTGGATGGATAAGTTCCTGCTAACAGCCGAAATCACCATTGAGAATAAGGACGAGAAGACCGATGACCGACTGGCGAAAATCCTACCTATCTTCCTGGAGGGAGCGGCCTACACCACATGGAAGCAGATGCCCCCTGCAAAGCAATCCGACCTTAGCGCAATTAAGGCCGAACTCATGCGAATGTTTGGCCGCTCAAAGCTGCGCGCATGGCAAGACATGAAAGAAACGAAGCTGATACCGGGAGAGTCAGTAGACCTGGTCGTGGATCAGATCAAGAGCGCTCTTGGCGTCATGATCGGCAACCGAAGCGCAGTACCGGAACAACTCGTCTCGTATCATCTCGTGGACGCACTGCCAAAACAAATTGTACCTCAAGTCAAGGTTCAATGTGGAGAGAAGATGGAGCTGTCCCAGATCATTTCCTGTGCTAAAGCCCTTCTGGCGAACCCATCGGAACTTTTGGACATTGCGGCAGCTGGAACAACCAGCGTCGGAACACGCCAACGTTGGGATCCGCAGAGAACAAACAAACCGCGCTGCAGCGGCTGCAAGCGTATCGGACATCTTCTTCGGGACTGCAACACTATCTGCTACAGCTGTGGAGAAGTTGGGCATCTTCGATCCCATTGCCCCAAGTCTACTGCTTCGGGAAACGGACGTGCGGAGGTGGATGTGCCGGATCATGCTGCCCCCGCATCCGCGCATTAATCCGGACGATGTGGATCGATGGACACAAACTGCGAGTGCTGATTGATACCGGCTGCAGCGTTACTTTGCTAGGTGAGCACAGGGCTAAGGGGAAACGTCGCGAGCAGTCTAGTCTGTGTTTAGAGCTGATGAATAAGGACAAGTTGCATACTTGTGGTGCTGTCATGCTCAGGTCTGTTGTGACGGACGATGACGTTGAGTTAGGCCCGGTGAAAGCACATGTTGTTAAACGATTGCCGCTTGATGTCGATGTTGTGCTAGGTTTAGACATTCTATCTCACAAGAGACTCGAACTCAGCTATTGTGAGGAGAAGTTACGGTTAAGTTCTCCCCAAACATCACCCATGTTACAGCTGCCGTCAGTATCGACGCTGACTGGGCCCCGCAAAGCCTAAGCGTTAGTGATAGCGACTTTACCGCCAGCTTCGTTGAAGGTCGATGGGTAGCTAGCTGGAAGTGGACCGAGGGTGGTAATACCGATAATTTGCATAAAACTCCTATTGACTATGTGAAACCCTGCGATCGGAATGGCTTCGATGCCGAAATGAATTCTTGGGTTAGCGAGGGGATACTAGTAAAGTATGACGCCACTCAGCATGGTGAAATTCAGAGTTTTTTGCCTACCATGGCTGTGCTCCAAGATAAAGGAGATGAAAAAAAGATTCGCCCGGTTTTAGCTTATCGAATGCTGAACCAGGTCGTTAAAAGTTTTCCAGGGGGCTCAGATAGGCTTCGGGAATGGCGGCAACGAGGGTCTAATTGTTCCCTCTTAGACTTACGTAAAGCTTATTTACAAATACACGTGCATGAGTCACTGTGGGTGCATCAGGCCGTTAGATGGAAAAATGAAATATACTTGCTCACTAGGCTGGGGTTCGGTCTCCGTCGCTCCTAAGATTATGACAACAGTAGTAGATAAAGTGATATCACTTGAAAAGGAATTGAAGGAATCTGTCTCCAGCTACGTGGATGACTTATTCATTGACGAAAGTAAAGTAAGCGTCTCTCATGTCAAAAATCACCTGTCAAAGTGGGGATTACTGACCAAGGAACCCGTTAGCTTAGGGAATCCTGCAGGAGTTCGTGTACTGGGCATCCGAGTGAACGATGACTTGTCATGGCAAAGAGATAAAACTATTCCCACCATACCTTCAGGACAGTGTTCTCGGCGTCAAATTAATGGCATCATAGGAGAGCTGTTAGGCCACTTTCCAGTTGCTGGGTGGTTGCGCGTTTATTGTAGTTTCCTCCAACGCTTGACTTCGTTAGCGCAGCTTAAGTGGGATGATAGTGTCACGACGCCAGTTATGGATCTCATTAATCAGATGATGCGGCAGATAGCGACTAATGGTGATCCAGTGAGGGGAAGTTGGCCGGTCCCTGAAAATAGTCCTATTGTTGTTTGGGCTGATGCTAGAAACCTAGCTCTAGGTGTTGTCTTGACAGTTAACGATAAGATAATAGAGGACGCTTCGTGGTTGAGACCACATAACGACACTGGACATATCAATATTAGTGAGTTAGACGCAGCTATCAAAGGGCTTAATATGGCCCTACGCTGGGGTAAGAGAGACATAATTATTAAGACTGATTCATCCACTGTGTATAAATGGTTGACGGCAGTTATCAATAAAACGCACAATGTCAAGACTCGTGCTCTATCAGAAAGACTTATCAAACGTCGACTTGATACTCTAAGAGAGATTATAGAAACCGAAAAAATCAAAGTCGAACCGCACTTAGTGAAATCTGCTGAAAATATTTCGGACAGCCTCACTCGTGTCCCCCAAAAATGGATACAGGTTATGAGAGATCAAGCAGACACAGCAAATGTTCTATCCGCAGCAGTAGCAGAGGGCGCAGATAATCAAAACCGCAACCTCATGGAAATTAAAAAGATCCACGAAAGGTGCCACTTTGGTGTAGATCGAACCTTGAATCTAGCCAAACAGAAGCTAGGAAATTTGGTTTCTAGGAGGCTAGTAAAGAAAGTCGTCCGTAGTTGTGACAGGTGTGCTAGGATAGATCCGGCGGTGAATTTTAGTTGGGATAAGGGCGCCTTCAGCACTAGTCCGGTTATATGGCAGAACATAGCAGTTGATATAACTCACTATAATGGGATTCCTTATTTGACTATAATCGACCTTTCATCTCGGTACACTATTTGGAGACGGCTGCGCAATGAGTCTTCATCTGAAGTGTCGATGCAGTTGTCTCAAATTATAGCGGAGTTCGGTCCTCCTAGTTCGGTGTTATCCGATAACGGCACCGTGTTTAGAAGTAGAGATATCTATGAGCTATTCGATAATTGGGAGATTAAACATGTTTTTTCTAGTGCTTATCGCCCGCAAGGCAACGCAATTATAGAACGAGTCCACCGTACTGTTAAGAGATGTGCCAAGCGAGCGAACCGAGATATCGAAGAAGCAACGTTCTGGGTAAATAATAGTAGAGACGGTGAGCGGCAAAGCCCCTACGAGTTTATGTTTGCAGCCACCTCTAAGAAGCCAGGAGTGACTACTGAGCGTAAACACATCCAGCGGGTAGGCCCTGAGCAGGTTGACTCGGAAGAAAGTTCAAAGTATGAGGATTTAGATAGAAATCCCTTCAGTATTGGCGACAGAGTTTCCCTGAAGAGTGTTTCGGGGAGGTGCGATAGTACTTGGTCGGGTCCCCATCGGATAACTAGCATCTGTTCTAGCGTAAGTGTTATTCTGAATGAAGATGGCGTTGCACGCCACGTTTCACACCTAAGGCTAGTCCCTGGTGAGGAGTGTACGTTAGATACGTTTCCTACATACTCAAACAGTGATGAAAGCGGTTTAAGCGGTGAAGATGATGAGGATAATGAGGCCAGTATTTTACGTCGTAGCATTCGCGAGAGGAAGCCGCCGGATAGATTCGGTGACTTAGTGATGTGGTGTGCGTGTGAGGTCTGTCGACCTGGGGGGCGTGTGGGAGTTTGAGCTGTTGTGCGTTGCCGTTCCGTTCGCATATTGGAAGTCTGTGTGTGATTATCTAATCGCGACTTTCCCTCTTCCCGTGCTAACTGCATGTGACGTCACTATTGACCATTAGCTGTGAATAAAGCTGAAACTCATATCACATCAAGTATGACATAAGCATGTTCTATTGAGAAGAGAGCACCTTCTTATTGACACGAATTGCTGTTTTTCCTTGCGTCAATACACAGAAGATGCATTTT
This sequence comes from Prostheceraeus crozeri, assembly GCA_907163375.1. NCBI lineage: Eukaryota > Metazoa > Platyhelminthes > Polycladida > Euryleptidae > Prostheceraeus > Prostheceraeus crozeri. The sequence continues at coordinate 65,241 of CAJQUW010005239.1, forward strand.
TCTCATTTTTTCCATCATAATAGAGAATTCCAGTCAGACAAATGATGTCATATACTTGAAAGGTGATGCGACTAAACACATTTGGCATTGCAGATGGCATTCGCTCGAATCTGTTAGAACTAAGAAAACGAACATGTTGAATTCATATTTTCAAAAGTTCTTAGTCGTGAAGGGCTGTCATTTGATTAGCAAACATGGAGTCACATGACATCTCATTTAGTCCAAATTAGCTGCTTTTATGTCGCGTTTAGATTTCTGAACAATGAAACAAATGCGTTAAATGCGTTAAATTTCTGAACAGAAAAACAAAAGGAATTCAACGGAAGCCTGAAAGAAATGACTCGTTCTTAAATCGCGATGGAAAGGGAAGTAGATGGGATTTACAGCACTGACAGTAAATGAGTTGTTGCCGAACGAAACGTTGATTCGTCATTTATACCAAAAATATTTATTCATCCTAGAAAATGCAAACTGTTCACAATAAAAGGGGAGAGCTAGCTTTTAATGCTACCTTTTCACCGCAATTTTACGAATATGACTCAGCGATACGCAGTCAATGGGTATTGACGGATGGAATCTAATTCGAAGCAAATCATTTCATATGCAGTGGTGCTTGCTGATTGATTCGGTATAAAATTGAATGCTTTTTTACTTTCAAAATATAGTGGAATATGTCTGTGTGTGATTCAAGATTAGCTACCCTCAGGTCATGATATTTTATGCTTGGAAGGAAGTATTTCAGAAGTCATCGAAATTTTGATAAAGCGCTCATACTGCACAACTTAAATGTTCTTCCATGTTGGTGTCTTCCTAGTTAATATAGCAGGTCTCGTAGTTATTATCCATCATAATATCCATTTCCATTACAAATGTCTGCTCCATGGATGCTGGAAGTTGAATCTGAAAGGAATGTGTGTATGTGAATGCTGAAAAGGAGAATAATTTTGTTGTGCATTTGTGATTTACTCAAAGACAGGGGCTCAAGAAGGAATTGAGGGATTGATGTTTCATAAATAGGCAAAAGCGTTATTTTTGTTTGTCGAGTAGTTGGGTATCTGCTGAAGCTCTGTGTGCTAGTTTATGTTCTGAAAGAGTATGAATCGTGGAAAATATGATATTGTTAAGCAACAAATTTTCACGGCAACTTGTTATCGCGGCTGTCGACTCATCGACTAATGCGCGGCAACTTAGATCGCGTACAATTTCCAATATCCATGGTAAGAAATTTTAGCGTGCAACACATTTGTTGTTTTATAGTATTACGAAATACACTGGCTCCATGCACTTCAAGTAGGTCACATCCTTATTTTCAGCAGTCATCATCAAAAAAACCGTATAGCTGAATGCATCGAAATTGTATAATCGCAAAGAAATTTGTATAAAAGAAACTTACAAAAAAGGACTTGATGGGTGTTTTGAATGAATTATAAAACTTAAATTCGCTTTGTGCAGATTGGGCCTTCCATTCCGTTAATAGATTTGCCTTGCCGATTGAGACACTAGATCGAGAACCATAGTTTCGTCATTTTTATGGAAAAGGAGGAAAATCTAGGTCGTTAAAATTTCCATTGATGAAACATTGCTAGTTAACGACTTTTTGTAAATTTCGTAAATCGAGAATTTTTAGGATCACCTGTTGCATTGTTCAGTTAATTTTTGATAGACTCACTCTAATTTGAAAGCCCAGTGAACATGCTTCTGACCGACTCAGGTCCGACCGACATGCATTAGAGTTTAATTTGAAAATCTGGATGCAGCGCATCTAAAGCTAGCGGTTTTCAATTTGATGAATCAGCAAGACGTGTTTAATCAGCATGTTTTACTATGCATGTGTTGTGCTTCATAAAAGCAACAATCTGAATTCAATGCAAACACACTAACGTACGCAGAATTAAATATTTTGTTTATCTACTTCGGTCTGCTAGAAGTGTGATTAATTCGAAATCAACGGCACATCGAGGAACTTAGCAAGTGGTCAAAGAGGAATTCCTAATACCCCACAAAGATAGGAAAAAAGTCGTGCGTCGCTTGCGGATTACTGTAAGTTCCAGCAAAGTGCTTCGATTGCCACAATTCCTTCAGATTCGAAGAATTCAATTCATTGCGCACAAGATTTCTCCATAATGTTGGCCCTTCCGATCATTATTAAAAAAGTGGCAGGCGTACGAAAATTAGTTCACTTGATGTTTTTACATCCTCTCCTCGGCATTCCTCACTGTATAGTGCATACACTGAATCGAATGTTAGCCAAGACAGCGATGTGTGGTTTGGTGTGTGAGAGGTGATATTACAGCACGCACGCATCTCTCAGTGGCTCTGGTGTCCTCTGCTGACAGCTTATTGTTTGCCATTTACAATAGCAAGCGATACACGAATTATCCATTCGAGGAGCAAGTTGTCTAATTCTGTGATGTGCCATTTCGATTTTAAGGCTAGATATGATTATTCCTTTCTAGAAAACCGAAGAAGCGCGTAGATGAATCCAGTTCTGTGCCTACGTACTAGCAATTGTTTTTATTCAAGTATGTGTAAGTGTAATTGCAATACGTATACTGATACGTAGTAATAAAAATGAATGCTGATAATTTTGCAGTACAATAAGATGGCAAAAGTATTCCTGAACAGCTACCATCAACTATGAAAAATAAATTGAAAAAGATGAAGAGATTATTTTTTATCTTTGCTCTGTATCTACTGACTTGTTGCGGCTCACTAACGGTGCAGATGACAACCTATAATAGTAAATTGAATAAAATCATTGAATTCAGAAAGTTGTCGTCAAATTGTCTTCAATTGCATTGGTTGACAAGTATCACTGTGACAATCCATCCGGTTTTACTCCATGAAGCTGATCGAAACCATTACATTGAGGTAATGATCAGATTTTTATTACTTGAACCTTTCAACCCTGTTGAACCTATGAATCATAAAAATGCAATACGTATTGTTGCATTATCATTTCTAAGAAAATTGTTAGTTTCTGCGCGAAAGAATTCAACAGCTTTCAGGTACAGACGTGACCGACTGCCAAGCACTTATATTCTTATTATCGTTTTTGCGATTCGTGGATTGCTGTATTATCGTACATAAACAAAGAGAGCGTCTATCAATCATCTTAAGATAAACTGTTCTTAATTAGAAAATGACATAGAAAATTCAGTTATGATGAAATATTGTTTTTCTCTAATAACAATAATAGTCGTGTATTTTGCAACGAAGCGCCCCTATATTGGGAAACATGAGGTTTGAATACAACGTAGAAATAACATACTTACCTACAAGTTATAATAATCAGCAAACGATGGTCATGGCAAGAAAAAGCACTTAAGGATAGCCGCTGTTGTACATTTTCGACACTGAAATACAAAATTGATTTATTGCTGAGTTATGACGTCGCAACAATCATGCCTAAACATCTGAGAGAAAGTAATCAAGAGCAAAGTCATGTGATGTAAAGGGTGGTCATATAAACTGTTCTTAGTATGAAACTGGCATAGAAAATTCATTTATGATAAAATAATACTTTTTCGAAAGAACACATGTTAAATTTCCTGTTTTCCTTTGAATTTGAATATGTCAATCCCTTGATAGAAATCCTCCTTGAACTTGATACAAGAACTATGTTTCAACAATCAGCAGAATGAGCATGACAGCTTGGTCAGAAATGGACAGGATCTGTGCTTGATTGTTATTGACTAACGTTCATATAATGTATTTGTAAATACTCCCGGTGTTTCATTGTTGTCTTTATATTATTTGTTTTTCTATGTTATCTGTGTTTTTCTAGAAAAATGTTTCTGGACTTCAAGAAGCTAAGAACGAAATTCCTTTGCAGCCGCAGACGCTGCGCTGTTCAAGTCTTTGGACATTTTCTATTCTTTGCCTAGACGAGCTAGCATTGTGTTGTCCTTTTATGATCTGCCGCCGCGCGGTTATACCAGAATAAATATTAGGAGGGCGGCCTGGTGTGCAGTCCATCATCCTGTTCGTTTATGTTCGTTCATTCGAGTTTTTCTCAGCCGTAGTGACGAGTGAGAGCATGAAAGACTGTGTTGATGAATAAAGCATTCTGAACCGAAACTGATGTGTTGCTTTTCTTAAATTCAACTTCGAAAACACATCATCAATGCATTTTTATTGCATGACAGCTGTTTTAGAAATGCTGATTCTTCAAGCGAATGATCTTAGCATGTTGCTTGGAAACATCATTTAATGATTAAATCAAGAATAAGCATAGTCATCAAGTTCAGAGTACCGTTTATATTTCTTCATGGGCTTTAATTTGGTGCTAAATTATTTCATACCCAGATTCTTTTGAAAAGTATTTATTTATTTTCGACTTGATTTCATTTAAAATTCTGGTCATTGGTCCTTCTAGGTGATGATTGCTTTAAACACGCCCACACAACTCTGTCAGAGACTGTCATAGCACCTTTTCAAAAAAGCCAATTGACAAGCGATTAAGAAACCCTAACTGTCGAATCGGTTAACCTCCGGTTTGTATAACACGTGTGAGCTCCAGGAAGTTAACGCTCACGTGCATGTAGGAGCCTTAGCCATGACTAGGACAAAGTGAAACTTTTTACGATAACTATAGATATTCACATTTTGATGTTACGTACATGAGTGTATTATCGCCTACATGCTCCAAACATTCAATGTTTCATGAATGCAATTTATGACATTAAATCATCTCGTGATGACTGAGTTATTATTTGTGTCGATGAAAATACAGGTTTTCTGACTCCTTGGGATATCTACCGAGAAATCAGTAAACTAGAAAAATATCTGCTGAAGAAGATTCGAAAAATACAGAAAAATTCACAATTTTCATTTTGTATTATGATTTATTTCGAAATTGTTCTTTAGGATTATATTGCCGAGTATTTGTGTCAATGTACTACTCTTAGATGTGAAATGATGAGAGAAAGAGTTTCCTTGATCTGCACCTAGAGAAAATGGGCATGACATGACATCTTTATTCGATGCACTGAAAGAGAAGCGATCGACCTCATACCGAGAGATAAGCCAGTCCTGTCAGTGTCCAAAGACAGACATATCATGGTGGAATTTTCAATGAAATAGATAAACGTATGCGTCATCTGCGTTACCATGACGTTCTACATTTATTGACGCATTCAATCCGGTACACTGCGGAGTAACTCTTGATGAAGCCTTTGGAGATTTCAGAAGCATACAATATCATGAAATTTGGTGTTGGGATCCTTCTTGCATGCAATTCTATGATTCAAGAAGATTCTTCTGAAAAGAACACATACCGACTTCGTTTAAAACATTGGCAGTGATATGAAGTAGGAAGTTGCTAAAACCTAGTAGCAACTGCAAATCCTTCACGAAGACCTACGATCCAACGCGGTGCGAAAAAGAGTAGAATTCATGGACATTGCAGAGGGGAAGCCGAATGTGAACATAATTTATGCGATGCACGTTTCATTTGATTTTATTATGTTGTTATAATTTATTTACTCGTGACAAAGTCTACCCCAAAACGTTGAGCGCTAGTACTCCATAATTATTTTATTTTGATAATAGCGGTTTGAGTCAAATTACTAGTGGATACTTTCTTTCCTTTATATTATGCTCGCAACGCAACACACTTGCGTGTTTTTCGTTAAACTGGCTCCTTATTGTTCGATAGCCATAGCATTTTGTCTCCAGATTGTGCAATTTCTTTAACATTATACAGAACTGATCATAAAAAATGGACCACCTTAATGATAACGAAATTCAATCGATTCTCAAGTCTTCCAGTCGAGTTGCACATCAACGTGTCATACATCATTCGAGAGCCTATATTGTCAACTTTCAAATTAGCTATGATAAACTTGCACCAATTGTTTTGCCTGCTGGACAGTGGTCAAAATATGAAAATCGCTCAATTTCCAACACGAAGGCATGTGAGTCTGATAATAACTTCGGAACGTATAGAGAACGAGCATTTTCTGAGACTTCTTTTGATATACTGTTTTGATGTTGGTCATCGAAATCTGTGGATTGGGAAAGAAATATCGATAACGTAAAATTATCACGAAATCATGACAATGATGACTGGAAATGTCGTATTTTGACTTTTTCAAATTAAAGATGTTCATGCTTGGTATCTTCATTATCCTTGCAATGAAAGAAGCGCGAATATGCGAGTTCTAATCAAATAAGTTCAATAGTTCTTTTTCAAACTTCTTCAGCATTTTTCTCATGATCTCAAAATTCTATTCACTGAGTGGACAAGCATGAATAAAGACACGCTCTCTAATTGTTTGTGCATCACCGCGCAGCGAGAATGCGACATTTTCAGCCATCATAGTCAAGATTTTATGATAGCTTTGCATTATCGCTATTTCTTTCCTATGGTCTACAAATTTCGATAAGCAAAAGAAGTATTTCGATAGAAAGCCCAGAAAATGCTCGACTGCCTCGTGTCTGAATAATTATCAAACTCACATGTTTTGGTATTGAAAATTTGCAGTATGAAAATCGAGCGATTTTCACATTTTGACCACTTTCTGGCAAGCAAAATAACGGATGTAAGTCTATCATAGCTCATTTGAAAGCTGAGAATCTAAGCCAGGGGTGCGCAACCTTTTACATTTTTCGGCCGCCATTTCGAAGGCCGAAAGAATCACGGCCGCACTTAATATGTGTGCTAGCAACTAGGTCAATGGCCAATCCTTTTTATATTCCACCACTCAAATTAGCTTCCCCTGATGAAGGACGCAGTGAAAATCGCATAAAGGCCTACTTTGTAAAGAAGGAGTTAGTAAGTTAACCCATATACGACCGACGGTCATTTTTGACCCGAAAAGATTTTAAGCCTAAGGTGTTATCAGCACTTGAAAAGTTGAAAGCATGTTTTTCCGACCGAAGGAGAAGACACTTTACTAAGCTACTGCAATATAAAGGAGTCACGGGCCATACGGAATTCATTCATTCATCACAGATCCGGTCTATCCTGGGGATTCACTCGTATATAGGCTTACGCATTTCTAGAGCCTCGTATATAAGGGGCCTACCTTGCTTTATTTTTGATGCCATAAAGTATCTTATTATTACTAATCATACAGTTCTTTCGCAACCCAAAACGTGAGCCTTAAATTTAATGATAAATGTCAAATATAAACACAACTGAAATTTTAACATATTTTATTTATGAAAATGCGCAAAATCTAGATAGGTAGAAATACAATATCTTGTAAAGAAATTACAAAATCTTTCGATTCAATCCGCTATTTCACATAGCACACAACAATACCGCTGCAGAAAATGATCTAGCAGACATCCTTATTCAGGTCATGGACAATTGCAAGGTGACTAGTATGCTACTATACTGACGATTGTTTTTCGATTGCCTTGAACTCCAGAGATATTTGCAATATACATGTACAATATTCTTTTTCATTTACTTCTCAATGTCACGGCCGCACTTTGCCTCTGCTGCGGCCGCAGGTTCCGCACCCCTGATCTAAGCTCTGACTGATGTATGGCGCTTTGATGTGCGACACGATTGGAAGTCATGACAATCGATACTTACTTTATGAGCTAATTCTTTTGGGCTGATTGGATGAAATGTCTTGATTTTAAGTTGTCGTTATCAGTATAATGAGAATGCGACTAATATTGAGCAGTTAATCTCTGATATCGGCTACATCGCTCAATGGCTTTGCATGTATTCTTCATCTATTTTGGCTATTCGAGGCTTGTGCACGACTTCTGTTCTTCTAGCATTGGTTGGTAATTTTTGGACCAGGTTGCTTTTACTGTGGACGAAAACAATCTACTTTCAGAGATGGACTGCTGAACATTAAAATACCTTCTGTGTAAGTGGTCACATTTTGTGAGTTAAGTATCAAAATTGCAAAATTAATTGTTTATTTAATAGTTTTAGAACGCATTCAACTTCTGATGGAGAATTGTTAACCTGTTTATGATCTTTGATAAGTGCAAAATCTTACATGAGTTGTTAATAAATAAAGTTACTTAAAAGCAAAGAGTCTCAATTTCAGACTGATATTATCGTTTCAACAGAGAATGAAGATTGCAAATCTATGGTCTGTTGCAGTTTATGATGCCATCACCATCGTTATGTATCATCGCATAGTTAAGTAAAACAGGATGTCGGTGGCTCTTTTGCTTTGCACTGAAAAAGATTAAGGCCTGACCTTGGCTCTTCAAATGATAGTTATATGGTAATGTCACAATTGAATAGGTATGATTGCTAGTAGCAATTTGCTTCATGAACCGTCACGCTCCATGACAGAAACTGCTGATTCCCTTGTATGTATTTGTGAGAGTAGCAATCAAATGTTCATATGTATCACAAATCATAGGCATTCAGCAGAGTTTCTGAATTTTTTGATTCACCCGATAATATGTCAATGAAATAGTGAAACTATAGCAAAATAGCAGGACAACAAATTTTTAAGGAGGAATTTCCCTTGGTTTATAGTTTTTATGGTCTTTCTATCACACAAAAGTCCATGCCCTTATCACTTGGAAAGAACTCAAATGGTCCGGATTTGAATGCTTTGGGGTTCTTGAGCCGATAGATTTTTGACTAGCATATTTTTCATGACATCTGAAGAGACTGCCGTTTGATGCGTACAATTGCATGAATACTTGCTCGCATGCTTGTAGATTCAAGCAATTTTAATCAAAAATCTGTTTATATAATTGAGTTCACGGAGTTTTTCCATAGGACATAATACATGTATGTTAGGCGACAAAATTAAAGATTCCTTTTAGTTACTGCATCACATCATTTTGAAATGCAAATTTGAGGTATTTGATGAGAGATTTTTATCTGCTTTTTTTAAGAAGATCTAATGCACATATGATTTTAAATAAAATAGTTGCAAGTAAATATTGTAAGTAGTATCACAAAGTCATTATTGATATTAACGAGCAATAGTGAGATTATGCGAGTAATTGTGAGTGAAGTTATCAACTGTCAGTTGCTGTGCTATCATTTACAATGACGCTGGAAGAAATATTACTGAAGTATGGTTTTAATTGGTAGATTTTGAAACATAATCATCAAGAAGAAATATCTTTGCATCTTGATCACATAAAAGTATTTGCAACCGGATCTGAATAAGTTGTTTCAAATTTCAGTGAAGTCTAATTAATTCAAATCTTCATCTAGAAAATCACGCGTAGATGTGCTGCTAAATAGGTCCTAATATATACCTGGTAGATTTCATAAATTGCATGCCGATCATATCTGCAAAGACGACAAAGGTTGTACTAGGTTGACAAATGCTTATACACGTATAAATGTGACCCTTTTTGGAGCATTTGTTCCATCGTCCTAAAGGCCTAAAGTTTATAATGTAACAAAACGCTAAGGATTTTTACTATCCGCTTTATCATATTGGTGTCACCATCCTTTGAAGTTCAAATTGTAATAAATCACTTGTATTTAAGGCGGTTCTTTGAAGATATTGCATAATACTAAGGCTATTCAAATCGAATCTAATTATAAGCACACTTCATTTGATGTTAAATGCATATTTACTTGACAAACAGTCCGTCAAATCAATTTCAACCGGACTTTTGCAGTTGTCCCATGGCGTTGATTTCACGATTTGACAAATGAACTGGATAATTTCCCTTAGCTTTATTTTGTTTATTTACAATGAAATTTTAATATCTAAATGAAATAGAAATCTGGAAAATACAAGAAGTGAGACATTCAAAACAATAAAATGCAAATTCAGGCAAGTGATTGTTAGAATGAAATGATCAAGTCATAGTCTTATGGGTGTTTATGTGAACTTTGTATTTAATGTTCATCACTTTCTAGAATTTTCCAAATGATGATGATGATGGAAAAATTCAAATGATTTCGAGTGTTTGCTGATAAAAACGGAGAGCAGTGTCTTCTACTGTTTGACTGCTATCAGAGTTGGAACCGGGCCTACTTTTGAGGTCCAAGCCCGGCCAAAGTCCGTTCTACTTTATTTCAGGCCCATGTACACATGTAGTGCATGTAGATACATGTAGTGTAGTAATTAAATTATTAATGAATGACTTAAGTTATCAACACGTCAATGCTGGTGGAAGAATGAACAGTGAATGGGTGAAAGTTGACGTGAAAGAGCGTCTAATTTCAATACCTTTGGCTACTCACGAGAAAAGTACGAAAGATTAGGATGAAACTGAAAAAAGAAAATAGCTGTTGAGAAGCAATGTGAAAGACTATTGAGACGAAGAACAGGCGAAACTTGTGCATTGCAGTTGCTGTCAGTAGGCCTATGCCAAATCTAATTGAATACGTACTCAGATGCTTCATTGCAGTGCTGTCAAGAATCCGAAAGTTTTAACCTGTTGAATCATACACCAAAGTCGGCAGGATTATTGAAAATTTAGCGGATTTTGATATGTCGGCGAGATTTTTATAAATCCGCGGAGGGATTTTTGACTTAAATAGGAACACTGATGTGCATCATATCATACATTGTAAATAGAGTTTATAGATTTTTAAAACAATTCTCGTTTGGTAAAATATAAATATCGTTAACAGTGGTGTAACCAGGATAGTCGGAAGAGGGCATCTCTCATGAAATTACGTAATTTTCATAATCATATGAATAAGTAAAACGCTACATGCTTGCTATGACTAGGCCTAAGTATGTGACTGGCAACAACACGGAAAACTACTTGTTTAATGTTTTTAAGCATGGGGTAGTAAGCTAGCTTTAACATCTGTCTTGTCATGCAAGATGCATGCACAGAATGATGGGAATTTCTGATTCATTCAAACAATGATCTGTTTGTATGTCTTTCCCTTATCCATCTCTGGCTTTCATATCTTATCACAGTTTGATCAAAAGATGGCAATCAGCGGCCGCTTTACCAGATATTGCATGAGCCCTGAACTGAGCGAACGGGATATCCCGGCTTCGATAACTGAAGTGAGAACTGGGAATTTACTGTTCATGAATTAAAGAATGAAGTGAACTGATGCTTTCCCAATTTTCCCAATTCCTATCGATATTTTGACATTGATTGCTTTCTCCTAAGTCTATAATTCCTCGTATTTTGTAGTTAAGCATTCAAAATCTAAATTTTATGCTATAGCCTTAATGCCTGAATGCAAACGCAGCATCCTTATAGATTTTTCTCGATCTCTTCATTTATAATCACATCTTCAAGTAGTTTATGAGATCATCAGCAAAATGAGCTCACCGATTTTCGGTGAGAGCAGATTATTCGAAAGTTAAGCAAAATTTTATTATTGCCATGTGGGGGACCCTAAATGATCATTTCAGCAAGAAAAAAGGTCGAGTAGATTGATATTTTTCATCTAAAATATAAATGTCTGACAGTTTGACGCTTTCGATGGTCTATTAGGCCCTATGATGCCGCAAATGACGGATCATTGCTTTACAAACTTGTATAGTCAATTGAAAGGATAGCGACAATGCGATAGTTGAGCCCATGGACAATATAGATAATGGACTCAACTAATTAAACATATTGCCTCCTCGGATATTAATTAAATGATACTTATAAGCATGTACTGACGTTTTGTCTACGTTAATTTATCAACAATAATCAGTAAATGATGCTTAGAATGTAAATAGAGTATCTAGATATTGAACTGTCTCCTAAGTGGAAACAGACATGAATACATATTCAATTATAGAGTAATGATCAAAATTGTGTTGTGTACATGCATCTCCGATTTACTTTATTACTGCATGTTGACCGAGTGATGATGTTGATGGATATGAACTAGGCCTGCTGATGATACCTGATATTGAATGAAATAGAGGCCATTCAGGTCTGGCCCCATTTTTCAACTTAGAATGCAACTATTAACAAGTTGTTTTGAAAAGTTGAACAAGTTGAACCCTTGTAGGGCAAAACGCAGCGTCGTCGGATGATAAAGAGGTTTTTGTGCTTAAATGACTCATGTCTAAGGACATCTTTCTATGTTGGCACTCTGCAATCTCTATGATTCTTGCATTATTATTGTGGAGTATTTAATGCAAAGTTACGTGCACTCCCTGCGAATCATTGCTAATGCTATGGACTGTTTTACATGGTTTTCTTAACCCCTACATATTTAAGTAACTCAAGGAATTAGAAATAAGATATAAAATATCTCATTGACAAGCCGTGTTACAAAGGTTACACAATTACACGCATGAATGACGTGCAAATTGAAGTACGAACCCATAAACCTAAATATCATTGATCATATAACGGGAGAGAAAAATGCTCTCACATACAGAAATTGCTACCTTCAGAAGAAGATTAAATATGAAATTTGTCCACTTGGGCATTTTATCATAGTACGTAGGCATCCGAGATTATTGTCTACTTTATTAGTACAACAATGTTTGCCTATTTCCCCTGCCAATTTTAAATTGATCGATTTGACGAAATAGCATGAAAGCACTCACATGAGAGGGTCGAAGGTACGGAATCGAAGACGCGGAAGTGAATGAGCTGATTCGGTAGTTAAGCTATAAATCAAGCGATGACTAAGGCACCTGCAGGTAATGTGATGACTATGATCCTCTTTTAGTCAAAAGCCAAAGAAATTAGCTAAACTTTCTACATTTCGTTTCTCAAGTGATCGTCTTGAAAGAGAATAGTGAAATTCATGTTTACATAATGGATTATTTCCTCGAAACCTTGCAGACCTGCCAGATTCATCAAATATAAGCTAATCATCTCAACATGCAGTATGACCAAATGGATTTCGGGTTTTAGTCATTGCTCCATTCATGGATTCCTTAATAGTAGTGGTACAGACAAGCATCCGGTCGCAACTATTTTATTTCTGTCAGAAACATCCTCAGCACTGAAAGAAAAATTAAAACAATGGCTCTTTTAAAACATAGCAGAATACCTCCAACTATTCTGAGAAACCCCAATGAGCATGAATCGAAGACACTTAAATCAACTGAAGAGACAGCAGTTGCAATTTTTGAAAAGCTTCCAATACCTAAATTTGTTTCACCCCCATGTCAAGACCTGAAGGTTATATTCAAAATCGGTGGTTATATCAGTCGTTCAATTAGTCAACGAAATCGATGTGAATTTTGTACAGACCTACTGATCGTCGAAGAAAAAAGTGAAGACAATTTAAATGAAAGTTTTCACCAACCAACTGAAGTGATGACTCCAATATGTGAATTTTTTAGAAGCATTAACCGAGGAGGACTAACTGCACCGAGTGATTTGTGTCTGACTGCTTGTTGTAGAGCGTGGAGTCTGATGAATGATTTGAAAACAATGTTCAAAACTGAATTTCTTCGTTGTAATCAACACCTTGATTTGTTTCTTTCTCTGTATTCAAAGTGCACTGAAAATGACGACGAAATGTTTGTGTTTTTCCAATGTTCTAGTGACCATGACGTGCTTGTCAATGTTTTAAAAACTTTTTTTTAACTGTATGATCAAAAATTTCATGAATGATGTAAATATTCATAATACTGACAAAGAAAAAGCACGAAAAATTCACAAATTAACAAGTAAATTTGTATAACATATCAATTGTCTTCAATTGTATTGGATTCACTTTTTCAATTCACTATACGATTTTTAATGATTCTGATTGTTTTCATTTTTATCGAAAGTCATGGATAAAGGGATGCTTTGCTATGGAAATTTGAACTCAAGCTTATGATTTGAAATTAATCTTGCAAAATTTCTAGACATGCTTGTCCTTTTGAGATGAAGTTCCTTTTAATGCTATTGAATGATAATGTTTATCAAAGTTTTAATTATTATATTCATGGTATTGACAAGATAAAGGCAGTGATGCGAGAAATGTGTTTGCTGTTTCAAGCCAGAAAGCGCACATGATTATTAAAAACAAAGGCGATTAGGTGCTTATACACGCCAAATGTGAACTGTGAGCTACCATTCACACTTCTAGCGAGCGAGCGGTGGTGACCCTTCTTCCGTATTTCCCTAATTTCAAGTTTCCCATCCCGGCCACTACTATTAAGGAATCCATGCTCCATTATGCTGTTCTTGGTCAAAATCCCGCTAGGCGCACAGATGTGGACGTCACTCGACAAGTGTTCATCATATTTCAAGCGATTATCTTCAGCTAATAATCGCCTTAAGAAATCTGACATCTATTAATGAATGCTTACATTTTACAATGCGCGATCGGAAGAGAAATTCGAGGCGTGCGGTATACATTACATGTAATACAATATATGATGGATGAATTCGCCAAAATGCAAATGATCAATTAACGCAGACGGCCGTATTTCATATGATAAATTGTTGATCTGCAAGTGGAGACATGCAAAACTAAAAATCCAGGGGGGTGAAAACATAGTCTCGCCCCGGACAATTTTTTCAGGGGGGGGGGCGACCGCCCCTCCTGCCCCCCTGGGATCGACGCCTATGATGGCACACCAATCTAAGACAAACATGCGACAGTCAGAGAAAAGACCGCAGCTTGCATGAGGAATCGTGTTCGTTGAGCAAAGTTTTACTGCTAGTGCTATGACAAAGAGCGATGCTTTCAGCGATTCTCGTGTACTTTGTGTGGTAGATTACGGGGAAGTCGCTAGGGTCAGCAGGTTGCGCATGTTTAGATATGTCTATTTCAGTTGGAATGCCGCGAATATGTTCTCTTATTCAGCTTCGAAGAGTATCATCATTAGAGTATTAAAGAGCAACACTTGTAAGAAGAGAAGAATGCGTTATTTATTCTACGATCCCATAGCCATGGAATTCCCGGTTTTGTAGGTACGTATATGCATGTCTCCTAGTTTTGTCGATAAGTGAAATCTACTCGTAGATTAAGCGCTTGGAATCTACTATAGATTAATGACATCTTCAGAGAAGAGATTACATGCACGGAGAGAAATAAACAAAATTTAAATGTAAATAATGAAAAATTTGTAGATAGATAGCTATCACTGTAGTCATTAACCACCTACCTGTGAGAAAGGAGGAAATATCTAAAGTATCTAAATCTTGTGTAACCTAGCATATAAAAGGCATTAGAACGGTAAATAATATGACAGTGCGAGAGTCTGTGTAACAACAGAAAATAAATGCATGACAATATTTCATCAAAGCACCAGACAACATGGAGAATAAAAATCTTCGGATGCTATGAGAAGTGCACAGAACTATGATAAGAAGGATGAAATACCGCTCCCCTTACACCCGTTCATTGAATTGGCTTCCTTCTTTATGAAAATGGACTCGGTAGCCAGGCTCGCAATCATATTAAATGATTCTTAAGATTGTCCATTTAAAATCTACTAATCTAGATAAATATATGAAGATATATTATATATAGAAAAAGCAACGCCAAGGTTTTCATTAAATGGCCCGATATATTTCGCCGGCTCTTCTCAAGGTGAACACCGGAGTGAGAGACATGGAAGTTGACAGCAGAATTGCATGCATGAACGCAGTTAACAGACGGACAGACATGGACAGTATCTCGTGACATAGATAGCCGACACATTCACGTGGTTAATAAAACGTCTTCTACTGGAAGGTAGGGAGTATTTACAACCAGAAAAATTAATAAAGGCAAATAAAGTAATAAAGAAAATAACAAATGAAGAAATGTATGTAAATAAAGAAGAAAAGAAAAAAAATATATACAAAAACAAATAAAGATAACAAAAAAAAGGAAACAAAGACTTTTTCCTTTGTTTCCTTTATTTTGTTATCTTTATTTGTTTTTGTATATATTTTTTTTCTTTTCTTCTTTATTTACATACATTTCTTCATTTGTTATTTTCTTTATTACTTTATTTGCCTTTATTAATTTTTCTGGTTGTAAATACTCCCTACCTTTCAGTAGAAGACGTTTTATTAACCACGTGAATGTGTCGGCTATCTATGTCACGAGATACTGTCCATGTCTGTCCGTCTGTTAACTGCGTTCATGCATGCAATTCTGCTGTCAACTTCCATGTCTCTCACTCCGGTGTTCACCTTGAGAAGAGCCGGCGAAATATATCGGGCCATTTAATGAAAACCTTGGCGTTGCTTTTTCTATATAAAATTTCAAGTCAGAATGGTGTATTCAGAAGATATGTTACGAAATTATAAGGCATAGCCAAATATCTAAAGCAGATTTATTGACTTGAAAATTGAATTTACTGTTTGACTTTGAGAGTCAATGAAAGCTGAAGCTATTTTTTGTATGCAATCACAGTCTGATAGAATAAATTGGTTCGTATTACTGAAAATTCTTGTAATTTACTTTCCAATCCTTTTGTCTAGCATGACATTGGGGAAAGTTGTAGAATGTTAAGGGCGTGACTCGACTCGCCAGTTACCCACCTGTGTTCACCGTGTTTTTGTTGCCAATCTGCAACGATAAGCTGGTATGACGCAATGTTTTGCTCCCGCGGTCGACTGCCGTGTAGTCATTGTACTGTGTTAGCACCATCTTGACAGGCCCGCATCAGTGTTCACATAGACGTCGTCATTGCTTTGCATTCCATTCTGACGCTGCTATCCGTCTTCTTCAGAACAACAAGACAACCAAACTGACATTTTGCTGATGCATGTCTTCGTACAACGGCAACTCAGAGTCAATGTACAAGCAGAGCTGGGATCGACCTTCATTTCTCGATCAGTAAGTCTGATTTAACAATGTAGATGATTGCGTTAGATGCGCTTTTATGTTTTCCCTATTGAACAACTAATCGATTAGTAGGTTTCACACTACAACTTCAGAGTGGCATGTGCATTTATATTGTACGTTCATGGTGGGTTACTTTTGAAGACCGGGTTCGCCCCTCAGTTATGGAAGTGCAACCTGATGCAGTCTCGTGCAGGAGTAGTCTGTGTAGATGATAAATTGTTCTGTTTCCACCTGTCTTTAGGCAAAAGTACTTAAATACCTGACAATGATAATGATACAATCGAGATAAAGCTTATTTGTTGTGCAGTTTTCAGTCCATTGAAATACCTGGCTAGAGTTCTGTTGCATGAATCAACATACCTGACACAATGCGAATGTAATGTTGACTACCTTTCTTTCAATGCAGCACAAAGCGGCTTGATTTCAAGTTAAAATGATATACTGCAGATGGTTAACAACTTGAAATGTCAATTGTCATGTATCTATTTATCGATAGAATTTTTATTTGCCATCTCCATGGTCTTATAAATTTGGTGAAGCCATGGGAAAGGTTATTTTTAAAAAATTGCTCTCTTCTTGCGCACCACCTGCAAGACAACAAACTACTTGACTTCAATCACACGACATTTGGTATTGTGCAATATACTTACAAACCTATGGAAATATAGGACACGTTGTGAAAGTTAACGTCCACTGACTGTAAATCTGAATAACATTAGAATCATTGATACCTCTAAGAAAGTTTCATTGTCAATGATCTTAACAAATTCGGAAGTTAATAACAAAAAATCTCCATGCCAGGCAAAATAGATGCCATGATGATTTGATTGAGAGTGCATACGAGTTGGAACATTTCGGAGGTTATCACCCGTCATAAATATGGTTTCATAACCCATTTTTCAGTTTTAAAACAATAATTTTCTATTCCAGCATTTTACATGTTTTTTTCAGCTGATTAATCTATTGAATGAATCGACAACCTCTTAAGTTATTTTAATGTGTGAAATAAAGCATTTTCAATATCGATAGCATCATATTATCTAAATGTGCGGGAAACAACTGAATTTCTTGGAAGTTTTCTAAACCTTTGCATCCGCTTCTGGTAAGTCATGATTAGTCAGCAGCAGCATTAGGCTGCGTTCTTAATCTGCTATGTGTTGTCGAATGATTCAATGCCATGTCGATATGTTTCAAATAATGCTGCAGCCTCACTAATTTGTGGGATTGTACTGATTTTTTGAATGGCATTGGTTGCTGATTTTCGTAATCTCTTACTTATGTATATATATACCTGTAGATTCCACATGCATACACAGCTTCCAAAGTTACACAGACTTCTCAAATGCATCCGATGAAGACAAGGTCAATAAATTATACTATAGAAATTTCGACAGCGTCTTTTACAACCGTCTTTAAACGTCCTCTCAATTATTATTGACATTGTCTTCGTTTTTTGAAAGATTTATCACTCTTAAGAATGGATTTGTATTTTTTTTATTGTACTGAAAGTTAAAGGAGTAGGTTATAATATCTCGGAGGATGTCTTATTAGCACCAATAGACCTATGCTTGTGTCATGGGCGAAATGGAATACTATGTAGAGACAATGCTTCTTGATCAGCTCAGTGACCTTTCAGTGAACACTACAATTATCTCGAGCTGGTAGGGTCAGTAATTCTCTCGCTTATTGTGTACCACATTATCTATCTAATATTTTAAATAATTATAATTCCTTTGTTGTGCTTTCTCTGATATCTTGATTGTTTGCATAAGTTCTAAAACGTTTAGTTATTCATGAATGAATTAAGATTGAAATAGCGTATTATTGATTTACGTTTATTCTGTTGCATTATCATTTATAATGACTGACACTGTTGTATTTTATGTTGTAATAATGATACTTATTTGATAACTCAAGTATGATTAAATGGAATAATACTTTTCATTTGAACTGGAATTATCTACTTAATTTGGCTGCAATCTTCAAGTTCATGTAAACTCCTGTAGATGATTAAATTTTGAAGTTATACTTGACCGCTGATAATCTGCTCAATTATCACAAGCTGTTAATTATAACCTATGTTATGTCAATGACACAATGATGCGAGACGCCTATGATAATCAGATTCGGGCTATATTAGAACGTGATGACCACATTCATCTAGTCACATGCGAGGATGTTTCTTAGTTGATGCAGGAGGCGATTCATCAGATGATAGGTGACCGCAATGCCAGTCAGAAAAACAAGGACACTCCCACGAAATTTTATCCGCAATGAAAAGATGAATTTGTACAAATTAGTCTAAAAACAGATTGTATAAACGGATATTCTTTCACTGTTGCCTATAGCAGCATAATCAGGTTCAACTATTGAGTGTTCTGTAGTAGTTCAATGGTACAGCATGGGTTGAGAGATCATGTTACCACATGGTGAGCTTCTTCTCTGTGCAAGATTCAAAAAGATTTGCTGCCAAGAAAAATTTATCAAACATTTTATTAAAAAGCACAAGATAGGAAAGGTGCAAATCTTGATCGCAGCGATGACCGTGCTGAAGAAGTTCCATCATAAATCACATGCTCGAGGGAAATCTATCCTAAGGTAAATCAATCTGATGAAAGGGAAGGAGAGGATATATCGTTGAAGTTGGCACCAACTTCAACACCAACTTTTTGAATCGAGTTTGTACAGAATAGAAAGCCACATGCATAGGTACTATTAATAACGCAGAGTTTGTACAGACAAAACTTTTTTCAAAATTCGAACTCCTTCACCTTCAAAATTCAAATTTAAATTCGAAAAATTGGTGCAAGTATTGGTGCTACCTAGTCAGCGAGCTTGTACAGCATTCAGATGGAAAAAATCAGATACAAGCACAAAAAGCAGAGTTTGTACAGAAACTTCCAGCACTTTCCCTACACGAGCAACCGGTAAAAACCGCCAAAAGCCGATTTTTTCAAAAAATGGCAAGATTTTCCAGAAAAATACTTGGTGCTACATGGAAAATGAGTTTGTACAGTGCTCTAACCTGTGGAATAGTGTTCTACTAATCGAGTCTGAGTTTAAACACACTTCTCCGACACTCCAGCACTCCTACGACTTGTAGTCACTGTATAATAACCGGTATTTACCGGTCGTAGGAGTGCTGGAGTGTCGGAGAGATCCATCGGTTTCAGATGTCGGTTTCGGTCGACAGGTTTCCATCGGAATGCTGTACAAACTCGCTAACTAGGTAGCACCAATACTTGCACCAATTTTTCGAATTTAAATTTGAATTTTGAAGGTGAAGGAGTTCGAATTTTGAAAAAAGTTTTGTCTGTACAAACTCTGCGTTATTAATAGTACCTATGCATGTGGCTTTCTATTCTGTACAAACTATTCAAAAAGTTGGTGCTAACTTCAATGACATGGAGAGGATAGAAACTTGAGTATCTCTAGCAATGTCTACATACAAATATGATTCGCATGCATGTCAAACGGTATGCATCTTCAGCTTAATAGCTTGCTCCAGCACATTCTCAATTATTTATCTTGTTTTTAATTAGGAGGCTGGTTGGATATGCAAGTACATGCACAGATACACAGCAATTTATAAAGAATGATGTAAGTAGACAAAAAGAATTCAAAAATTCTCATCTAATAGAAAAATAAAAAAATAAAATTTTTAGAAGGTTTGATAATGACATCTTGATTGTAGTTCGGTTATTGAGTTATTTGGTTGAGTGGTAGCTGATAAATGAATGTGCGTGTTTGGTTATTTGTGATGAACACCGTGAGTGAGATTCAAGCTCGGTGCGTGTCAACTGTTGTTTCTTGTCGGTGATGCATGATCTAGTTTCCATTGATTCATTCCAATTAAGAGACGAACGTTTCTCTTGAATGTATTCGGCAGTTCTGGCCTACAGGGTCCTAAAATTTGTTCACCAATTCTTTGATTAAGTCAGAAATCGTCAAAATGTTCTATGTTATTGTTTCGCGTGGCCGAACAGCACGCTGTCATTGTTCTTGGTAACTATGCAACGTTTGTGATCGTTTTCCCTCTGATAAAAATGACGAACAGTTACTGAAATTGCAGGTCTGTCGGGTGTGACAAAGAAAAAGCTTTATACATTGAAGTGCTTGCTGTAGCGCCGGTGACCGTGTAACAGCATTTTTCATTAATAAGTGCAAACTTTAATGGCACGCTAATATAATTATTCATTCAACTTAAGTATAGGCGCAAGTCTTATTTTCAAATGAAGATTGAAATGGAAGTACTGACAGCTTCTCGTTAAAAGTTATTTATATTATTTTATCTTTGAGTTGGTTGAAGATGATCACAAAACGTCGATAAAAGATCACCAGTCTACGCGTATTTTCCTAAATACTTTTTCCTGTGGTTTAAATTGAAAATATCCTCATATCGTTAAAATTGAAATTCAGAGTCGAAGCATGCTTTGTTTTCTGTATGAATACAAATGGATTTTGTTTGATGTGACCATGATTTAACCCAGTAAACTCAAGTATTATTGTAAGTTTTTATCATTTTTTTATTTAGTATTAAGTTTTTTTTATTTCAAAAGCTTTCAAAATCTAGAGTCAAAGCTAGAATAGAACTCCAGTGGTGGTGCGTTGTGTAGCAAATGTGACATTTCATAGACTTTTTGAAATGCTGCACTAGTTAAAATTATATTAATCTGAATAATCGATTTTGATTGCAAGTCATCGGAATGTAATTTTAATTTCTCATAATCATTAAAATCTGGTAAGATTCTGATTATTTCGAATATTTGTTACAATAATGCCTTCATGGTTTACACGCTGTCAGTCATACACTATGCGTGCATTTCTAAGTGAATGGCATAAATTTTGAGAAATTTCTTGGAAAATGGAAAATACATGCACTCATCATGCATGTACTTGTCAAATGCCATCGATGATCCATGATTGTTCATATTAAATGTAAATGATGAGGATTTCCAGATCAAAGATTTTAGATTATTTAAAGAGGTACTTGATATGACAGTCGCTTGAATTGACACACCGTACTACCAACACCGGAATTTATGTTGATTATTGCTATAACGGCCACGAAGGTGTGTTGAGTAGCATTTGCATGAATTTTGAAGTTCGACTCTTGCATTCTCCATGGACTCTTGATCCGAAGAATTAAGGCGGGTGAGAATATGCAATAGTATCTTTTCGTAAGGAAGACACGATGCTGACTATCAAGCCTCCATAAAATCCCTCGATTTAGAAAAGTCAGCCATTTGACACGTTTAAGCAGGAAAAATATAGAATATACTGAAGAGCAGAATGTATTGACCACATCCTCTAACTGTGGCATGTAATACACTAATAAAAAATGGTGTGCATTATCACTGGTTTGTGCCTCATTTTGTTCACGCGATTAGGCTGCCTTATAAAGCGAATGATAAGTGCTGTTTTCAACAAGAACACGCACACTTGTAAACTATATTTATGTCAGATTGCGAGTTTTTTATTTGATTCAGGCCTACAACTTGATAACGAAGGAAAAGATGAGAAATATTTCACATTTCTGTAAACTATCCATAAAAATTTCTGAAGTTTTACAAACTTTGCAAAGAGATGGAGAACTAGATGGTGAAGTTTAAACACATGATATGGAGAAGAGTCATTTGGTATACCCATGAACTTGTGGTTTATTTTTCGCATTTTCATGTAAATTTTTGCTATGCTTTAGATAATCTTGAACTTCTTGGTGAACATCTAATCATGTAACGAATCTTCTCTCACTGCATCACATTCTTGACATTTGTGAGACTGTTTAGTTCAACATCATTCAGATGAAAACGTAAAGGTTTTTGACATAACTTGTGGTTGGATGTGATATCAAAGGTGACGGGAATTATAATGTCAAAATGAAAAAAGCTTATGAATGTTTGCTTTTCAATTTTATAAATCTTGGTATGCAACTCAAGGCGGTGGATAAATAAAAGCCATTCACGTGCCCGGATGATCATTCATTTTGAAAAATGTACATGATTTCATCAGACACCAAATATTACGAAAAATTGGCAGCCGTTTAGCTCTTGCAGCATTTGGTGTCTAATGAAATCATCTTTTCCGCGGTCGCTCATGTGATCGATAATTAGGGTGTTTAACGTTGTTCATGTCCTAAATTGTGAAGATAGGTGTTGGGACAAACGCCTTGTTCTGAAGAAACCTGTGATAT
Organism: Prostheceraeus crozeri; assembly: GCA_907163375.1. Taxonomy (NCBI): domain Eukaryota; kingdom Metazoa; phylum Platyhelminthes; order Polycladida; family Euryleptidae; genus Prostheceraeus; species Prostheceraeus crozeri. The sequence continues at coordinate 88,046 of CAJQUW010005239.1, forward strand.
AGGGGATACCCAAGAAAGCAAAGATTCCTTGGGGCTAGGAGCTGAATTCTCGGAGCTTGGACACGTTGATTTATATGTAATTTGGCGTCATGGTTATAGACCTCGACGTTGAGTCTTCTGACAGGTCAGAAGAAGATATTTTCTAATGTTGATGAAATTTGATCTAGAAGAATAAGAATTCTATTTCGAATGCAAAGATGCGAAAGTCATTATCCTTCATTTCGAAATTGAAGTCTTGTACATGATATGGAATTCCTTTTTATTGAATCCGATATCTAACTTTACAACAAAATGTCCATTTGGGACATAGAAATCTTCTTGTATAGAATAGACTTCCAAATACTATAGAAGATGGGTCAGGTGTTCCAATTCACCAAGTACTTTCATTTTCATTACCGATTTAACACTTATAATGGTTTCTACATGATATTCTTTCCTCGCTAATAGGGTTCTACAGAATCGTTGATCTCCATTTTGGACCTTTGCATTTTGCAATGTTTTCAGTTTCAGATTTATCGTGTTGATGACAAAGCGTGATATTAATTTTTATGAATAAATCGCATCAGGGAAAATCTGACTAAGCAACTTGAATTAAATGGTTTGATATAGATGCATAATTATGTAAATTGCCACTCATTAGAGTGAAATCCCTCAGGTATACAATTGATCGACTGAGTACATAAAGACTGAAATTGATTTATCTGTAAATCATATTGTGAAGTTCAAATAGCACTTTTAAAAAGGAATGCTGCTGGATTGTTTCTACACTATCCATGCGACCTGGTCCGTCATTTTTAAGACCGTTGTGTATCTGAAGTGAAGTCGGTGAGGCATTTCAAAGCGGTCACCCCACAGTTGATTTACACAGAATGTTGATGTTAATGTACCAGCATCAAAATGAAACTGTTATGTTTCGTATGCGTGTCTGATTTTAGATAAGGTAGCTATTAAAGTTGTAGAAACGTTATCTTTCAAGTGAAAAGCTAACTTAATGTATTAATGGAATGTGCCGTAGGATGGAATGACATCGCACAATTCCAAGGCTTTGCAAATTGAATAAGTATACTTCAGTGACTGGATACTAAATAATGCATGTATCTTAAGTATAGTTTTAATTTTATCTTCAAGTATAAATATATTTCAGAACTTTGTCTTCCATTTTATATTTTACATTGTTTATAACAGATAGCGTAAGCAATGCAAGCATCCGTCGAATTATTTATAGCAGTGATAAAGCAGCACTACCAATGCACTGTTTTTGCCAAGTATTGCCGTGAAATGAGATCCAAAAACAGGCAGTCAAGTTTGGCCCATGGACATTGTCAATCTACTAGAAAATCAATTATTCAATATTTTTTCAATTTATGTTGTCACAACTTTTATTACTAAGTTTCAAAAGTATCCGAATATTTGACGAAGTCAAGAACGCCTTGTTTGTGCATTAACATGGCAAAGTGATTCACAGTAAGCCACTGAGGGCCTCAACACATGCAAAAATTGCCAAAAGCGCTTCATGATAGTACGAGTAATTCATGCAATAAGAACCAGAGATCAAACAATCTGTAGATAATCTTTGTGAGCAAAGGAAGAGTAACATGTAGAGATCATTCTTACTGTTAAACGACAGTGGGAATCAATGCATCTGGGTAAAGCGCAGTAATGAGCCTTTATCTATTATCATTTATCATTGATCAAACTTTTATGTAAAAATTGTCTGAATTTCAAGTCGAAGGCATGCAAGGCATACTCACCCTCCCCGGGTACCTCTCGCATACCACTGATATTTTGTTGACTCCTTTTATCAGACAACCATAGTACCGGCATCGTACGACGAGTGAAATTCAAATCAGGAGTTAAAACGTATATATGAGCCGTTTGGCAAACAACAAATCAGCCATTGAAAGTTTACGCTTTTCAAACTTAAGCAAAAGTTGAAAAAGTTGTTCATTAACTAAAAACTGCAGCTAGAGATAACAATCGACGAATATGAGACAGATGAAAGCGCAGTGATTGCACTTCGTCTAAGGAGATCATGCAACTCAATGATCAGGGTAGCTTTGTTACTAAGTTTGATGTCTTAGAAAAGTTAAGAAAGTGGAAGGCTTTATTCTATTGATTGAATTGTCTTTCTGTACAATCGCTTGCATTTCAGTTTGTGATAGGGTGACTTATGCTACTTAGTGTTCTCTTCACATGATGCCAGCACATCTGACGTATTCCCATTGTCATAAAATTACCAGTATCGGCAGGTTAATTATTAAAATCAAATCCCAACTTCTAAAAGCTCTCTTGCTTACAGCGACGCCGCGTCGGAACGTAGCATGAGTTCATCTGGACTCACAAGTGCAGCTGGTTCAATGCCAATTTTGACGGAATTCGAGGCAGATTACTTGGTGAGTTTTGTAGCTGGGCCCCGTCAAACTGCTCCAAGCATCGATGAAGGACTAACAAGATTGCGGCAGATGGACGCAACTTCGGGATTGTGGACCATGAGGTGTACTCTAGCCGTCAATGCCAAGGAATTGATTGTCATACATCGTCAATCTTTGGTAAGTGAAATAAATTGTGACCATATTGTCAAAGTTAGGCTGTAAACAAGTGAGATCATTGTCAAACTTCGTAGGAACATTATCTAAGACGTTATCTCAGCTGGCGTGAGTTTTAAAATCGAAATGATTGTAATGATGTAATTTGGTTTTCAATAATTGATTTTCCCTGATGCTTGAAATAATTGAATTCGGAAATAAACTGGAACCATGGCAAATGTTTATACGGTGTCAATTCAATTTCCAGTATGCCGTCTCATAGCATCATAGATATCTCGATTAAGCACTAAAACTTTGGAATGACTTGTCTTAGAAATCTGACTTAGCTAGCTGTAGGCTACCAGCGCCATCTACATGTATGTTTCAAGCTGAATTACAGTCCCATGGTAACAAAATTGCCCACACCCAATATTCTTGAAATGCTGGTATAACATTAACTTAATGTGATGCACTCGTCTTACTATGATTTTCTCTTCATCAATACCAACCAAGGACTTTGAGTATCTGAAGCCCTCTATCTCGCAATGCCAAGAGAACATGCTGATCATAGATATCGGCCATGGATATTGATGGTTGCTTCAATAGTCCAATGGTAATAATATGAATAATATGTAATTATTTAGATCAGGTTAATCTAAGGATTATCTCCGTCCTGCATTTTGATGTCAAATATTGCTTCAGCTGCATTATGAGTAGTTATCGAGGCAACCCATAGATATAGAAATCGATTTGATGCTTTATAATGCCAGTAAATTCATAGCATTAACGCTTTAGAGCATCCTCATATTTTGCAATGCGTCGAATATCCGAGATTTTAGTTTCCAATATCATTTATCTGGCTTGAACCTGAGACAAATATATAAAGTTCTAAGAATTTCAAGAAGTTGCATAATTTTTAAGGTAATTCTTTTACAAGGGAAGCTATTGTTGGGGCAGAATTTCGGTGGACACAATTGATCAAGCGGACGTACTAGAAATGGCTCTATCTAGTATGCGCATGAAGTACCCTCATCTCACCCCCAGGTGGCACATGTTGTTGGTTCGAAGCTACAAATGTCGATATTTCTATTATTCGACATTGTTTGCAAACGCAACGGCATAAGAGCATGCGGACCATTCAAGTTCCTGCTTTGAAAGTGCAACAACATCGTGTTAGACTTCAGAGCACCCAAGTGCATGCACATCATTAGTAACTTCTCTTCAATCGTTTTCATGCTTTTGGATTCCTTTCACTTAGATGTATCCTTGATAATGGAGAAATTGAACTACAATACTTTTTCTCATTTACATGTCATTTAGAAAGGATGACTTTGATTGTCACCATCAATATCTATGATCAATATGTTCTGGTATTCCCAGATAGAAGGCTACAAAAATACTCAAAGTTCTTGCCTGGTATAAATGCAGAGAAAGTCATAATAAAGCATGTGCAGGACATACGCTTTGTTATAATTGTTTTGGGTGTAGGCAATTTTGCTGCCTGGGACTGTGTCGTGCTATGAATTGCCATACCTCCTGAAAATATTAAAGTAGTTAGCATTTGCTAATTTTATAGATTTTTGTCAGAATGATTAGTGAGGCAAAGCAGCTACAATGCTAAATCGATTATTTCAATATCTTGTTGATGTCGTAGATAAATAGTATAGCAAGTTTTGTATGGATGAGGAAGCGACTTTAACTCCAATCTGTGTGTTGTGAGGTTCGTTGCGGAAGTCGGAAGATCTCATCTTGAGTTAGTGAGCTGATATTTTATTATCTATCGCATTAATCAATGTATAAGTTGCTAAAGTAGCTTGGCAATTCCACAGTTCCTTAATACCCCGTTTAAGTTGAGATTTGAAGCAGTAGATTGCGAGTGTTTTAGAGCATTGGAGAGAATAGTCTGCTGCTGTGAGTGATCTCAGAAATTGATAGTTTTTTCGATAAAAAAGCAAACGTTAATCTACATAGATTGGATGACATCCTTTGTAGTTTCATTAAATTACTACAATTTATTTCTCGAAATCCTACGGTGTCACGATATTTTTGTGATCAAAATCTTAAGTCGTTAAAAATTGTCATGAGGTTCTGGTGGAATTGTTAAAATTTATCCTATCTCATTCGCTTTCATAGTGATACGAGTACAGAAGCTACTTGTAAGCTAGTCCAATTGCTGAAATCTTCAAGTATGATCAACAGTCGTATCATTCAAAATAAGCTTCCCGTGATCGCCGCAAATTATACTGTGAGCAGGAGCGCCTAAGGTCTCGAGCTCATGATAGAAACTTTGAATTACATGCTTGTAAGAATACGGATGTGGTACACTTCTTCGACAAATGGATGTCTATGTTTCCGGTCTTTTCTTCGACAGTACTTTTCTTCGACACAGACACTTCTTCGACAGTACTTTTCTTCGACACGGACACTTCTTCGACATTATTTTTCTTCGGCATAGACACAGACGGTTAGAAACTGTTGATCATACAATTCATGTTTGCGATTCAACGCAGGTTTGTAGTGATAAATATCCTTAGGTTCAGCAATCCGAGTGCGGACAGGGTCATTCTGACGATCAAGAAAATCAATGTTGAATTCACCAATGTTTAACAAAAGAGTGGAATGATCATTCATAATATGTTCGGCAATAATGCTCTTGTTATTATAATAGCAATAATAGTGCATTTATTTATTTGCCGCTTGCACATGATGTTTTAATCGGATACAGATGAATGAATAAAAACAAATCAACACTACACAAACGAAAGAGCCGTATTCTAAAATTTCACATTTTGTCAAAACATTCCTTTTTAGTCCGTTTTCAAGCAACCAATATCAATGTCATTGAATTACCATTTTTCAATTTATATATCCATTCCATCTATCATGCATAATCAGTCCATTGGTTTCCTTATACGTCATACTTTCAAACAGTTATCATCTTATTTCAATATCGTTGTATCGCATTGACTGTTATATGATAGTGTATGTAAGCCATGATGGCATAGAGAGCGACAGTAACCTACTAGCTTGATAGGAGCACTGCTATCTCATCCTATTGTCAGCTATGACAGCTAGAAATCGAATCGTTCTAACTTATTGATACTTCTACGATGAGTACCGGTGTACAAGAGCGTGAAACCAATAATTTACAAATTATTAGATCAAGTAAGAATAAACCAATGGCAGTGTTGAATGGCTACACTTTTGTTATAGACAGAACTCGCAATGAAAAAATATATTCGAAATGCAGCCGGACTGATATTTGCAAAAGAAGGATAACAACAAATGACTCTTAATAGTCCGTGTCGAAGAAAAGTACTGTCGAAGAAGTGTCCGAAAATTTGTCGAAGAAGTGTGCGACTAACTGGAACAGTACTAATAGTAATGAATCAATGTCTATATATCGAAATAAACCAATATGTGTCGAAAAGTTAAAAAAAAAGTACTATCGAAGAAGTGTCCGTGTTGAAGAAAAGTACTGTCGAAGAAGTGCCTGTGTCGAAGAAATGTACTGTCGAAGAAGTGTCCGTGTCGAAGAAAAGTACTGTCGAAGAAGTGTCCGTGTCGAAGAAAAGTACTGTCGAAGAAGTGTCCGTGTCGAAGAAGTGTGCGACTACCAAGAATACGCGTAGTACTATGTTTGCCTAGATTACAACAACAATACGTATGATCATTAGTGCTCAACAATGAAATAATCTTTGTTTAAAGAAAAAAGCAAAATGTCCCGTCGATATGATAAATAAATGCCTATAATAAATGCATATACGACGTAAATACACGTGAACAGTATACTTGCACGTAATATGCGTGTACGAAGTATACGTGAACAGTATACATTCACATTTTTAAGATGCAACTTTACATGTATGCAAAATACTCAAGAATAAAGTTGCACGACTGTTACATGTTAATAGACCGTCAAAAAGAAATGAATGTCTGTTGGTTAATCCAATGGTTATAACAATATTACATTTGTAAACCTACTGATTGCAGAAAGTTTTCAGTTCTCATTGGGCCTACTTCAATTAATTATTCAAATTACTAAGAATGATATTCTATAATGAATACTGAGATGGTTTTATAATCGAATGAGAGTTACTCAGCAGCACGTATAAGTAAGGAAAGACATCTAGATAAAACTTGCCGTGAGGTGGTCCACTCTCACAACGTTTACTCTGTTACATCACGCGATGACAATAATGCGATCACGAATACGATCATTCAAAAATGAAGCAAACAGTTTGTTTCGATTGAATCGGCATGAGACTTTATTGACTTTTTGAAAAACATATAAATTTGATAAAGTATCGATCTTCGATTCCTAATGACTTTGACTCGTAACTTTGATATTCATATGAATGCTCTTCAGCTATGATCGGCAATGATATTATTTTATTTTTTTATAATGAAAATATACCATTTTTAGTGAAATAGACATAGGCCTGCATCGTAAATAGATCTAGTCATCCGAATTTTTTGATGGCACTGCTACCATGCTACTTTTACTGCTCTTAGCAATGAAGTTAAAATTAGATTGTATGCAGCATCGATATATTCCAAATAATGGAAGGCCGAAGAAAGGCGTCTGGTCATACAAAGCTTCTTGTATATCAAAACTTAGGTAGGGCCTATGGCCTATACGTTAGACATCGCAAGTTTTGATTTAAACTTTATACATTTGAATTACAAATATGCCTACAATATGCAGTTGGCTAGGTCAACAGAATCTAAAGTACGAAAAAAGCTAAAAAATATTTAGATTAAAGTCAAGACTTCAAAAACATCAAGACAGTTATTAATGAGTTCAATGGTCAGTCATAGGCCTGCTGGAAGTCTGAAGTAACCAGCAATATATGGGATATACACTGTGCATGTAGAGCTAATCCCAGAAAACGGCGGTCTTGATTAACCAGAATCTTAATTATCCAAGTCCGAAATGTCGAGCTTTGACCGTACTCGCATTTCCAAATTTCAAACCCTCGTTTACATTCTACCAATAATTTATTCATAAGCTTATATTATACTCGCATTATAGAAACTAAGACAAGTCAGAAAAAAACAAATTCAAGCTAGTGTTTTTAAACTAACATTGTTCGACAATCTATGTGATAGATAGACTGACAGACAATAACTTTTCGCTACATGAATCAACCAGTGGGGAAGGACATGGGTAGAACAAACGAAAGAGACTAAATTTGCTTCAATGCAAAATGCGAAGAATCTATGACTAGAAAATATAATGGAACAAAAATTTTTGATGATATCATTTTACATTATTTTTAAAAAATAAAATGATATCATTTTTCCTCAGAATAAAATGATGTCATTTTATCATTGCCGATCTTTGCTCTTCAGTACATCACTTGATTGATACCACTTTCTGTAGGGAATATTTATCTGCTCATCCGTCAAGCTACTAGTCTGTTAGCACGTTGCTTGAAGGATCATAATTATGATTATTATAGAACGACATCGTTTTTCAGCAATAAACATGATAACAAAACGAAATGAAATATTGTTTCTCTCACAAGAATTGCATTTGCCTAGTTTGAGATGTCTATCAAGATTATCTTCGGAAATTCAACAGGTTGTCTTGGTTTTATATAAAATGATAATATCCATGAACTTTTCATGTTACACTATCAGTTTGTTTGTAAGTGCATGTAGAGAAAGCATAGAAATGTTGATTTAACCAAAGCAAGGAAGATGCCCTTAGAAGAAGCGCACTTTCTACATTAAAGAGAAGTTAAAGTGTTTACCCGTTCGACGGTGTCAACTGAATCATCGACACGACACCTGTATTTCTGGAAGCTGACATCTGAGTGGCAGTTGTGCCTTGGGTCTGAGACTACTGAGGATGAAACAAACACTTCGATGAATAATTTTATAAATTTAAAGTAAAATTCACTGCTTCGTTTTCTATCCCTTACCATGGCCGATCTATAGGGCTAGAAATGTCGGGTATGAAATTGATATATAAACTGCAGTAGTTTTGTCGTAAACATTATACGCCGCATGACAAACTATCTACCAATTGGTCAACTGCAACAAATTGTGATCCAACGGTACAGAAGTGTTTGAAATTGAATTCAATAGTTGAACTACTTAAAATTTCCTCAAATTGACTACTTTTCATATACATCAACATATCTTCAAACAAGTATGTTTTGCTACTTATGAACTTATTTAAGCTCATGATAAAACAGTTCAAGCAGCACGTAACTAAATTATGTCACTGCGATAAGATGTTCGTTTCAGTCTTATTCTTTTTATCCTCCATGATTGCATAGCTGCATTGCTTCTCCAGTCTCCACAAAATTTAGTGGAAGTTGACTTTATTATGGCGAAAAAGGAAGTGAGACAAATATGAAGGTACCATCACTAACCTAAGTTGACAGATTTTTCTGATATCTGTCTACTTGGGGTTTATATAGATATTTTCTTTTACTACATTCAATTTCTCAAGGATAATTCAAAATGTCAAGACAGGACAAATGATGAGATCCATCATTTCAAAAGTTCTGAATCAAGCCGTCTTCTGAAAGCATGTATTGTCTTCTAGCATTGGTTGATATTTTTATTTTCAAATCATAGAAGCTGATCTGGAATTGATGTACAAATCCTCAGTCAATGGTAGCGGTTTAACAATAGAAGGTAACGCAATGGACGTCGGTGCGCAAGAACTATACCTCTTCAGATTGTCTGATTGTCATGGTAACCGGGAAGAATCGCCACACATGTATTAGGGAGTCAACCTAATATCCGTTCTTTTTAACGCTGAGTTTGCAGTTGACCTGATTGCAACATGTGATAACAGCTAATTTCAAATAACAGTTTGACCGTCAATCAAAACAGGAGCAACGAGTTCGTTGTAGAACTTGAGAGATGAAGATAATTGAACTATGAAATTACTGAGATAACGGAGCATGAGAAGCACAGCAAATCGGCTTCTGAATCAAATGATTTACATTAACTTTATTAAGGTAGTGTAAAAACTCAAGTGATTGAATTTATATGCAAATTATTTTCCAGATATCTTGGCTGTGAATAATTCATAGGAAATTGTAGAAGTTTATGCCAATACGCTTTGGATTGTCACAGGCGACTTTTCAAATCTTGCATGACAGCGTTATATTTTCTATTCAATCATGGTCCCCTTGATGTTTTCTTGTCCGAATTTGGCATTCGGTCAATGTGAGTTTTGCACCATATGAAAATGCTGAAGCAATATCTTCTCCGAATAACTAGCAGTAATATTGAAACTGTTTTATACGACTTAAATGATTTTGGAATAGGTGATCGGAACTGTTATCGATTTGGGGTGAAGATGTCTTGGTTTGACATTTTGGTGTGTTCTGGGAAGAGCCAAGTATATTGATGTTCCGATTAAAATTAGAATATTTTTCTTTTTGTGATAGATTTCGATTCATACTCATTTTCGTCACACAAGTGGGCAGTTAAACACAAAGTCGCAGAAGTGACCGAACTATGATGTCGCCAAAAATCTACTGAAAAGTCACTTGTATAGAAAGAAGATGGCAGTAAAGTCAGAACATTGAAATCATGAATTAAGGATCTAGTGTTATGTTGATAGAGCTTGCCATTTCATTCATTAGTGTTAAAGTCAGACTTTTTAATTAAAATCGATTCCTGAAGTCGAAGACTTTCGGTGGAGGCTATGACCTTGAAGTTATCTGTATTTGGTGAATAAATATTCATGTTTATTTTGGTTTGAGTAGTGTTAGCAGTTAAATATTGGTTCAAATGCTAGTAGTTTCCATTCCTCTGAGCACAATTGATAATTTGATAATAATGTAAGTGAATATTTATGACTTGAAGAATCAGAAATGTCATCAATTCATCTATAAAAATTGGATGAGAGCGCTGCGATACATTCAATACGGATTCCTCTTATGTCCACCCGGTAATATTTCTCGGAGATCGGACGTATGACCGAAAGATCGAAAGATAAACGGATCGGTTTTAGAATGCGCCCACCAGGAAGAATTTTTATATTTAAAAATAAAAACAATAAAAATCACAACTATAACTCACTGTTCAATCAATGGGTGAGATGCGACAATGTCAATCAGCAGTTGCTCGAATAGATCGACATTCCTATAGCACGTGCGATACATGTATTCGCACATGCAGCACTCTAACATGCTTCGGTGGGTGCCAAACTGGCGTTTATTTCTGATTTCGGCATTCCGCAAAACAGGTGGGTTCCATGTAAGTTTGGTTGACGGTATGATCAAATCCGATATTAACTTCGATGCATCTGACAGCATACCACTTGCAGCGTGTCCCTAATGGAATAGATACCGCATTTAATTGGTGGGCAGATTCTTTAAGAGCGCGCAGATTAAACGTTGCTGGTGGGCGGATTCTGAAAAGATCAGAGAAAGCTCGCAATCGCAGCACCATGACATTGTAATCAATTATACTTAAGCAATCAGCAGCAAAATTCAACAATTATTGTATTCCACTTTCAGGAGGAAATGGAGCGCTTCCCATTGTCTGTCATGCAACAAGTAACTCCACGTGAATCGCGAGACCCTAAGGAGGCATTCAATAATCTCTTCATTTTTACCATCAACGAAGATAAGTCCCCACCAGAAATGCATATCTTCCAAATACTCATGACGTCCGCAACCGCCATCGCCGACGAAGTTCGTCGAATCAAGGAGGGTAAAGTCAATCCACCGATGTCCAGCAACATCAAGTGAGTAGGCCTTCAACATTTTGAAGTACTGAAATGACATGTGATAGCTTACTCGTATTCTTCAAAAAAGTAATGACACGTTGAAAAGGTACAAATATAATTTTTGCCTTTGTAGGCCTACAATATATAATTGTTTAAACATACAACAGCCCGAACGTTTATTATGCGAAAATGGCTACGAGCACGAAAAATGTGTCTTTCATGTACTCAAATACATGTTGTCGCTAATTATTTTTCATGATTTCTTCCACATAATTCTAAAATGATATATGGATAATCTTTCCACATAATTTAACCGTGTTCTAAACGGTCGATCAGATGATAATGGCTGGTTGAATAATGATGTTAGCAGAAGGCAAGCTGATTTTACTTATTACTTTCCTTATTCGTCTGAAGATTCGAGAATTCTGCATAGTAATAAAACAGTTGTTGCATTTGTTTAGTTAAGTCATTGACGTTGTCAGACATGCTTAAGTTAAACTTTGACACACGATTCAATCGAAAACTAAGAGAATTTCCTATAGTCCTCCGCGCGCTAGGCGTCCAGTTTGCGGTGACCAAGGAAGGGTGACCGCAACAGAGACCAGATGATTCCGTATTGAATATCTCCAACGTTTCTTCCCAGCACTTTCGCTTAAATAAGTTTTTACAATTATATTCATTACACATGGTGTCCCATATTTCTGTTCGATTTTCTGTCAACATTTTGCATTTCCCGTATGAATCTTGTGTTGACTTAAATCAGAGAAGTTGTAAATGAAAAAAGGAAGGTATAACGTGGTCACTGCAATCATAAACGCTAAGTGCGCGTTCTGCCATCTACCTTGAAGTATTAATGGTCACTGCATTTTTAGTGGTCGAAATATGTTCAAAATATAATGATGCATAGTTTCGGTTTGCATGTATTTTTTTTGCTCGCGTTTTGGCTCACCAGTTCTATTAATTTGCGATGACCTGGTTAACTTACATGTTAATTGATATTTTGGGTTGTTCGCAATTTTTGGCGGAGCAGTCATAATTGTAGTCCTCTAGAAAATGGAAGGTTATGAAATTTTGGATTTTGTTCAGTGTTTGTAGTCCGGCCCGAAATTTTTTTAAGAGTTTGTGTTCTGACAGCTCTTATTTCAATCCAACCTTCTTACGATGTTGCCTAACATAAAATCACGAAGATGACTTTTGGTCTCTTTTCACATAATACTTCTTTATTTTTCGTAGAGGCAAGTTATACTACGAAAGTTGTACAGATTTACTTAGTTATTTGTAAATTAATGTTCATGTCTTCTGAATTTCTAAAGTGGTGGAAAATTGAAAAATGCTTCCGCATGGCAACGCCGAGGTTGAGCGTATATTTTCAAACCTAGGTGATCTAATTACAAAAAGGAGAAATCTGGTGGACCCCAGAATAGTTAGAACTTTGATAGTCACTCAGTCTTGTTAACGAGTGAAGAGTTGGTCTGTCGCGACTTTGCGGCCGACGAAGCATTTGGAGGTGTGTCTTCAAGCACATGCCGGCTATAAAAGAAAATTACAAGATGAAACGAATGCCATTACAGCAGAAGAAAGAAAGGAATCAGAAAAGGAATTATATGAACAAGTGGCAACGGAGAAAATGACCAATCAAAAATTCATACAATTGGAGGAGAATCTGAAAGAAAAAGAAAAAGATGTTGAAGCGAAGGAAAATGAGCGTGATGCACGCATTAAATTGAAGCGAGAGTTACAGCAGCAGGTACAATAAGATGAAGAGGAGCGGAATAATTTCAAGAAGCAGCAAGGCAAGTTGAAAGAGCAACAAGAAAGGGTATCAATGAAGGTTGCAGAATCTATGTTCTAATTAAAAACACTGCAATTTTCATTCTGCAGGGTGTCGTTCGAGAAAAACGTCAGAAAAAGTAGCTCCTGTGCCATTGTGAGCCGATAATAAAATCGTTCTCAAACAAGATAGAAATTATAATCCAACCTGCTGATATTTTTTATGTTATGAAAATATCAATAGTTTGTTTTGAATTTCTATGGGGATAATTTCTATCTCGGTTGAACATTATTGAATTATGGTGCTTAGAGAGGTTTATAAGATAATTAAATCGTCCTCCATTGCTTTTTGTTGTTGTTGTTGTTGTTTTACCCGGCTCTGTCCAGCGGATAGGAGGCTTCGCATCGAGACACACCCAGTAAGCAAATAAATGCCTACTGCTGGCTAGGAGTGCCCCAGAGGGGAGTTGGCCATTCCGATAGCACTGGGGTGTTACCATGCCCAACAAGACACACACAGGTGAACAGCATTGACCGGGGGAGGCAGCAACCGCAATGGTCCCACCCCACACTTTACCTGCGAAGAGGGGCGGCGGCCATCGCTGAGGGGACTTGGACGCGGTATAGCCAGATATGCCACAGGGTAGGAAGCTCAAAGAGCTTTGTTGCATATCCCAACAGCCAAGATTCGGCTGTCAGGATCCCCCGCAACATCAACTTAGTATAGCCATTGAGGAAAGGCAATGAGAATGAGATATCAAACCGCCAGCAGCAAAGCTGCAGTGGCAAAAGGCTCTTAGTCGCCTCTTACGAGACGCAGGGGACCGTCGGTCCTATTCTTTGCAGTCCCGGGAACGGCACGGGTCAACCTCCATTGGTGGTCATCAGTCAGATGTATTTTCTCATGAATATGATAAAGCCATCAATATGTTTGAAAGCTCTATGGTTATTGTTTTATAGTTCTACGTATCAAAGATTTGTTTTTGATAAAATATTGAAATAATTACTTTGTCTCATTCTTCCTCACTCACATGCATATTACTCGTAAAATGAGAACCGTCATGTACTGTAATGAAAGACTGGCATAAAAGCATATCTACGAAGGCACACGGCCTGTGTGCACTTTCATTAAAGCATATCCAAAACCGTGACCGAAAAAATCTTAGTGGCCCGAAAATTCTTGGCTGACGGCCTACGAACACTGATTGTATTCTCAATTTCACAAAATAGTTTGATAGTTGTAGGATTGAATGCGCTTTATTGCATATTTAGATGATCAGTTCGCAGTTTTGTGTCTAGTTCGGCGAAGTTATGACTGGTTTTGAGTTGTGGTATATCGCCTACTGCGCAGAGGTTCTAATTCAATTCATCGTTGTATCTATAATAACGTTTGATGGCTATTCTTCTCTCTTTTCTCTCTTCAACAGTGGTCGTGGAAATTTATCGGACGAATCCGGAGGCCAACTTCAGCGCGGTATGTTGCAAGCCATCCCTCCACCACGTCGTGGAGGCTCGGAAACCGGATTCTCTGACTCTTCCGAGCTAGACAAGGCGGAGAGAGAAGTATATCTCCTTAATCGTTGTTTTGACGATATTGAACGTTTCGTTGTTTATACTCCCATTTTCTTTTAAGCTTTCAATTCTTTGCAAACCGGGCTTCATATCAAATTAATATAATTACTATAAATTTTTAATTTCTTTTATTCATATCAGTAATCCACTCTCATATATTTTACTTACTTATTAATATAATCAAAATACAAACAAATTTCTTCTAAACATATTCTTCCACTACTCCCCAACTCTTTTAACTTTTTCCTTTCCTCTTACCCAATCTACTATATCTAATCCACTATCAAAAATTAAACATTAAATAACAAAAATTATTTCAACATCCCAAAATATATTAATATTAAAAATAAATAATAATCTAAAATTCTTAATATAATCAAACATACTAAACCCAACCCAAAATCCACTCATCTTCTCAAATAAATTAAAAATTTTATCAAAAACAACCAACACTCTCTCCATCAAAAAACTCTAAACAACAATAACCCAACAAACATTATTCTCACCAATTATTACAAATCTAATAAAAAAAAAAAAAAAAAAAAAAAAACAAACATTATATACAATAATTATTCACCACCCCCCATTCCCACTCATCCCTAAATTAAAACCATACCCAAAACCCCCACAAAACCAAAAAACCCCCCAACCCCACAAAAACACAAAAAACACCAAAAAACCCCCCCCCCCCCCACCCAACCCCCACAAACCAAAAAAACAAAACCCAAAAAAAAAAACCCCCCCCCTAATAATTAAAACAAACCCCCCCCCCCCCCCCCCCCCCCCCCCCCCCCCCCCCCCCCCCTCACTTTTACCCCCTCCCCCCCCTTAAATGTAGTAAAACGTCCATAGTGTCGAACTTCGATATGGCACCAGACAACAACTCAAATTATTAACCATCTAGTCGAATCTACCAGTGCTAAGGTGTGTTAAGATAGCATAGCATAACCACATTGAACAAAGAAAAATCGAGGATGCTGTTATGTAGATGCAGTATTTCAGCTGTTTATCGTCAGTTTTGATTTCCATTACCAGCAGTTTTTAAATGAAGTACTTGGTGTTATCTTGAATGATATATTGGCGTGATATCATTACATGTCAAACGTAGTCAGGAAGTGCGGCCACCGGTTCTTAATCTTGCGAATGTTAAGGTGCTCTATAGATGTTCATGAACTTCAGAATAGGTTGTTCCGCCATGATTCAATCGACTCTCATATTGTATATCTGTGTGCATGTTTAATTTTTGTTCTTTTGCCTATAAGACTAGAAAGAAGGGTTCGGAGTGTTGACTATCGGACCTATTGAAAGCTCATAAATGATGACAATGTGAAGATAAAAATATCTTCTTCAGCGTCGACGCCGACAGGAATTGATCACCAAGAAACCATTCAGGAATTGGGCAGATGATTATAATCAAATTCTTTACAAATACGTATCGAAACATCTCAAGGCATTGCCGTTTCCAACTGGCCCGCACAGAAAAATACAAAATTTTGTACTTTCATACTGTGATCATAGTATGAATAACACCCACGTATGTATGACATTGCGAGTGCAAACGCAAGCTTCATGATGCTATGAATTCATTGAATAACATGAATGGATGCATAGTGTTTTCAATTTGCAATTTAATAGAAAATAAATAGCAGGGTAGAGGCACAATACAAACGTGTAAGTCAAACACACATTTATTGTTTGAAAATTCCATGATAGTATGGAAGTTCCTTGCTGTTATTTGTTATGCGGGCAAGGTTCCCTGTCTTTTCAAATTTTTGTACAGAATTTCTGAATTGCTTTTACTGTAGGCTAATCTGTCCTATATTATACGTTATTTGGTGAATTGATATACAAAAGGAGGAAGAGCGGAATAATGGATATGCTTGATCTGAAGGAGGACATCAAGAGTTTGGCAAAAGCAAATGGAGTCCGCTAGTTTGGGCATGTCTCAAACAGGCACTTCATTTTGAAGTTCAGGGCCAAAGAAAGAGAGGACAACCGAAACGTACGTGGAAAAAGTAGGCTGAGGACGAAATGAAAAGGATTGGCCTGAAGAAAGAATGCGCTGGTAATAGGCTCAAATAGAGAGATCCGCGATTTCTGTGCGATGAGGTAAATCCGGCCAACCTCGTTGGTGTGCGGCAAAGCCAGAGTAAAACTGGATTGAAGATGATGATGATGAATCGTTGAAATCCTGCATTAATAATGGCAGATTATGACTATAGGTAGCATTTACAATTGTTAATTAGCAATTGCAGTTTGACTGCTCTGAGATTTCCTAGTGGAAACCATGCACATTTTCTCGTAAAAGTGTTCATAATTTTCCCAACGTTTCATCCCCAATAAATCCATCTACCGGTATACATTGATGCAATGTTTTTTCCAAAGTAATGTGGAAGCTTTCTTTGATGTGTATCTGAGCTAGAAGTCAAACAAGAGCCAATCCTGACAGTAACCATTCACCACTAGCTAAGCCGAACAATCTATCTCAAACTCAGCCATCAAACATCCACTTTTAGACATAAAAGACGGACGTACACTCTCAAAAAGATGGATTCACATCGTTATTTGCACAGTATATTTCAATTAAGAAATAGTTCGAAAATGTACGAGTAATATGGTGGAAAAGTTGTAGTTTGCAATACCTCATCGAAATTATCATTGACGACATGAGCTTTATCATGCGATTTTTTCCAGGCGGACCGCCAAACGAAATGCTAGGCACACGAGTCGTTGCCCCCTTATTATCTGCTGAGGCTGTGGCTTTGTTGCGTCACTGTTTGACTTCAAAGGAGTCAGAATTGTATCGACGTTTGGGCGATGCATGGACGATGCCTCGTCACAAGTGGACAGAATATGTTCCACCTTATGTGCCTCGCTTTGCTGATAACTACCAACCGAATCCTGCCGATTATGATGACGCTGTCGGCATTTCAACAGCCGAAGTCAGCAACGGAGCTAACGTGAGCGCCATCAGCCAAGTTGTCGCCGATCAAGCTAATTATCAAAGAATGAAAGACGAAGCGGAGAAGGCTCGATTGGAAGTGAGTGAAACAATGATATAGTCAGGCTATTGATGCCTTAATACAGTAATGAAGCTTTAGGTAATAAAATTCATCATCATACTAACGTTGAATCTCACTTTGACGCAGGGATGCGGAGTCCTATTATTTTGATATGACTCCGACTCCGGGGGTTGATAGGACTCCGACTCCGGGTGGCAAGTATATATAGCCTAGTTTTTTGAAAAAACTGTCAACCTACATCATAGATCATTATAGGCTTACCTGAACCTATATTTAGGGATCATTGCTGTATCAATTATCAATCATTTTCGATGAAAGTTCATCAAATGTCGCTTTCAGTTGGATGCATACGACTCGGCTGCTTCCATCTTCTTGATGTGTGCTTCACACGGGTTTTCTCCAGTCTCTACGAGACAGGAAAATCCCCATCCTTCTCCAAAAAAATATGAGCACGCTTTCTATTTTAATATGCGCTTTGGAGGAGAGATCACACACGATTTACGTGAGGGCAAGAGGTAATGTTATCAAACAAAACTGATATTTCATTTTTGTTTCTGATGTGACCTTTGGTGAGTAGGTGTGATCGAGGCTAGGATGACTTGTTTTCTCTAGTAAATCACC
Source organism: Prostheceraeus crozeri (assembly GCA_907163375.1). Lineage (NCBI taxonomy): Eukaryota > Metazoa > Platyhelminthes > Polycladida > Euryleptidae > Prostheceraeus > Prostheceraeus crozeri. Next base: position 106,264 of record CAJQUW010005239.1, read on the forward strand.
GAGTGAAAAGACAATCCTTTTTCACTATCACGGTTCATTCCCTCAACTATTGTAAGCTTTGCATGCAGCAGTGTCGCTGTACTTTTGTTTGACGAAGAAAGTTGACATCTAGACAGTGACAGCTATATACACGAGGATAAAGAATTTGTTTGTATTATATTTCAGGTCTAGTTATAGGCCGGAGTCCGGTGTACTCCGACTCCAGCAAAAATGATAGGACTCCGACTCCGACTCGCATCCCTGCTTTGACGGGGACTTTCTGTGACCACATAATTTTGCATAGCCGATAGCGATGAGCAATCCTCATCCGAAGCCGCGCGGATGCAGGTTGAAAATAATTATCTGATGGTTGATCAGTCTCTTAATTCGATGTTTGCCATGTAAATTGTACAACTTTATAAACTCATGAGACAGTGCTGCTGTTATACCGTTCTAAAGTTAACTTTTAAAAGTCACTAGTGTTGGCTGATAATGCTTGTCTTTGAAAGTATCATCTCAATTTGCTTTCTCTTAGAATGCATTGTGCAGTACCTAATATCGCAATAAGAGGTGGCAGCTTGTATCTTGTTTCACGGCTTGACAGTATCAAAGGAATTCGATCGACGGAATTCAAGAAATGTAGCATCACTGAATTGACAATCATAGACTGAGAGTAAACAGTAGCTAATGTTGATTGTTAAAACAGCGTCTGTTGATGGTTAATGTCAATAAATAAATCGTTTCATACTCAGCACATAAAAAATTTTGAGAGACTTCCGCTCTGCTAGTGATGTTACGGTGTCCAGAGGTTAGAGTGCCGGAAATTCACTATTCGGTGTGATGTGGAGAAAGACTAAAATGAAAGTTTATTTGTCAAATATACAATTCATTTTACACGTATTATTAAGCGATTTGTTTGTGGAGAACTTGGAACGTCAATTATTATAATTCAGCATTAATTTCATTTCTAATAAAAATGTAGATCATGTTATTATGAAACTGCAATTATGGTTCGGGAAATCGGGACAAATCTACTGCCACAATTTTATAATCAAGTTATTAAATGTCTCTGATTCTCAAATCGGCGTATTGCCTAATTTATGTTTTAAGAAGACTTCAGGATACCCTAGTAGATGATTTCTTCAAATGTTAGCATCTTTTTCCGATGTCTACCAGTGCCACTAGGTCGATGTAATTTATGAAATCCCTATCATCTACAGATGCTCGCCAGCCGGCGGATGTCTGATGTAAGTATCTATTTTTATTGACCGATTTTATCAACTTATCAACTTCCATAAAACTTTCTGTTTTTTCTATTTTCGTTTATAGTAGTGAATGAATATTTCGTTACTGGAGGCGATATAGATTATGATTGACATATCAAAACTACAGGGTGTTTCAAAAGGAATCATCCGTTGTTATTGAACTACATGCATCTATGGAATTAACCCAGAGCCTCGGAATTTATTTAAAAATGCTTGTGGAGAATTGGAGATAGCGAGCTTTATCCTTAACGTCAAGAGGCGTTCTGTGGTTCTTTATTCTGACATAGCACATATTTTCAAAAATGTCAAGTTCTTTTAAAAATTGTATAAGTGCTCAATATGAGCTCCTTTGTAAGCTCAGCAAGCATCGAGAGGATAATGCAGCTCATTCTATAAGTTAGTTTATGTCATTTTTTTAATTTCTATACTACTGTCTCAATAATGCCAAGTTGCAATTTAGTCAAAATTTTTGGAAGTGGATGCATTTAACCCTGTCCTTCACATTCCCTCAATGGAAAAATACAAGCTGAGGGATCTCAGTGTCGATTCATGTAATGCACCTACCAAATCTGAAGGCGTCTGATATATCGATGAAATTAACTCGTCAAGAATCACCGCACATTACCATTACTTCTGAATCAAACCATCCTGTTGAAAGATGAAGTTGTTTGAATTTACTTAAAACTGAGAGAAGAAGTCAGTTTTGTAGCGCTTGCAGGTACTTGATGTCGGTAACAACTCTCCCTCGAAGAAATAAGGTGCATGCACCACTTCACAAGAAACCTGGCAGAACCCACAACCTTGGGAGAATTTCGCTATACTTCGTATATATTCTTATACTTGAAGTAATAGAAGTTGAAGTTGCGTAGCTTAATGCCATTAAATCTTTCCTATAATCTTTTTCATGTGAAGATATATGAATAGTACAAATTTTTGATGATGCATGAGATCGGTCAATGCAGGCGAACTGACTTTAGAACCTTTAGTTCCCTAACGGCGTAACCACTCCTAAAATTTTTTTAACGTTTTTTCGTAACGATTTTTATGTGGCATTTTACTCAAATACTTCTCTTTATCCTCAGTCTTTTATTTTCAAGAGGAAGTTGAGCAAGAATTTGCAGGTAAGTTCTCACGGATTGCATCATCACCATAGCGTCTCCCAATCTGTTGCCAATCTTGTGATTACGTCATTGGCATTGAACCCATTTCCGTGTGTTGATTTGCGACAGTGCTGAAATAACGCCAGCAAAGTTTGACTATATGAATCGGATCCAAGATCAGTGACTGAACTTCACGGTCACTAATTCTCAGTGTATTGATTTAACCGTTTATGAGCTGCTATCGTCTTTCACAAATCACAGCATGGTCATGGAAGCTGGAACTGGCAGTATGACACTAGCCAATATGCCATGACAGTGGAAAAAGTATTACATCAATGATTTTGAATACCAAGCATATCTTTTTCAATAGCACCTTCTCTCATAGGCTTCATTCCCTTGACCTTATGTAAGATGATGCTGTGTATACTGTATACCCTACATATTCAGGCAAATATTCAATTCACTAGTCTGTCAAGCTTTATATCGTTACTGATGTTGAGCCAAAATGTCATTAAGTAACAACTTCGTCTTTGATTTTTACAGATAGATGTAGGTACAAAGTGTACATGAATCATGTCAAAACATCGATGATATTGTACCGATTTCCAAAACATCGTTTTCATGCAAGCTAAAAATACGCTCGATCACATTTTAGCTTAATATAAATGAAATATTTCAGTAAATTCTGACAGTTATATATCACTGTCACTTGTGCTACTATTCATATCTTCTCCTTTCTGTAGAATCTTAACCCATCCTGCGTTACTTATTTTCGGGCTGTTCCAAACGTTTGTGCCAAATTTTCAGAAATTGACAGAAATTTTCCATTTTATTAAGTTGATATTGACATCCGGGACTGATAAACGACTGTTTCGTATGAACATTGCACTCAACAAACAAGTAGATGAAGCTAAAATTAATTTGATTAATTTAAAATTTAATCAAATGATTTAACTATGCACCCACTGGCGGTGAGGGATTTTACCCCATGTTGCGAATTTTCTGGGTTGCTTGATAATAGTGCAGTCAATAAACCCCAGCTCTTCTCAGTTTATTAGCATTAACTTAAATTCTTTTGAGTAAGAGAGAACTAAAATTTTCCATTGCTTCAGCCGTTTTTAAACTTAATTGTTCAAAAGTTCTGCAAAATCAGAGTTGTGTGCTTTTAAGCTGACACATTAAATTTGATTTTCTTGACCTCTAATCCACACCCGACCTCACTGATGGGTTGAGATTTATCAAGATGATGTGTGAATACGATTCTGCAATCCAACAATGACATTTATACAAAATTGTACATATAATTGATGATTTAGAACCGCCACTTACTTTTTAAATCAAATTTAGTAGAGGTGGAATTTAGTAGACTTAGATTTATAAATTTATCTTGTTTACCAGATTTTCCAACATCATTTCAACAGGGAAAGGAGCCTTGCTCCTGTTGAAGTGAATGAAAACATTTGGCAAACAAAAACATTGATTGACTTAGGGTGTTTTTTCTACTAAAAATTATACATGCATATAAATTATATGGGGAGGAACTGTTGATAATCTAATCGGATAATTATTTCTATTTATGATGAATAATTTCGCATTTTAAAGTAAAAAATGTTTAAATTATGGAAAACTGTGACGATCATATTCTAGTGCTCAACTTTGAAAAGCAATTGACATGGATAACTTTTATACTTTTACATTCTTGATAAAGTGAACACAAGCCTATTTTCAAAAAAATTGTTTTCTTCAAATTTACATGACAATCACATCAAGTTTGCTCACACTTTTCACGCTGGCAATCACACCCCTTAGAACTGATTATCTTAATGAATAGGATTGCCGCAAACAGTTCTCCTGACAGACTTTTTAGTTGGTCGTTTTTAGCTTTTTTGCCCCTGAAGAAGCGTGAATACGCAGAAGGTCGGACCTGTATATAGCTTTTATTACAATTTTTAGCTAATAATTCTGTAAGAAGACACCTCAACGTACTTTTGGTTCATCATGACTATCTTAAGTAAAATTTGCCGCCTTGGGGACTTGGTTAATCACTGACTATCGAATCAAAAATACAGGGTGTCAACTCGATCCTATATTCCTATATTTGTCCTATATTTCTTCATTTATCCTATATATCCTATATTTATCCTATATTTCGTTCAAAGGTCCTATATTATCCTATATCTCTAAATTGAAAACCAATCATAATTGAGTTAAGGCATTTTTTCACGATTTATGTAAGTATTAATGAATGAATTGAGCCTTGATGTATAATTGCTCACATACTCGTACTTGTAGGATGAATGATATTATAAAAATCATTCTAATCGATGTTTGTATGCAAATATTGAAGATGTCATAACATCGTAAGCTGTAAACATGCCTTTGCTAAGGGACTATCCGAGTATGGCGGCGATGTTGAGCAGCTAGCCGTGGACTTGTTCAGCTTTTTCAAATACTCTGCAGCAAGAAGAGAAGATTTCAAAGAAATCCAACTCAATTTGGAACTCGAAATTCAGATGTTCCATCAACATACTAACACACGCTGGTTGTCAATCGGTCCAAGTATTCGACGGATCCTCGATCAATGGACTGGAATATGTCAATTCATTGATTCATTGCAGAAAGATTCGAAAAGCACTCCGAAGAGTATTGCCTTTAGAAGAACAGCCACGGCCCTTGGACCACTGAAGCAGGCAACACGTGTTCAGTTGCACTTTTTGGATTGTACTGAATTTTTGAGATCTTTTCAGTCAAAAGAGCCAATGGTTCATCGATTATATGATGATATGTGCGCACTTCTGAAAACTTTGTTACTTCGATTCATCAAAGCTGAATGGAAAAGATGGAGTTGATTTAGCTTCTGTCGATCTTTCCAGGTCTCACCAACTTTCTGATGATGACATTTCAATCGGAGAACCCGCCAGAAAAGCTCTAGTAAAGCTAACAATGGACCAGCAAGCCAAGTCATAGCTCGGTATGCGGGATTGTTTTTGTGCAATAGCATCATATCCGAAAACCAGGCTTCCCCTCGACAACAGAATTTTAATGTTGAAGATATCGCTCACGTGGCTCGAAAATTTCACTTGTCTGACTCAAACATCGTGACAGTCAAGGATGAATGGAAGTATTATGCTTGGGTGATGACATGAAATTATTCTCATCTATTAATCGCGTGGACCATTTCTGGCGAGAAATTTTTATGTTAAAGCGATCCGATGGTCAGCCCAAATATCCTTGTCTGACTGATGTAGTCAAAACTGCCTTGGTTATTCCACATGGAAATGCAGATGTGGAAAGGGGATTATCTGTAAATAATTCATTTGTAACCGCAGGGCGATCTCTGCTCAGTGAGACAGTCATAAACGATGTCAGAGCAACGAAAGACGTGGTACAGTTTTGTGACCCTGAATTGAATCGACCAGAAAAATTGCCCTTGACAAAGAAAATAATCACCGCCGCAAGAGGAGCTCATTCGGAATACGTCATGAGGCTGGAAGCTGATCGCAAGAGGGAAGAAGAAGAGAAGCAAAGAAAACAAAAACAGAAAGCTGAGATAGAGGTAATTGAGAAAGAGCGGCAACAATTGAAAGAAAAACAATCAAGCCTCCAGGAAAAAGAAGAAAAACTTCTTTTAAAGAAAAGAAAACGAATGATGCGCTTGCAGCGGCACATGAACTTTTGAGTGATGGAAACAATAAATTGAGAGATGCATTGAAGAATGGAAATCTACAGTATGCGGCAACTGCACACTTGATGATAGGCACTGGAACTCAAAAAACAAGAGAATTGACTACTACTCTCGAGGAAGTGAGACATAAGTTCACTCACTCACTCAATCCATTTAGCGTCGATTGCTCCAACTTGATTGGGTCCGACGATTTCTCCTTATGGCTCCTCGCCACTTCTCCCGATCGAGGGCATCGTTGGGTACCAGTTCGAGTAGTCGCAGATCTTCGTCGACACTGTTTCTCCATGACTTCTTGGGTCGGACGGCTGGTCTTCGCCCTGCCACGTCAATGGATTGCACTCGCCTGGTCCAACAGCTGTCATTCATTCTGGTGACATGCCCGAACCAACGCAGACGCCTTCTCCTTAAGACGTCGCCAATTTCCTCTATCCCGAGCCTTCTTCTCACTTCCTCATTTGAGATCCGATCTTGAGGAGAGACACCACACATCCAACGCGCCATTCTCATGTCGTTGACTTCAAGCCGACTTACAGATTCCTTCGTCATGGCCCACGTACAACATGCAATTTCTGACACATGCTTCGTAAATCTTTGCCTTTGTTACTCTGCCCTTGTTAAATCTTTGCCTTAGTGAGGCATAAGCAGAGAAGCTTAACTAACAAAAAGCGCAAACTCTTCGATAAGAATCTCAGTCTGCTGGAATCGTTCAAAAACTTCAAACCCGGTAATGCTGAATAATGGATTTGATTGTTTGAAACACAGATTAGTGAAATAACATTTTCTTTTGATAGAGTGTATTTTATAAACTTTCTTGACTTTCTATGACTATTTTCTCAATTTTGTTTGTTGGTTTAACTACCTGGGGATGTCCTACATTTTGAAAACCTCAATTTTGCATGTAATCGCTTTTATAATAATTTTTTAGCTGAGGAGAGTATCCTGTGGTCACCATATTTGTTATATACTCGTAGTTACGTGGTCACACCATTCGAAATTTTTATTCAAGATTTGTTAGTTGTGACATTTTGTAAAGATTTTTTTATCGTTCCATTGTTGAAATTGTTTTTACATTTATTTGTTAACTAATTGTATTAGAAATATGTTTATGGAGGAACGGGATGACTGTGAGGGGTATGGTGGAGGCCATCAAAAAAAAATAAAACATTTGTGTACAATGATTTGTGTTATTTTCTTGAGATGGTAACCGATTTAGTCTTGACAACTTGATGAAATACTCTACAATTTATGATCATTGACTTATTAAATCGAATTTGAGGTGAAATACGTAGGATATTTTACATTATGCGAAATCAAAAACAAGAAAAATTGGCTATTTTATAATATTGTGTACTGAAATTTTATCCTATATTTATCCTATATTTTTTGTTTCTCCGATCCTATATTCCTATATTTTCTGGATTATTTCGAGTTGACACCCTGAAAATAAGATATCGAAATTGATAGCACTGCTAGCAAAAAACCTGATTGACCTTTAATTTGATTATGGCTGGATCGGAATAAAGGTCTCGTAGTCCATCATTGGTGTTTTGGGGAGATGTGGCAAAAGTGGACTCCTCCTCATCATGCTACATCGCAAATTGGAATTCAATTCGGTTTCTTGCGATCGAACTAGACCTTCACTGGTACTGCATTGATTTTTGTGTAGAGCATTTTAAGTCGATGATCTTTAGCCGTCAATGTCTCTGGATTTAGAAATATGTAGAGTTATAGAAAGAAAAACTCATTGAAGGTTAGTAATATTCTAGCGAATTACTACTTATAAAGCTTAAGCAGGATCAAAAGTGGTGCAGTGCTTCGAAAAGCTTCTAGGTCCTACGAAAAATGAACCTCTTCACTGTGTTGATAGAACCTCGATGATTGGCGCGGTTGAAATGCTCGTTTAACAAGTTAAAATTTTAAACTAACATTTAAACAGCGAAATTTCAATGTTGCCACACATATTCCACTGTATCTTTTGATTACCTTTTTGTAATTAAATAAATAAACTGATTTCTAAAATACTACATTGTGCAAAATATAATAAAGAGTAATTGGAACTATGAAAGATTGAAGCTAGCTTTGCTTCATTACTTTTAAATATACCCACAGAGTGCAACGATTTTCGAGCAGAATGAGTCATAAAGCAGAAACAGGGTTCACTCAGGAATATTAATACTTCGTGGATTTCTTATCACTGAATCTAATGATGGATTTAAAACTTTGTACTCAATCAACACATTACAAATTGTCTTTCGATGTCTAAAATGACAGAATTTTCGAAACGATGTTTGAATTTTGTTATTCATTTGTCAATGTACACACTTAAGAGTACAGCGACTCCACTAAATAAAATGTCAGGAAAAACAGAGCTACGAAGTCAGACTTTTAGTCGACTCAAATTTGACGTGGCTCCGCAGATCTGGTGACAAATCATTCATAAAGCGAGTTTCTTTGAATTATGATATGTTTCGTCAGATTGGATTAGTGAGTTTTCTGAGTAACGTGTACTTTAACAATCTTATGTTCCAAAGTTTGTACAAGAGTCAAAAGGATGCTGCAGATTGAAACTCAACGAACTTCTCACAAATATGAAGTTCTTCATTAAGTTGTAGAAATTGATTTTGCAAAAGTTCTTGATGGTTCCCATGAATAAGGACATGAACATGATCGAGAAGCATAAAGCATTACATGTAAGTCTAGACTAAACGTTAAAATATTCATATAAATTGACATGTGGAAATGTTTTCAGAATATGATGAAGTATAAATCGCAATCGGAAGCGCATCAGTTCGTAATTAGGGAAGTACAAAATAATTTCAAAATTCTGATGATTCTACCTACACATGAACTTGGTTATTCAATTGTCAGTTGTCATGACTTCTTTACATTTCGGATTTTGTGCAACAGTTATCCCTCATGGACAAGGATAAAGAAAGATAGGAACTGACTGAGTTGAGATTCTAGTAAAACATGCAAACACGGCTAATTCATTTCATGAAGTGTTACTATGGTGTATTTGTTGGATAGCCAACTTTCTTCAACTCAGTAATGTCATGTAATTCCAAGTGTGTAACAAAGTGATTTGTTGTCTACAGCAGTTTCTAGTGATACGCTGAAGATAGTACTAAAATGATTGAGTTCATGTCTCGGTTTGCCATTTTGCTATGAAATATGTCTAGGTTGTTCCAATAATAAACATTTAAATCTGAACTGAATCTCTTGTTTTTGATTTCTCATCGAAGTCATTCTGATGCCCCACTAATTATTTAATCAACATTCGTCGGAAAGCTTTCCCAAAAGAAGTTTTATGATAACGAAATATTACTTGTAACTGGAAAAATATTCTTTCGATTAAATTTGATCAGCTGTAGCTGGGAATTACTATGCATGTGCATCTAGAGATCGGCGCGGTCAACCGGTTTAACGGTCATTATAACCTTTGATTTAAAATAACTGCTTAACCACGTGTATCGAACAGCAACGCGGATACATATCTCGCAACGCGGCTACTTATTTCATCAAATGATTATAAAAGTACTGATATTTTGATAAACGATTGTTTTATGAAAATGAACCGGAAAGATGCTTTGCTTGCAGTAGACTGGTTGAAAAGGAAGTTTGTCCAGCTATCGAATCTGTCTGCATACCAGCACAGCATTTACAGTAATTTATAAAGTGAAGCGCGTGTTCTATAGACTCACTTAGTTGCGCTTACAATAAGCAGAACCAAACTACATTCAATAGCTTCATATTCAATCAAACCGAGACTTATTCCGGTACAATAGTGCATCTACATTTCAATTCCTCGTAACTATTTATCATCATAGAACTTTTCAGACATTCGCATTGTAGTTTTAAGCGTTTTTGGTAGAGCAGTGGCAACTACAGATTTTATCAGTTAATCGGTCATTTTAGTGGGACGTTGAAGACCTCATCCCGCGTCTCCATTTTCCGACGTATTGTAAATGCAAAGGAAGACGGCTGGAAAAAACAAGATGAAGGAATTTTCGAAAAGTCTTCCAGAGATTATACCAAGCTGGCTTGAACTCAACACATAATGAATTATAATTTGGACGTGGTTTTTTTGTATCGCATTACTGCTGTACACATACCAATCAACTTGTCAAAATTTCTTCTCAGAGTTGTGACAGATTCTATTCATCACCCATAATCTCCAAAACTAGTATGTTTGCCTACCTTGTGAATAATTGATGAAAATTGTGAACGCTGACAAACTTGCGTAACTCCAATAACATCAGCAATAGAAATTCCATGTGCTCTGTCGACAAAATTTTAAGGACACGTGATAAAGTATGAACAATGCAATCATGTATTCAGCGCAAATATCAAATGAATGATAGGTGCATGTCAGCCGACAGTCTGACAATGCAAATGTTCAATATTATTTGATGATAACATTGACTTAGTGACGACTATCTCATGGTCGCGGTAACTGCGCTTTATATATTTTGACACAAAGATCATGGGAAGTATTTGGATTTATGGAATGGCATCTGCAGTAGATTTTATTTTCATGTCTTAGATAAAATGATGATATTTATGGTTGATGACATTAACGTGCAATGAGGTACTTTAATGCATGTGGTTTGTGATACAGATGCGTTTCGTATTCGTGGACGTTAGTCAGTTGACAGTTGGTCGTTTATCAATTTATTGCATTTTTTTAAATGCTCATAAATTATTGCATTTGTAACAATGCTCACTACATCGGCTATACGACAAACCAGTTGTCAGTCAGATCCAAACAACACGAGAACAGTGGCTCAATAAAACAATACTCACTTACCACACACCGCACAAAACCCAAAAACATTACTGACCCTATGCCTGTGCTAGCTAAATTCTCGGATATCAATGAGCTGCAGATCGCTGAAGCCATTCTAACCAAAGAAAGGAATCCCACACAGAATAAAAGGGATTAACTAGACATTTAAACGTCATTTAATAACAGTGATATTTTTATATGTTGTACTTGAAAATGAACTTATTTGTACTTGAAAATGGACCGAGTTTTCAGGTCCGAAACGTTGTCCAACAATCAATTTTATATTATAAAATTGATTATTATAGCTTCAGTTTTAAATAACTTAAGTTAGATTAATAAATTATTCTAACATCACCTTCAAAGTATTAGATCACAAAGGAAAACAATTATATAGAAAATTAGAAAGAACTTTACAAAAATGCAATAAATTGATTAACAACACTTGTAAACAGAACAACATTTTACCATAATACACAAATTTTTGCTTACACACACATATATATATATATATATATATATATATATATTATATATATATATATATATATATATATATATATATATGAGATTCATCAGAATGGCCGGTATTGTAATGAAATGAGTTCGAACATTGAATGAAATAACCATGAATGTATGAATATAGCAGGTATTGATTTTGATCGAGGATGAGAGAGAACGCAAATTATTCATAGAAAAGAAAACACAGTAATGTCGAGATCTCGATAATGTCCTTGGGAACAGATTTGCCAGCATAAGATGTTGTTTATCTATGATTTTGAAAATTGGCCTCTTCGAGTGGAGTCTCTTTACTGAGGATAGCATTGGGAAAACTGGAAGTACCTAGAGATATTATTTTGTGCACTGTTTTTATCTACGCGTTGTTGCGACAGTTTCTTAATCATACTACACAAACTGTGCGATATTATTTTAAAGTAGTGCGTACATTGCAAATCCATTGCAGAAACGTGGGACCTCAGCACCCTGAGAGCACGAAGGCGTGAGCTAGCCTTCGACTCAATGATGTTTACATAGTGAGAAAAAGTCAAGTTACCGTCAATCGTAAAGTCTAAAATTTTCAGTTTAACTTATATTCTTCGTCTCCAATTCGATTGACAGTGAAAACGCTTGCTATTATGAGAAATTATTATATTCGTTTGGAGGATTTCTTTCTGATGGAACACTAATACCAACGCATAGGTGCTGTGAATTTTCGCTGAATGATCGCTCGACATCTTCATTGATTTGAGCTTTTTGAGTTCCTTATCATCAGGAAACTTTTTGACACATTTTGAAGCCATTTCTCATGGCATGTATCTCCTGCCACTCTGAATTCCTTACCAAGCAGTTGTTTGAATTGTTCATAAGGGCAAGGCTCTCAAGATACTCAAAATGACCGGCGCATTTCGAAGACACACTGTTTTGGATTTTATCGCCTTACAGCATAAAATATATATAGAAATACATCATTTTTCTGGAGTTGATTCGAATAGAAATTGACACTAGGTCGCAGCACTTTGATGGACTAAGTTTGGGCATGGATATCACTGAGAATATAAGAATTACACAAGTGAATGATTCTAGCCCTATCAAACAGCCGTTGTAAATTGTTTCTAATTAGTCATGGTTGCCATTATTGTGTGTTGCATAAAGTCAGAGGCGTTGAGGCATAGAATTTATATCATGTACTCTGCACATAATTGAGTATTTTCTATACATCGAGTGGTAGACCAGTAAATTTCATATGCTTGGCAGAGTGCGTTCATCGTTAGAAGCAGGAAGGTGACCTGCAGTAAAAATTTTTAGTAGTTTATTGGCTGCCATATTTTTGTAATGCTAGTTAGTGCCACTTCCCGTCTGCTCACTTAGAACACTGACCATGAAGTTAAACCATGGTCAAACATATCATCATCCTAGCTGAAAAGTTTATCACTTTATGTGATTTGATTCCAATAACTCAATTTGCTTTCTCACTAGATGTGTATCAATAATCAGTAGCAATCAATATGCTGTCTCAAATATCCTTTGAAACTGAAGTAATTTTTTTCTTGCATCTGCATGTTTTCAGGATCCCTTTGACCAGCAAGTTCGAATGAATGATAACGGACACAAAGTTGATAGTGGATTTCAAAATTCAAGCATTGGTTAATAGATACTTCCCTTTACCCCCCGATGCTACCAAAGTAGATGCAAATTTAGACAATGAAGACATTAATATCAGAAACCCATTCTTCATTCTAATAAGAGAAAAGGTGAAAATGTGTGTTCAATGTTGATTCTCTCTGAATTCGCGAATTGTTTCTTAGAATAGTGATTGACATATTTTGATAACATGGTTGTAATGCCTTATTGTTTTAGGGAGAAAAATCGGTCCTTTCATTTCCACGAAAGACAGACGAGGCCTTCGGATCTCGAGTTGTTCCTCGACCGGGAAGCAGTGGCAGTGGAGGCACTCAGATGGCTGCTCCGTCGCCTCCAGCAGGTGTCCCACCTCCCCCTGATCCAAGGGTGAACACTTTCATGTCATACGTCGCAGGTCATGTTGACCGGAATAAGCGTGCGCACGAGGGAACCGATGCCAGAGATCTGTCTGTTTCTGGACCGCCAAGCTGGGCTCAACGACAAGAACTTTTCATGGCCAGTGTCGTATCCTCAGGAGGCAAACTCTACCGCACTATCTGCGACAAAGCAGGGAAGAACAACAAAGAGTTAACCGTACAAAAAGGAGAGCTATTAGAGGTAAAGGAAATTTTAGTTTCTTCTGATTAATGACTTTCAAGTATAATTGAAAGACTAACAGCAGATCTTCAAGGACTCAATTTTCTGATGCAAACACTCCTCGTGATAATTACGTGCATGCTGATAATAAATTCATCATTTTATTCATCGTTCAATTGTCATATGAGAGGGTTATGAATGAATATGGATCCAGTTGTTCACCTGTCAGGTTTGTCACTTGGATATTTTCTCAGTAAGATAGGATTTCTCATAGTGTGAATTTAAATCAAACATTGATGAACTATTGATACAATCGTCACTGACTCTGCTAAGTTAAGCGTGAATGACTAGCTATTCTGTGTTAACGCATGGACGTGACAGTACTTAATAGGCGCTGTATTTGATGTTCTATTGTTATCTGAAAGTTTTATTCATTAGAAAGCTTCTAATTCTCAGAATTGATGAGGTTATCACGTTACATGTAGGCGTTCATCGGGTTCCAGTCAGTAGACAAAGATTTCGATCTAGTTAATACATAAAAGTTAGCTCCATAATGCTTTATAACCCGGAGGCTGGGACATGGTCAGACTTTTCAGGGCGTTGTAGTCACATAACCAGAAGCGCATGTTTTTGGCTCACTTATAGGGAAGTTGCGTAGTCATGTAGCTGTCATGCAGCGGCAATAATAATATTTAGCAATGCATGGTCTATAATGAACAGCCTGTTGTGCAAATAAAAAATGCTTGTTTTAAACATTGTGGGGACAATATTCAGTTCGCAAGATAGTATTTTATTGCTATGCTTAACCGTTAACGCTTGGGAAAAGTAGTGTGTACCGGATAAAAGGAACCAGATACCAGGTACCGAATCATCCGCAATTGGTTTATTGACCGCTGACTTTACAACTAATTATCTTTTGCACTTTAATCCCCTTTAGCTCTTTAACGATGGATCTTATTGAATTCATCTTTGAAAATTGCTCATTATACTCGTATTAAGAAAAAAAATCTGTTGATGCCACCAATTAATCTCAATGGAAAAATAGTTGTGTAAAGTGTGCGAAAATCGTTTCTGTGATCGACAACCGCAATTGACACGCTAGGTAGAATTGCAAAGTGGCATAATTGATAAAAACTTGGTTAAAATCGTTTTGTTCGAAAGTTTTTTTAAAAAAAGAGCCTGTTCGATGAAAACGTTGACATCAGACTTGAATACTTGGACCTACTGTACGTGCACCTATGTGCACACATGTTGTGAAACAGTTGTCGAGGTCAAGCTTGGCCCGATAAGAATCTCGAGAATCATATCACCATCACACTTCACAACGTATGCATCACTCAATTTTCTCGGCGCTCCTTTATGGTAAATGAAAATCAAATGACTATTCGAATTTTTGATAATTATGCCATCCGAGTAATTATCGTATTATTAAATTATGACTCATTACATATTGGCAAGTGTGTAAAACATGTCTCTGTCTAATAGGCCTCACCAGTCTTGAACATGTTTTGGCCAGCGACGCAACTGAAGGACATACAAACAAATCTTCTAACCACTAGGACATTAGTGTCTGTCAAGATGGCTTTTTTCGTAGTCACCTTGATGACTGATTGTATTCGATGTTGAGGTTTTTCTGCACGCGCTAACCGTCACATTTATATCGCTTAATCCTATTCCTGGATGTCGATGAACTTATCAAATCTCAGTTAGATGCTCAAATGGCGCTGATTCTCTCTAAACATGTTGACATACTCTCCTAACGCTTCAGGTTCTTGACGATTCCCGAAATTGGTGGAAAATGCGGAACGCTGATGGCGAAACAGGACACATTCCCTACACACTTCTCAAATCTGTAGATCCACAGGAAGAACAATCCCGGAGTGTCGACTCTGTGAATGGTGATGCTAGAGTGAGTCACTTGTTTTGTGCTTATGTTGCCGGTAATGACAAGCAGTTGTTCACGAAAACGGACCACGTCGTTTCTCGTGCTTACTAATCATATCGCACACTAACACGCCACACATCATTCGGAAGCTTGTTTCTCAGCTTTCATGCCTTCGTGTAATATTTTCGTAATAAGCTATAATGCATTCGTATCTATCTTGGTTTATTCTGGAAAAAGATCAAAAGAAATAAATCACTCCATCTAGAAATCGTGATTTTTCAGTATGAAAACTTGTGAATGCCACGTGCAATAATCAGTCAGGAACGAGACGAGTATTTTCTGAGCATTATTTTGATTGACTAGGCGTAGGCGATAACCATTGTTAACCCCTGATTGCGAAACCAAATGAAGTTCTTTTCTTACAATTGACAATAATATAATGCGTTTTCATTTAAAGACCAACGGACTGAGGTGGGTGCGCCCTGCAATATTTTTGCGCTTTGCGCTACGGATTCGTGGCCCAAGTACGTTATGCACTCTGATTTCGGAGAACTAGGGGTTGCGTTCCGGACGACACTGAAATGAACCTACAAATGACTCATGCGTCAGCTATACTCTTAAGTGAATATAGCTGAGGAGATTGTTTGAGAGAACAAAATGATTCGTTCTATGATATCGAATAACTTGAGTAATCCATGCTTTCGTCGGATCACTGATCGAGTGACAAATGACAATATCTAATAGAGTATGAGCCCACGTTAGTCCGACCAGGCATCATGTAATATTCAGGCACAATCTGTTGATCATGGTTTTTTTATTAACCACAAATAGCAGAAAAGGATGTATGAGGTAGAAGAATCTCGACAGAAGCCATAACAGGAAACATGACGTAATAAAGTAAAGCACATAAACATAATAAAGTGAAGCACAACCTCACTTTATCGCTTTCTCTCTCTCCTCTCCTCTCCTTTACTACCATGCTTCTCCTCCCTCCCGTCATGTCTCCTCTCGACCAAAGACTTTTTCTCTGCTGTCCCAAGTTGACATAGTCGTGTTTCTTCTTTTTTCAGTCTGTCTTCGCATTAACAGATCCTTTGCAGTCTACATCACGCGCAGTCGATCCGGCACGATGATGTGTTATCAGTGTATCCTTTCCATTTACACCTGCTTACCACTCATGTTAATATATAATTACTCATTAAGTGAAGACTCCTTATAATGTTCTCAAGTTCTTTGTTGATGAGAATATTTCAGCAGACAAATCTGCGACAAGGTCTTCATTATAGAATATTT
The DNA here is from genome assembly GCA_907163375.1 of Prostheceraeus crozeri. Taxonomy (NCBI): domain Eukaryota; kingdom Metazoa; phylum Platyhelminthes; order Polycladida; family Euryleptidae; genus Prostheceraeus; species Prostheceraeus crozeri. The sequence continues at coordinate 122,972 of CAJQUW010005239.1, forward strand.
GATGCATCCTTCACCCCGAAACTTCAGCTCTTCTTGTCAAAATATTCAGTTATTCTTGCAGACGCAGAAGTAATCAAAAGGATGACGACATTTCATTTATTGTCAAACGTCCTGTGCTACAATCCCAAAACTCATGCTGAAACCCTTTGTGACAAATTTACTTGATTAAACCGATGGCGAAAGAAATATTCTTCACATGACCGAATGCAGTGTTCCGTGGCATGTTAATTTCAAGGTCGTAGAGCAATTTTTCTTGCCTTCCATGCTGAAGTTATCAAATTTCTGCGCTCCTAGCTCAGGGAATTGGTGATGCGGAGAGCGGAGCGGAAATTCAGAGCGCACATGCCTCCCTCTGCGAACCGGATGTAATACATTACTTCAGACATAACAATGAATATGTGTGTGAAGTTTTAGCGTCACCGCTCGTCCACTGATGGCTTAAAAGGTGCTGATAGTCGTGCTGAAGTTGCGTGATCATTTAAGTCCGGATGCCCTTCCGGTCGACTTCCAATGACAAAGTCAGGTCTCGATATATAGACGCAAAGATTGCTAGGCCAAGCACTTGAACACGGTGCCACAGAGGGACACCACTGATAATACGTGTATAACGATATCAACACTTCTCTCCAAGTCCACCGCATCAAAAGAATGCTCAGAACACATTCGTCCACCTGATGCATGATTAATTATCACCACATTCACATGTTTGCTTATTGAATAATTGCGATCTCTAGACTGAGTGATTTATTACCATTGCTCGGAAAACGATCACAGACACGAGTAGGCAATGAAAGTTATGCAGATGACCCTACTTTTAAAAAAAGTTGATTAAGTGCAAGAACTACCGAGGAATAAGTCTCAAATCGCGGCCAAGATCTTCATATCGTTCCTTCTCTGGTGATTTCAATCCACACGTGGCGGTGGCGAGCGTATACATCCCAACCAATGTAGCTTCCGCCCTCGGAGATAATGTGTGGACCAAATATTCAGCTTTCGCTGTATGATGATGTGGTGGGCACACTGACAGCTGACGGTTCTTTGTTATATAGATTTTGCTGCAGTCCTAGACTGAGTTGGTCGTGCGTAATTATCGAACATTACGTCTACGCACAACATCCCTGCTAAATTTCTCCGACTAATTCAAGCACAGTACCGGAACACAGCAGCACGGGTTGTATCGTGCATCTGTTCCGATGTCTCTGCCCTCTATCTATCACACAGTTCAATTATGCCATCGATTGGATTCTAAGTAGCGCCCTTCAATATCATCAAGGAGTTCAGATCAGCCGTGCGACCTTCCTAACAGATTTAGACTATGATTGTCGCTATAGAGAGTGATAATCTTGTAACACAATCTGCTCTCAACTGCATCTATAAATATACACTCTCGGTTGGAATGAGAATTAGCACATTAATAACCAGAATTCTCTCGACTCCATCTCAATCTCATTTTCCGGTTGCAGTCGAAGAAGCTTTATTTTAAAGAGTAGAGACTTTCAAGTAACTTTGGAGCTATTTGTGTTGGAATAGGACAGTTTGGGAAGAAATATGAAACAGAATTAACCAAGAATATGCAGCTTCCTGTCGTGTAAGGAGGCCGCTGTGGAATAAGCGTTAGATCTCATTTACACTGAGAGGCAGAATTTATCAGGCAATCATTCGCTCGATTTCCATTACGATGGCAATACTGTCTTAACCAAAGAATGTAAAAGAGGAGTAGAGGTATTCCGTAACAACTGCATCCAAAGAATTATCCGTTATCGTCGATCAGACCCACCGACTCACATGGTTCGGTCATGCGAGAAGTTTTGATCCGCCATCTCAAGTCCTAACTATTCCCACGAGTTGGAAGAATCACAGTCGCGTAGAGGACAAGCAAGACATAGGATCACATAGTAATGTTAGATCTAAAGAGAATAACGGCTCACAGCTTTACGGGAACTCTGCGGAACAGATTTTGGGTCATCCTATCAATGGATCAAGCACCCAAGACCGCTAATCATGGAGAGCTGATGTCTGAGATTGAGTGTGCATACTCTAGGATGCCGGCTCAACCCGCCCTGTTTGAATGTCGCTGCAAGTGCAAGTAAGAATGCAAGCTAAATGCAAGCATGGCGCGTGACTAGAAACATGACTAGAAAGCACGCGAATCATTCGAAGTTAACATAATTTAGGTGATCCGCTCTTTATGAAAACTCTGTACATCGTCAAAGAAAGGTTTCCTAGAAGAGCTTAGAAACTTCAAGCAGCATCAGAAATAGGAAAACTGCTGTCTGTGTATGCTCCCGATTATTTCCATAATTTCCTTCAACTTTGCTTAGTCATTAGGTGTTTTGTAGATCTGTCAAATATCTACATCCTCAACTGAGTAGTGAAGAAGGGTTTCAATTATGTTCTTTTCATGTTTTGTTTGTGTTGATTAGTTCATAAAACTGCATAGGTTTCTAGTCGCGTAATTCGCCTAATTTATTTAAGATGACAGTATTTTTGTAGTTTTTTGTAACCAAAGATTCAGTAATATGTATGTTTTCAAATTTTCATCATCGTTGGTCCATAGTCCACTAAAGCAAGTAAGGACCGCTTGTCCATATTTGCAAAGTGGAAGAGACCCATGTCTATGCAAGATAAGAAGCCTATGCGACATTGTCAACATGTTTGGTGTGAGAGTTTTAGTGAACTAACGAACTGCAAATGCTCCTCATGCAACCGACGAGCTTGCCACTTCACTAGTCCGATCAACACCAAGTGTGCATTGACAGCAGTTCTAGGAACTTCATGATGAGACTCCTCTGCATCAAAATCTACTTCTATGCATCCATCTCCCCCTTTCTTATACAGGGTGGGCGCTGGAATGCTGAAGGATTAAACATTGTAATAATAAAAGGAAAAACAAGTTATTTTTTCATCCAGCTATATTGTCATCAAAGTACAATATCAGGAGTTCATGCTGTCTAGGTATGAAAGATAATGTCCTTCAAATGACCACCATTTTCTTGTTTACAGATAATAGCTCTCTGTAGAGCATTTTCCATCACAGAATTCAGCACATCTGGTTCAATTTGACGCACTTCTGCACGGATATTTTCCTTCAACTCCGCAATTGTTTGCGGATTGTTGACGTACACTCTCTCTTTCAATTAACCCCATAAGAAATAATCGGGGGCAGTCAAATCTGGTGACCGGGAAGGCCACGGGAAGTCAGCATTTCTGGATATCGATCGGTCATTGAAAATGTCACGCAAAAGGGCCATCGTCAAACCGGCGGTGTGCGCGGTCGCTCCGTCTTGCTGGAACCAGACCTGTTGGTTGCCTGCAACTTCCGGCAGCAAAAAGTTCTCTATCATTGTACGATAAAGTGCACCAGTCACTCTCTCTGGATGTCCCTCCTCATCCTCAAAAAAGTATGGCCCGATTATTCTTTCAGTCATAATTCCACACCAAAAAGTGGATTGTAGACGGTGTTGAATTGTGTTTCTTGGGTTGTCAGAACCCCAAAATCTCGCATTCTGTTTATTGACAAAGCCATTCAGATAAAAGTGAGCTTCGTCGCTCATAATGAGATGGCTCAAGAAATAAGCATTGTCTCTTGCCAACTGTTCAAATCACATGGCATAACTCAAGCGAGACTGATAATCTGTTGGGAGAAGAGACTGAACTGCTTGAATTTTGTAAGGAAACATTCCTAAGTCTTCCTTCAGTATTGCGCGCAATGTTGTTCTTCTGATGCCAAGTTGAATTGATCGACGACGTGTAGATGCTGTTGGATTCTGTTCGACACTTTGTCGAACAGACTCCACAGCAGCTTCTATTCGAACAGTAGGCTCAGGTCCCCGTTTTGGAAGATCTGCCACTGACCCACTTTCCTCAAATCGCCTCATGAGATTTAGAATCATATTCTCACTTGGAGCATCTCTTACATTAAAATGTTTTCGATAATCTCTTTTGGATTTGAACGATTGATCTTCCACTTGAATAATAAAATTGAACAAGCTTCACTCTTTTTTCAATATCGTAACTTGACATCGCAGCCTTGATCGCAATTAATGTTGAATAATGATTCAGACTGTCCGAAAGTTAGAACAGAGTTCAGCATGCACAATTGTACGTCAAGCACTCGCTTTACTGTTCTGCTAGAGAAATGCGTGAAAGCAATCAAATTGATTTCATGACTTAATGAAATGATCTGGATTGATTTCTTGATATTACTGAATTTCATGTAAATACATCAATCAATTATATCGAATTACATTCAGTTGCAATAATACGCAAAGCATGCAACAAATTTATGCTACAATTGCAAATAATGCAAACTCCCGAACGCATAGTTTCCGAAAAAGACAGATTTGGCCTCTAAATAAATCGACAAATGATTATTGCAGAGCTTGAAAATCCTTCAGCCTCCCAGCGCCCACCCTGTACATTCGAGTTTTCTTTGCTTTAGTTTATTATGCTGTTTTAACAAATCTTTATTTAAAAATGCCGGACGTAATTTGCTAACGTAATCAGTATACATTTTCAACATGGTTTCACTTCGAATGACACCAACATTATGGTTTGGTCAAAAGTCAAGCTTCCTGCAGTCAAGCTTTGCGAGCAAAACTCGATGTGTGGTCTCACTGATCTGCGAATGATGCTTGGTCTGAATATTTTGGTCGGCGAGTTACGGCAAAGTCGTTTAAGGTATGGTCTCCTCCAAAGAAAGTTCAGCTCCAAGTGGCCGAGGAGAATGACCATTGATCACGAGATACCGGATCCTAGCATCAAAGGCGGTCACAAAAAGAAGTGGATGCACTTTGCCAGGAAGGACATGGAGCTCCTACGTCTAAGACCTTGACTTGCGCAGGAACGATCGCACTCACGCAAGCTGGAATCGACGCAGCCCTTGTGTCGCATCTTCAAACTTGAGGCTCAGCCGACAATAAACGAGGGGTAAGAGTAAGTAAGTTTTGAAAAAACAAAATAAAGCATTCAACTGAGCATTGTTAGACTTCAAATCCAACATGTTCCTATATGCTAGCGGTGGTAAATAGTCATACGGGCTAGTGAAGCTCTACGTGGTTATGCAGTATGTGATCCTGTGACGCATCGAAAAATTAATGTTAAAAGATGTAAAAAAAGTGTGAAGAGTCGTCGAAGTGATCATAATTTTCTATCTTTCAGCATTCTGTAGGAAATCGACAGTCGTGGATGCAGTCCTCTATACCAAGTCCACCTCCGCCTCCTCCACCACCTCCGCTTGCTCCTTCACTGGATCCATACTCTCCGGCCAACATCGCTCGACGGAAAGGTGATTTGCGCCTTATGCTGCACTGACTGCACCTTTTCATTCTACAATTTATCACCAAACTTCACTTCTTGTAGACTGCCTTCTCTCAGGGCTATCGGGATAAAGTTTCACGCTTTTCCACAACTTAATGATATGAGTTCATTATTTTCATATTTACTGCGATTTCTTCTTTTCCTCATATTTTTTATTGAATGATTATGACATCTTTGGCTCAACGGTTAATGATTAGAATGGAAACATATAGTACTGTAACAACAAATCTAACATGAGTGGCGTGATTGCGTAGTGGTTAGTCGGTTTGCTCTGTACATCACTTCGCTAGAACAATATAAATGACTGATTTTGCGATTGCGTTATTAAAAGCATAAAAACGGATGCAGGAAAAATGAAGTTAAATATAAATCATGGAAGAATATGAAATTGTTTGATGCAATATACGATGCAATTTGGTAGAATCATCACAGTGAATTATAAGAGAATTATTTAATTTTGACCGAGCTATGTCTAAGTGGTTTCAATAAAGATCTCTAATACCTTGAACGAAGATTATAAAGCCATTGAAAGTTAGACATTTTCATCATAGGATTTGAATTTCATTTCACTAGTCTGACCTCCCAAGTTTTTGGATTTCCATGTAAGACTGACAACATTGCACAAGTCATAGAGTGATCGACTTCAAGTGAATGTCGAATATGTTGATAGGACGGTGGCGAGCTATTACTCACACGTTTTGTAACTCAGATAAATGTGATACCCTACCTCAGAAAAATACGGAAACTTTGGGTTGGTTTTCTACTCTTTTACTCTTCGTGTTCGTGTTGGAAATCTGTTTTGAAATACATATACCTCTGATGCTTTTTAGGCTGCCCCTCAGCCAAATATCCATCCATAGTCAAGGAATACGAGACACTTATTCCTTGACTATGATCATCATTCGTAAAATTTTGAAATAACTTATAATAAAGTTGATGGAACTGTTGGCAATATTTTGGCTGAACTTTATTTCAAAATTAAGTAAATAAACAATTCCAGCAAGTCTCAATATGATTATAGATAACAGTACCATTGATTTCCCTTATCTGGATCATTGTGTAGTTGAAAAAAAAACTCAGTCAAAATCAAGCCGGACAATTAAGAGGCGTCATGTGATTCGAAACGGAATTTTACTGTGTTCAAAGAAGATTTTTCAATTATGCATTCATCAAATCAACTTGATTCCTTTAGATTTTGCAAATGTCTGAATAAACCCTGTGTCATCATTAATTCAAGTTTGCGGAGCCAGGGTAACCAAAGTTCTTCGGTTAAGTAAAAACGTCGTTATCTCACGCGTACGATGCATTTCGCTTGCCACCGGCAAGCATGGTCACGTTCTGAATTGACAAATCATGTACAGACAAAATAAACGCTAGAAATTCCATGCATGATCAATAATCAACAAAGGTCAAAAAGATAAGTGTCCGAAGACTCTATGAAATCGATCTGTACAAAGTTACTACTCATTTTAGTCAAAAGTAAAATAAAGAAAAGTTAAAATGAAATGAAAGACAAAAATGAAAGTCTAAAGCAGCCTAACGATTTGAAGTCTTGGGCTCGAACAGAAATATCTGCAGCCGTCAGAAGGACCAAGCCACCCAGGAAGATGAACCTATCGAGAGGTGAATCTCTGGCAATCAAAACCTTGAGAAGTAATGATGAAATAATCATCCTGCCTGCTGACAAGGGTAATGCCGTGGTAATAATGAACAAGACAGAATATCATCACAAACTCCAGCAATTGATCTGTACAGGTCCCTATTTGCGGTTGTCGACAGATCCTTCGCAGAAATGGAGAAGAGAACTTCATGGTTTTTTAAAATCTGCAGTGGAAAGCGGACGAATATCCAGACCAACTATGTTGAAGTGGTGTCCCACACATTACCAAATACCACATTTATACGGACTGCCAAAGGTGCACAAGACTGGCAATCCTCTTCGTCCAATAATTAGTACACTGGGATCGCTTTTGGCACCGGTCTCAAAGATGTTGGCAGAATATTTGCGTCCTTTCGCTACTAAAGGTCCTTCATATATCAAGGATTCCTCAGATTTGATACAGAAGTTGGGATCGATCGATGATTTGAATCATGGCTTACTGTTGAGTTTGGACATCAACTCCTTATTTACGAATGTCCCTTTGGATGAATCATTGATGGTGGTTTCCGACATAATAAGAAATGACGATGTTTTTGGTGCGATTTGTCCTTTGACGGTGGATGAGTTCATCAGTGTATTGTATATATGAGTGTGAAGCATTCATACTTTCAATTTGGCGACCATCTATATTTACAGACGGACGGTATAGCCATGGGAAGTAGTCTGAGCTGCAGTTTGGCTAACTCATTTCGAGAAAGTGGCTAAGGAGTCAGCGCTCAACCATAATCGCCATTTCCCTAAATTATGGTATCGCTACGTGGATGACATCATCGTACACTGGACTCTGTCTCTGGAAGAACTGAATGACTTTGTGGAGTTTTTGAACGCTCTGCGGCCTTCTATTCAGTTTGTTGTGGAGCTTGAGGTGGATTCGACTCTTCCTTTCCTTGACATCCTGATCAAGAAGAATGAAGGCGTGCTTGTTTATCAAGTGTATAGAAAGCCAACTCACACAAATTTATATCTAAACCGTTCGTCTTGTCATCATCCAAGTGTTTTCAAGGGACTCGTCCGGACGATGTGCCACAGAGCTAGGTCGATTTGTTCTCCGGAATTACTTGACAATGAGCTCCGTAACTTGGAAAGAATTTTTCGGATGAATGGATTTAGTTCAAGTGAGAGTAGGCGTGTATTCGAGCTTCCAACATCCAGTGATATGCATGTACAGGACGAAGATGGTGGTAATAGTGTGGCTGATGTATGTATTATTCCATACGTCCCTCGACTTGCAGAGAATATTTCAGGTACTCTGAAGAAACTTGGTATAAAGACCTTTTACAAACCAGTATCCACCTTGAGGAATATGCTGGTTAAGAAGAGACCTACACAGCCCAAACAGTTCGGAGTGGTTTATCGCCTCAACTGTACTGATGACTGCTGCGGATGGTCATATGTGGGAGAGAGCTCGAGAACGGTGGAGGAACGTGTGAAAGAACATCGACGTAACGTGAGAAATGTTGCTACACATTCAGAAGTCGCCGCCCATGTTCTTGACACCGGCCATGGAATCGACTGGGAACATTGCGAGACGCTGGATCGGGAGCCGTTTCATCGTAGACGTCTCATCAAGGAATCACTATGGTCTAGGAAGTACAACAGCGTTAACAAATGTGACTTCAATATCGGTACGGCTTGGAATGGAGTGCTTTAGACTTTCATTTTTGTCTTTCATTTCATTTTAACTTTTCTTTATTTTACTTTTGACTAAAATGAGTAGTAACTTTGTACAGATCGATTTCATAGAGTCTTCGGACACTTATCTTTTTGACCTTTGTTGATTATTGATCATGCATGGAATTTCTAGCGTTTATTTTGTCTGTACATGATTTGTCAATTCAGAACGTGACCATGCTTGCCGGTGGCAAGCGAAATGCATCGTACGCATGAGATAACGACGTTTTTACTTAACCGAAGACCTTTGGTTACCCTGGCTCCGCAAACTTGAATTAGATTTTGCAAACTATTTATCTCTAATCAAATCAATTCTAAATTCGTCTTATTTGCACCTGAATTCATCAGAGCCAGTTGTTTGGATAAAAGTTATCCTAGAGGTTGTATAAGTGGTAGGATAGTTCAGTTGGTTAAAGGCACACGACGCTGCGGAGTTGGAGAAGGTCTACGGTTCGATTCTGTCCTAGAGAGGCGCCACCACTCTCACTATAGTTTACTATAATCCTATCTTGGTGACTGGTGAGAGTTGCGTGTGCATCAATGTTGCCTGGCATATACTCTTTGTGCATTGTGTGAGACAGGGTGAAGTAAAAAATCTTAATCATGAAGAAAGAGAAAAGAATGGAACAAATCCTGTTCAGCATATTTATCTGAAGTTCAACTTAGACAGGTTAGTTAAATAATGAAAAATCGCAGTTGCCATATCGATAAAGTAAACGAGCGAAAAGGAATAAGACAGGATAATTAAAATCACGAAATTAGTCGTTGAGCCAATGACGTTCATTTACTTAACATTGACTTCAACATTGCCGTCCAATTCGCTCCTGTTTTTCATAGGCCCCCGATTCGCTTGGTGGCGAAGTGAGTTTATTCATGTCGTTCACTAGTCGTTGTGTTCGCCCTCAGACTTATTTAGGTATCCAACTTGTTTTCCGCATTCTCGCCTTCTGCAGTAATGATGGTTGATGTAACACGTGTGAAGGACTTGTTGATGCCCGTGCAGATAATCCTATCAAGTGAAGCATCCGAGTTAAAGACTGGTTAGCGAGTTGGCTTTTGTGTCTCAACTAATCTTGGCTCCGCATTTAGTCAATATGCATATTGAAGGCTTCGTTAATCACTTTACGCAGTCACGTGATTTAATCGAGTGGTTTAAATGTAATCCAACTGGTATGAAACGTATGATAGAGAGACCACATCGAACAATGTCTCAAAGTCCGAAATCGAAAGTAGGCTATACATCATTACTTCCGAAACAATATTCAAAGAAATGATGAATTTCTTCATGCCACATAGATAAAGTGATAAAGCTGTATACCTTACTGATTAGAAGAAAATGCAATAATTGAAATGATTTAGATTTGTTTCCTTCTAATTCATAAGCTAGCAATCAAATATTGAATGCTTGAAGCATCTCATAAATCATTATGCATAATTCAGCTCAATAATGTGCCGAAAAATTCATGGCATTTTCTATAGAGGATTGTTAGGAAACAGTCGCAAGATTTCATGAAGGGACCTTCGATTTTTGTTAAATAAGTAGGGATGTATAATGTGGACTTTTTCTTCTTTTCGCATTCTGTGCAATTCAAACCTTTGAAAAATCGTGCTTCTACCCGACAAATCAATAACTATACACAATGATATATACAAAATTGAAGTATTTTCTTAGCAGGCCTACTTTCAGTATTTTACCTACTGGTAATTGATTGAAAGCTGTTGTAGGCATGGGTCTATTTACTGTATATGCATAGTACATAGACGCCCAAGCGTGCTTTTACTACTTCAGAAATTGTCATGAACAAAACCTGGCCCTTGTTAGTAATGAAAATATTTGCACAAAGTCAAATGCTAATTGCAGAATGAATAAATACAAGTGAAGTTTACTCAACTTGAATGCCGAATCATCACCATATTAGATTTGTATGCTTTTTTCAGCTGACTAAGTTAGATTGACATTTTACATTATTTTGTCAACTGTTGCGATGAACTCTTTTTTCTTGAAGCGATTGGTAAAAACAACATAGTAATCTTCCACTGTACAAACAGCAACTTAGAAGCTGTTTTGAATATCACATTTTTTTGCAACAGGGTTTTGTGCTAATTACATTATTCCTCATGCCTGCTCTCAAATGCCAGTTTTATTTGCAAATTATATGTTCAACGTTTTTTTCTCCCGTTTTTATTGCTTTAGCCAATTTACACTGCAGCTAGGAGGAAGTTAAGGCAAATTTTGTGTCATTTTACTCTTCAAACTTGAATTTAATCAACATTTCTCTTGAGACGACTAGATATCTTTTTCAACATTGTTTTATAATAGTGTATTTACTTTCTGCTGGTGGAGAAATGAATGCACTCCGAGTCGGCACGCATTCAATGGCTGTAAGTTACCCGCAAGAAAAAAAGTGTGCAAAATTTACTCTGACCCATCAGTAACCACATTGTCGAAAAAATCTAAATTTTTGACATTCTCTGCTGAGAATAACAAATCTATAATTCTATTATTGTAAAGAAATCAAAGTTGTGACAACGCTAGTTCAATATCAACACTTAGTTGAACCACCATGGCCATCAATTACGGACATACGGTATTCTTCCTCCGCCGCATCGAATCAACGAATTTTCTTAAAGTTTACTCTGATATTTTGTTACGCCATATCTGCTGAAGCGCAATTGAACGGGCTCTAATCCAGCAATTTTTCACGCTACACGACTTCCTATTACCGACCAAATATTTTCGATGACGTCTAAATCAGGAGACATTGAGGGCTAATTGAATATATGCGGCATCTTCCAAGATCAGTCAGCAGTTCACACTTTCTTTTGATGGCATGCGTTCAAGCTTTGTCCAATGAGATGATGCGGGGAGTTTCAAGCTTCATATTATGCAACTCAGACATCAAGTGTTGGCAGTACGTTTCACCTATGGCGACTATGACCACGGACATGCCTCAATTCTCAAACCACTTCACAATCTCCACTTGCAACTTAACACACCATGATTTGAGATGCGCACCGCCTCGAAGAGACACTCAGTTCAGTTCAGTAAGCCATAGCCTTAAGGGGGCCGTGGGCATTTCTCTCCTACGCGCATTTCTCTCGATTTCTCCTCTCCTGTCGAGAATGTTGGAAATCCACTCTGTCTTTCTTCTTCCAGGTCGGTTTTTCTCACATATTCTGCTTCAATGGTTGCTAGCAGCAGGCTGTCTCGTCTCCTTTTCCTGTGGCAATACTGGCGAAGCTTTCTTTGACATGTTTCAACATTCCTTCGTCTTCAGCGATTCCAACCTTTCTCATTTCCCATTCGTTCGTACGCCTTTCCGTCCGACTAACTCTAAAACTCTCCTCTAGAGCCACTTCTCATCTCTCCCGGGAAGAGACACTAGGGGTGGAGATAGAAGCATATGGGCATTTGACTGTTAATGATGAATTCGAACAAAAGTTGTCCCCACCTAGAGATTCAAATAGAAGGATGATTCGTCTACGAAATAGTATATCGCCAGTCTAGAAACCCCTTCCTTCATGAAATCTTGGTCAATGTAATCGCTGCTGTTTCTGGTGCACTGTTAGTCTTGAATTCTCAAAAGCAACCGGAGTCCGACTTCTTGCTCCGAATGTAAGGTGTCGCTGAGTCGATCAATTGAACAAAGAAAATCCAAGAGAGAAACTGCGAATCGATCACTGGCTCTCAATTATTTCCGTTTTTTCTATCATTCGATCTTGGTCGAACATGAGCACCCTGAATGGCTGTCTCATTTTACTGCTTCTTCAATTTCCAGTCACAAGCAATCAAAGATGTGCAAATTCATATGCAGCCTGCCATGGAGTCAATGCTATGTAATAGTTAATCTTGGGAAGAAAATGTTTGGAAGAAGCTTCTTGTTAATCAATAACAAATTCATTTTGAATGGGAAATATGGGACCACCAAGATATCGACCTCGAATCCTGCATTTAGTATTGAGATCAGTCAATAAGTTTATGAATGAGTTTTTCAAGCAACTTCAATCTTCTCTTTATTCATCTGAATATCTCAGTAGTTTAGTTTTACGCAAATTCGTTTTATTTAAATGTTAAATATGTATTTCCAGCATTAATTAGCGGATCATTTTATGATCTTATATGCCAAGATGCGCTTTTAAAGTCAAGTTTTTGACACCTTATTTAGCTGAAAATGTATGATTGATTTGAGAAGACCTCGTAATCCCAGTTTTTTTATTTGTAAAATCGAAAATTTATTGAATAGATACGAATAATTTATAAGTCCAAAATAATTTCCAATATGCTATGCTTGCGGGCATAGAATTTCACTTAACCATATTATTTGGCAAGGTATTTCAGTAAGTAGCAATTAAACGTTTGGGGGAATCGCTTCAAAACAGATTCTAATTTCATCAGGCGTGCGAATTTTCAACGACTCAAGCGGTTTTTTTGCCCTCCCCCTGTCCACTAAGAAGCATATGACAGCAGGAATCACTCTATGTACGTGCATGTATATTCTGTTATCAGTAAGATAGAAGAGAAAATACATTTTTGTTTTGTAACTTGAAAGAAACGTTCCTCGTTTATGATATGCTATCCATGGACTTTTAGATATTGCAGTTGTAGTATGTAGAAGTCAGTGGGCTATCACATATTAAAAAAGGGATCTTGATGGGAGAAAGAAGGAGAGAACCTCTAAAAACATGAAGTGACCCTTGGAACATTATAGGGCTCCCTGAGAGCGTTTAGGATCCCATACTGAAAATATGAGGGACCAGTGAAGGACACTATAGGACCTCACCCTGAAGATGTAGTACAACCAACAATATATCGACCTTCTGTTAAACTCATCATAATTTTGCACAGTATTGTAAATCAGCATATGGAAATGATCAGAGCAATGTCACATCTCATGAAAAATAGTAAATCGTTTGGATGACTCTCATTTGCGTTATTAAGGAAAAAACTGAATAGTCCTACTCTTTTTGTGCCCTCCTAAAATGTTCCGACCCTTCCCCTACGACTAGTTCGCATGCCTGTATTATCATTTTTAAGATTTTACAAGCATCAAGAGAGGCCAGATTTGAATAATCGACATTGGAGCTAGGAGGAAATGCAACCACACACTCACCACCAGGTGATCTTCGATCTTGTCATCCTTCAAAAGAACCCGACCGCTATACTTGTATGTGTTAAAGCATCTCAACTTTGGATGTAGCACTACAGGATGGCAGAATGCATTCTTCAGCTTGTGATACCTACTCGTACTTGTTTCATTTATATACCTCATGATCACTTAAGATTTGATAAAGTTATCGAAGCTAGGTTATCACTTGAGATGAATAATACGCACTATGATGCTTATTCTGGATGAATGAAATCTATTTTCGAAAAAAGCACTCGCTATAGCAACTTTTGAACTTATTATCTCAATTCATAATCTGGAATATATGGTGCATATTTATGCTTATGTACTCTTACTTATGTGATCCATTTTATTGATACTCATACTTCGACTGCTGTGTTGTTGAGTTACTGTTCGAACATGTTACATTGAATTCATAATTTTTGGCATGTACTTTTCCAAACAATACTTTCAGTTAATTACATTTGATTTATAAGAAACCTTGCGCTGTTTTGCCTCCTGCTTGATGGGACTTGATGTTCGTTGTTGCGCTTTATGGACGAAATATTCTGTCCCGTGTGAAAGCATGAGTGAGCGCTCCTCTTATCAAATCTTCTAACTTGTAGACGATAAAAAGGACGAGATCAAGCGAAGGTCACAACCTGGTGAGTTTAGGACCGCTTCGCGTTGTGTGGAATTGACGTTGCTTTAAAATCAAGATGCTTGCGCAAGCTTCACAAACGATTAATGTATTTCCAATTCAATGATCCAAAAATTCTATCAGTATGAATAAATGTGCACTTTTTATTGTCTATTTTCATGTTTCCTCTTATCTTTCAATTGTCTTTTCATATGCTCTTCATTCTATATTCATCCATGAAGTTTTACCGTCTCTTTATACTGTATAAACTACCAGCGCCGTCCCTTATCAATAGAACACCTATGCTATGTGAACTAGGAGGACATTTGATATCGCAATAACCGGAACATGCATTATTGTATTCGACGCATCCCCTTTTTTATCAAGATTATAAGTGAGCATGTATCTCACATTATCTCAAATCAAAACTATGAAAGTCAGGATGAATGGTCTTAATTCAATTGCACCTATACCGAGCAATCGATTGACTGACTGTGAAATCGAAAGGATTTTATATCATTTTGTCGATAATCTCTAAGGTCAAAGAAAATTATCATTTCATGAGTGTAAAATGCGCAGAGAACATGCGCTAGAGAAAGCCCATTCATTCTAAAACTGCTGGTATATCGTGTCCTATCGGTGTCCATTCCTAAACCATCTTTACCGGAGATCATTGTATCGCATTATTGATATCGTTTCCTGTATTGAAATCACACAGAAGTGTTGTGATGTGATGCTCACTGAATTCATGCACGCTGTTCTATCTCATCACGAAATTCAAGCACATCCGACAACAGTCCTTGTCCTTGCATGCGTGTCTATTTTCGATAATATTGAAAGAATCTATTGTAATTCACCTGCAAACAATGTTTTCAGTTGTCATTAACGGTTGGTAGTTATAATATGTTCAATAACGGTAGCAACGGAAATAATGTGACAATTAAATCCAGAATTTAATCAGTGGAAATGTTTTGGGACGTTTTGTGAATATCAGTTTCATTTCTAACACACTGTAAAAGCAAAATCATCATAATTTCTTATTATGATTAAATTTGCGCATGGCTTTTTGGATGAAATGCATGCTTTGATTAGATTGTCATTCTGTTGATCATGTCTTGATTACCTAGTATAAATTGTACCACACAAATCATCAAACATTTCGATTTGAATTTGTATGAATGTTAGAACGTACGAGTGATCACAAACAATTGTGTAATCGGCACGATGACATTCATTGCTATGTATGTTTGAACTTTGGCTTGACGAGCCAGACTGTAACTCAGTTGTATCTCAAGCGATGGGCTCAAACTGCCAATGCCAAGTTGTGAAAATATTATCATTCACATTTACGTCCTTACATTCTGCAAATAATTCAAATCCAGATGACTTCTATCACTGCAAAGAATTCAGACAAAGATGAAATCACTTCAGATGTGGCTATACGTTTTGATTGGTTGGTGTATTATTAATTGCATTCCACAGCAAAGTTTCGATCAGAATTACATCAATTTTTGAGTAAGCTATCGAATGTTTATCATTGTGTTCAATAGATTCTATTATTGTCACTGAGCGCTGGCAGTAACGATATACAGCACATGCATTGGTATGCTGCCAGTAATAGTGTGCAGTGTGCACTATCTTCTCTCGCAATTTTTGGGTGTTTATTACATGGGTTGTAATATGGGTGGTTTAAAGTTAAGTCCAGGACTGAGCGCGAATTCAGAAATCAAAGATGAGTCTGTTTGCAATTAGGATTCCTCTTCGATGTATTCATTCAGTGTTGAAATATTGTTTAGAATACTCTCCATCAAAACCTTGAAGAAACATGCGTCAATAGTTATAGATTGCATCTTAACTTTAAAATATTTGTGTGACTTCATAAGTATTGAGTAGATAAGCAGATATTGGCATATTAGTCGATATTTAATTGATAGAATTTATTTGAATTAGATATATATATTGATTTCTTTCGGCACATGATGTAAACATAATTTATACTAATTATGCACCAATACTCTTAAATTAGCAAAACAGAATAACATACGGGTGCAACAATCTGATAATAAACCCATCTAGTTGATCCATTAGCACCAAATTGACATGTTTATCAATATGAAAAAAAACCTGTTACACTGCAAGCCTGCATTAGCAAAGAAAGCCAATTATGAAATATACTTGATCAAAAATTACGAATGAATTGGCTATCACAGATACTCCTTTGAGTGTGCGAATATAAACACCACATTGAGAAGGCGGAAGTCATTCATATGTTTATTTATTTCTCGCTTCCTCTTTGTAGCGGAATACGGCAGAAATTGAGTTGCACAATGCTGCATTGTGAGGCACAGAAATAAAAAGGTCGTATTTTCTTCTGTTTCACACTAGAAATGAAGTATTGGAATTAAGTGGTACAGCCTGCTTACATGATGCCATAGCAATCGAACAATGAGCAGGCAGTTCAACATGAAGCACGCCAAATTGAGCGAAGTTTCAGTGACTGTTATCAACCGGATTATACAGTAGAGAGGCACAGACGATGTCAAGTTCTACAGAGAAGTTGGTGAACGTTTTTTCGTGCGCCTGCTATCTTTTTTAATAATGATTGGAGGGCCCAATATTATCGAGAAAACTTTTGCGCAATGATCTGAATTCGAATCTGAAAGAATCATGGTGATCGGAGTGTTTTGAAAGAATTCACAGCGATTCGCAAGCGACGCACGACTATTTTTCCTATCTCTGTAAGGCATTAAAAATTTCTTTTTGCCCACTTATTAAGCTCCTGCATGTGCCACTGTTTTGAATCAGTTTGCACTTCTAGCAAAGTGACACGCTTTAACAATCTAATTCTGTGGTGAGAGGTGTTCACCAGGTCAGCTGACAATGCGTGAAAGCGTACAGATGGCATGTGACACGGGCTGATCGATTCACTTAAAATATATGAAAGCGAACTATAGCACAGTAGCGCACAAGGCGAAGTTTCTGTCGTGTTCCACTACAAAGAGGCAGCGAGAGCCTAGCGAGAAACAAATAAACGCATGAATGACTTCCGCCTTCTCAACGCATGATCACAGATACATCGTAAAAGTGAGCAAATGGTCGCAGCTAATTGTGAGAAGATACTTTTGAATTTTAGTAGATGCCTCAGTAGCGCTGAGAAACAAAATCTGAGACATCGGTGCATGTCAATGACAGGCATATTTGTCATATAGAAAGCATGGCCAGCTTTAGAAAATTCTCGCTCCTCCACAAGTAATTTTTCAACAGGCACATCATTTATTTCTGTTTACACACAGTATGCAGGTGAGAATATTGTGTGTTCAGTGTTCAATGGTTCTAATCAAAATCGGCACTGCGATTCATAAGTAGACGAGTTCCAAAAGATATTGTTTTTATGTTTGCAAATGTGATAATCGTATACTCTACAGAAATGAACGTATGAGATGAATCAGAAGTGTGGCAGAATAATAATTATTATTTTTTATTCATTTATTAAATGCAGGATTCTTGCGATGAATTTCAAATTCGGATTCGTGCAATTCGATCGGATTCGTCGAGGTGGATTCGAATATTTTGCGCCCAGCCCTCAGTTGAACAGATCTGAGTGAAGATATCGGACCTAATAAAGAAAAACAGATAAGATATTTCAGACCAAGCACATTATCTGTTATTTTCTAGCTTTACTAGCCAGTGGTTAAAAAGTTTTATTAGTCAGTGGTTTCAAAATGTTTATTTTACGAATGTAAATAATTGTGAATTTAATCAGAGACTGCAAAGGAATGAATAGATTTTTACCGATGTAAAAATGCTGTACGACCTTTGTATTGATAATTGAATTAGGGCTGCAAATTCATGATCAAACCATTTTCACTGTTTCTAGCAGTTGACATTTATTGCAGTTCGATGGTTACAGCAATGCACTATCGATTCTAAAACATAACAAAATTTATTCGAATTGAAAATAGGATGTTTCATAACAGAAATGTTGTCACGCATTATCATGCGAGACTTAGCATATGGCATATTGTGATTGCAATACTAGAACTTGCATCGTTACCAGATCAAATTTTGCATTCATTTCAATTTAATAATCGGTGACGTTCATCAAAATTGAAACGTTGATGCAGATTTCATGATGGGGATGTGCGCACAGGTCTCAATATGCTTGACAATCACAATCGTTTTTTCGGCTTGTAAATGCATTGTAAGAAATATATTTTCCAGCATCAGCATTGGTTTCGCTACCAATGTATTATTTTTGATTATTTTTGTAATTATAGGAATTTTGATATTAGAAAATTAGATCAAGCAATTTTGACATCAGGAAATAATGTATTTTTATATTTGATATGTCCAATCAAATAAATGAGCGAGAGCCTTGTCGGTTATCACAGCAAGCACATAAACTAAGTCATTCTGCTCGACATAATGGTGTGGAAATTCGTAGCAATCATGTGGGTAAAGTGGTAGCGAAATGAATACAGCAACTATAAATTTATCAGTAGGTTTTTATAATCCTCCTTTAAAATTTATTACTAATTGTTGATATTCTTGTTTGCCTGAACATAATAGCACAGTGTATTAAAATATAACCTCAATCATTCAAAATGTCTCTATTGACGTAGCGTGTAATTCTGGAATTTAACATGTGTAATTCTATGTTCTTTTATACGTAACATTTGTGTGGAATGTGTCTTCACTACTTCTATTGTTTAACAAGATTATATTAAGTGGTCTGACAAAATGGAACATGTAATTGGCTTGAATCATAATTGGCTTTTTAATAATGCTTTTGTACAATTCTAAACGAATTCCGGCCATTTGCACAGCTACGTCGGAGAGCTCTGGGACACGGCAGTCTCTTTATGACTCCGGTGAGTTGGAATAAACCGCTTCCTCAAATTTGAATTATCATAGCTTTTCACCGATGAAATTCATACATAATCAGTTTTGATATATCAGGTTTGAGTACGAATGATGCAATCAAGAATAAAGATTTTTCAGTTTGCTTTTAAAAAGTTGATATAGCATTTAATTTTTACCGCTTGACATACCAATAATGCTACAAATTTCGTTGCCGCTTATTATAACACAGCTGGAACAATATTTTTTCTATCTACATGTATCTTGATATTTTCAATTCAGATACTAGTAAAATTTGTAGGCCAACAACAACGACTTTCAGTGACTTGAACCCTTGGTGTTCACCTAGGGATAATATAACTCATTTCTGCACTTCGTTGTACAGTTTATCTTATTACTTTACTCTTACACAATGGCTTAGTTATTTAGTTATATTCCTTTATTATAGCCACTTTTCATTCTTCCATTTTCTGCTTCTGTGTCTTTAATCTTCTGCTCTAGGACACCTTTGATGTATAGGCTCATCCTCTTCCCCCAAGCTTTGATTTTTAATAAATGACAAATCTTGTAACTATTTAAGAATAATCCTTAAAAGGACTCATGAGCGTCCACACCAGTCGATGGTGTTAGCAAAAACAATGGGCGTACAAAAATACAATTGAAACAAAATTGTGTGTGAATAGTCCAGGAAAAGTTAAAATTTTTGACAAAATATGGTCTCTACTGAAAAATAACTGAATTGACGGAAACAATCTATGCACAAAATTAACCTTGCTGTTTACTTTATGAAAGTAAAACCATAGCAACGGCTGGATGAAGCAACGATGGAACGATGTCAATAACTGAAAATGTAAGTCTAGAAGTTACAATGGATGATGGAAGCATGAACGTTTTCGGTAAACAGGAAATTAACACGGTAAGAAAAAAATGCAAGCCCACTACATGTATCAATTCTACAGATGCAAAATATACACAATTAATTTCGCTCTTTGTGATGTTCCCCTATACTTTATTCACAATTTACAAATAAGTACAACCACCAATCATGATAAAAAAGATATTTTACTCAATGCTTTTCTTGCACTCTAATTCAAGCATAAACGGTGGACTGAATTTACATCACAACTTAGAGCTATACAAAGTTCACGGTAATTCCGACACAGAGTGTTGGGAGGCATTTTTAAGTCTTTAATCAGAGTACTGTATACATTAAATAATAGCAACAGCAACAACGAGATTATATAGGAATATTCTTAATTTAAGTTATCTTTTGCGAGAATCTCAATGTACAGGTTGTCCTTAAGAAGATGCCTTCCCTATCTGCTTTTTCATTTGTATTTGTAATGTATTTCTCCTTGTTAGCTAATTTTGGCACCATGGTACAATTTTGGTCACCATTTAGTACTTCAAAATGCCAATCTCGGATTCGAATTTTCTTTTTATTACAGGCCTGCCTCCGAGCGCTTCGCTCGTTTACAGGCAGGCAGAGGTGAAGGTCTAGTAAACTTTTACCTCTGTCTGCCTGAAGACGAGCGAAGCGCTCGAAAGCTGGCCTGTAATAAAAAGAAAATTCGAATCCGAGATTGGCATTTTGAAGTACTAAATGTTGACAAATTATATGGATCTCGGAAGTGTCATTGGAAGTCGTCAGGAACGGCATCCGGACTAAAAGATCACAGCGCTCTAGATTAAAGTCTGACTATGTCAGCACCGTCCAAGCCCCCAGTATGGGGAGTAGTGACGTTGAACCATTCATAATCATCATCGGAGAAGAGGAACTGTTATACATTGGTATAATTTTATATGCCAGTTCCGATGAATCTTTTGTAGGTTTATGTGATCTCATTTCAATTTCCTCTCATCCATCAATTTATTGATATTGCATAATTCAACAGTTTTTTCTTGTTAATTCATTTAAATGTTTACACTTGAATCAGAGTGAACGGAATGCATTCGTAAGATATTAATTTGGTGGTCTTTAATTTTTATATACTATCGCTCTGACATTTTGTTTTGAAGCTCACCTTGGCCTCAACGAACCGACATAATGGAAGATAATACATCCATGCTTACTGTATGCTCGTTATAACTTTTTGATTTTTATTGTTATTCCTAATACTTTCCTCCGTCATCCTTACCCTACCAACTAGCTGGTCTCGATAAGACCTTCCTCACAACCGCCTCGTTTACTCATTCTGAGTGTCTAACAATGTTAATGATAATTTTCGCTGTTTTACCCTTATGAATTTCAATCCACAGAACATGCGGAGGAGCTGACGAATGAATTAAAGCAGAAAATAACCTTGGGTGCTGTTCAACCTCGAGTCATCAAACGTCCTAAAAGTGTAAATATCAACCAAGAGTCACCTCCGAATGTCGTGTCTGAGTGGCTGAAGGTCAAAGGTTTCACTGAACGGTAAGCTGAGAGACTAACCAAACTTACCAAAAGTCAGAGCTCGTAGTAAATTGTCACTTTTGAAAATTTCTCCGCACTCTTTCCAGTCCAATGCCTCGACAATCGGTCGGCACTAAGCAATAGGCTGTTAGTAGAGTATGAAAGAGCAGCAAAAGTGAACGTGCAATATATATATATTATATATGTGTATATTATAAAAACTCCGTAGAACTTGATTGATATCGTTTTCAATGCAAATGTTGTCAATCTAAGCTGTTTAATTTGAATCATGCAAACTTGTCACCCCCCCTTGTACAGTGCAAGAAAAGTACTATTCAATAAGATAATTAGCTTGTTTTGCATTTCATCGTGTTTTTAGGTACAAAATTGCTAGACTGTTCGTTTTTTCACTCCATGTTACTATTATTGATCACCATGCTTCATCATCGAATTAATAAATGATTTGATGTTGATTAATTATTGAATATGTCAATGAATACCATGCGGGCATCGATTGATATCGATTATCAGTCTGTAAATTATCTGCCGTTGATATCCTTATTGTGGTAAAGTTAAGACTTCATCCAGTAATATGAGTGTTTAGAAGCTGAAAGCTACCAGTGCTACCACCCCTGGTGGCCTGTCTGGGTGCACTGCTTGCCGGGATTACGAAATGCTGTGGACAAAACTGCGGCATTGTTCACTGACCAATCATAGAATTTGATGCAACTCGATTGTCATGCTTTGGCAGTCTGAAGATGGGCGGCAACCTCAAGGTCGAATTTGTCCATCTGTCGTCATCGACAGCGCGTCACAATGGAAAATATTTAGCTCTATTTCGCTTACTGCATGTTCTTGTTTTGCAGCGCATGCCATCCTTAGATTGACATGAGATAATAAGAGGATTAGGAAGTTTTTAACAGAAGAAATTATAAATGTGTCTGTTGATCTGCGTGCTATCTTATGAATATCGCTGGATCCTTGAATCAATACCGACCAGTAGGCATTTCTGTTAGATCTTTCGTGATGCACAGTTTCATCCGTGTTATGTTAAAAAGCTTGCTAAAATGCAACTTTATGATGTCTCTATCGTCACTATTGGATAGGGACAAACTTTTCTTTCACTCTTGTAAGATCGCAAATCTTGTGCGTCAGAGGATCAAATTTTGGCCAAAATCGCTTTCAGTTATATTGTTTTACTTTTGGAAAGAGCCGAATTATATGATGAAATATATTTACTTTCTCTCGCTCTCAGTTGATTCCTCCGATCATGCTTCTGTTTGTAGTTAATGTGTATGTGCATGTATGTATCAGCTGGCCGCAAATACCGGAATTTTAGGTATATACCCGAATTTGATATTGTCTATGCCGTACTGTTATCAATAATCTATCATCAATTTCATTTTTTGATATGAATGATATGAGATTTTATCAGTTCATCGTAAAGTAATCATCACTTCTCACATTTCGAAAACGATTCTTCGATAATGTCTTTCTAGTAATCCGATGAACTCAATAGAATTTTATCATAAATCTTAATGAACCAGTGATTTAACGCATTTATGAACATCTCCGCTCCGCCCTAGTAGAACTTTGGTCTTACCTACCATTCATTATAGTCATTAAAGCGGTCATAATGATGATCAACAAGCTTTTTAGTGACATGGTCTCAAATGGTTGGCAGAAATTTGTGATTTAGAATTTGGTTCTAATTTTGCTCTAGTTTGGCTCAATTTTTGTGGAGAAATATCGAGTAGCCTTGTTCTCCTTCATGGCTATATAATTGCTCAAAACCCTAAAAGGCTGATATCATTATTCTGTGTTTTCAAATTACATTAAACGATCATGCGAATATGCGTTAGAAATTGTAGTAGACTTCCACAGTATTCTAATGAAGTTTAAGATTAGGATGGTCTATATTTGGTCTGAATGTTGTTTACCAACTAGCATTATTTATTGATCGGGAAGAGCATGTTTTGAACCGCGCTTTTAAATATGCATTTAAATATTTCATCGAACAATGGACTACGCTTGTTTCAGATAATGCGGGGAAAGTCCAAAAAGCGTACGAGTTGTTTTTCTCTCGTTTATTGAGAGGCTTTTCAGCCATTGTCAACAGCCGTCGTCAGGCGAGTGAAAATTACAGAGAGTTTATAATTTTCAATCGTCTGACGATCGAACGATTTCAGCGTCTTTGGCCGCTCAAATTAATTTCGTCACCTATTTCTGTTGAAGTCAACGAATAGTTTCGTGATTTGATACATCGTGAGAGTATTCAAAGATAACCGTTATCTACCTGTACTATGTTTTAGTTTTACCGGTCTTTGGATCGTTGTCTATGAAATCAATTTTCTCTTCAGGACAGTATCTATACTTTCCGGGAAAAATGGTGCTGCCTTGTTCAGAATGAAGCGATATGAAATGGATCAAGTGCTGACTCGGGAAGAATCCAGCCGTTTAGACAGCTTGTTAACTGTTCAGAAGAATATCTGTGGGGTGAGTTGATTTCACTTTCGTAAAGTCCTTTTTATTTATTTTTTTGTTGTATATATATATATCAATTGAGGTCTGACATTGTAAAAAATTTTTACTGTTAAGACGTTTATATGTTAGGCATAGCAACAGTACCGACTCGTAAATGTATAATATAGACCAATTTGCTGATCAAATTCTGTGATAATTAGTGTTTGCTATGAATCCTGTGTATGCTTCGCTTGATCATCGAAATATAAAGACATCATGGAAGCCCGACTTAAAATGATGTCTCCATGAATGTTTTTCAATGATCTCTTTTTTCTGTCTTTGATGTAATATTAAATAATGCAAAAGTATCTCTGTACAAGACGTTAGTGAGATCTGTACTAACATATGGCTGTGAAAGTTTGTACGACAATGAGACCATTTTCTGACGTTTCACTGTGTTCGAGATTAGTGCCTTAAGACGGATCATGAGAGTGAAATGCAGGACAAATGTTAATATCCGTGAAACAACGAAACTACCATGGTTGGATGAAGTGTTAATGAACTGGAGATAGCGGTGGCTGGGACACACCTTGAGACGGGAGTCACACAGCATATTGCGGACAACATACAAGTGGATACCAAACGTACCTTTCATAATTTTAGCAGTAACATGATTTAAAAATACTTTGATGACAGTATCAAATGCTGATAATTTTGTATGAAGACAAATTTCACTTGGAAACCTCTATGGAGATCCCTAGGTCTTGGTGCAAGTGCCGTTAAGGCAATCAAGAGAGCTTTTCAGAATCTTTTTTATAAAGCATGTCCACTTCGCGCAATTTTTCCGATGACTCTTGACAATAATTAACTTCGAAAAATATAAGTCTAGGCGGAGACCTTTTTCTATAAGTAAAATCTGTATCACTTCCACACATCCCGCTGGATAAAAGGGGCATGATGAGTCACAGGATTTCGGAGCCGTGGTCCAGCTATCACGGCTCCAGGAGGCTCCGACCCAAGACCCTTCGATTTATTGTCGGGCCCCCAACACGAAACCGAACAGGAGACTTTCACAGAATGATGTACACCGAATGGATACTGTGATACTGCACATCTGTCGAGGTTTACCTGGTACCTCTTCTTGTCAGACAAGATCACAGGAAGCACATATACATCCAATGTGAGCAGGCTGAAGTTTTCGGTAAATGACATTTGTCTGTGTTTTCTGTGATCAAGTGAGAAGTATTACGGCGTGTAGAACCATCTCTAGGTCATGCAGTTCATACTGTTCAAGAAGCTAAACACACTTTAAGATTTATAAAATCGCTATTTTGTCGTTAAACACAACGTCCTGGTTAAGTTTTAGTTGAAACTAGTTAAGTCTTTCGATACATTTTCGTACATCTCACTGATCAGAAGCATAGACACATGCAGGATAGAAAAATGACTACCATGCTAAAAATTATGACTAGTGTGACTTAGCAGTGACTCCCGCTTAAAACTTTTTCTGAAGCATGAGTCGCAGAAGGTGCCATGAAAATTTTCTCTATTTATATGGGACTGATAAATGTCTCTGATTTAGGCCCTACTACTACCGCTCTTTGCGCTTAATCAGAGGCGAGAGCAAATATTACGCACTTCCAGAGTTAGGCATCATTGAGTAAAAAGAGGTATTTTAGTCAGAGTCAGACACATCGCGGTATTTTAGTCAGTGAAAGGGTTTTCAAAAGCTTCAATCCGCACGCTGTTGGACATGCATGTGCACTTTTTTGATCGTGTCTGATAAGAAGAGGAACCGGGTAGAACTCGGCAGACGAGCAGACTCGTAGCAGCCATGGATAGGGTGTACTGAACTCCCTGAAAGTCCAATTTTCAGTCTCGTTCCTTGCAGAAGCAGATGCTGCCGGTCGGACGAGATGATTCAACCACTTAGGTGTCAGGGATCTAATATTCATCAATCAATTGAAACATATTTCCACATTGAACTAAAATTCTTTTTACGTGTATATCAAAAGAGTACTTCTTCAGAAGTATTTAAATACTCATTCTAGGTATTTTATTGAGAATGAGACACCTATAAAATAACCTTGCATTTTTAAAAGAATAATAATAAGGAATCAATAATGTTCTTTAATAATAAGTATATTAAATTTGATCGAGAATGCATGTGCATGTTTTAATAAGAGCCTTTCGCTCGACAGCTGGGTTTTCGGCTAGAACACAGCATTTAGGAAATCCGCAATCTCTTTTAAGGTCCAAATGAATGATTCGGAGTAGGCTATGCATTGAGAGGAGACGAAGGCCAGAAGGGTTTTGGAGATCTACAACGATAACCTACAATGATGACACACTTGTATTCGTTTCAGCTACACTGTCAAATATCACTTTATCTCGCTAAGTGACTGAATTCTATACTGACATATAAAGCTTCAAGTCGGAATCGGAGCCGTGGTATTTCCTGTCGGCTCCGGCTCCGACCTACTACCACGACTCCGGCTCCGAAACCCTGATGCGTCATAATGTACGCTCATACAGAAATTGAAATCATTGAAATCGCATCCCTCTTTACGTGATAGTGGGTGCGCATCTATAGTAGCAGAATGAAGCAACCATGGCACTCAATTATGCAAAATATAAAGTTCTTGTAGCCTAGGCATAACATGCAAGTTTGAAACTTAAATAATATCTTAAATATGATTTTAGATAAAGTATACTAATGGAATGAATGAAAACTGTAAAAGCTTGTCACAATTCGGAATTAGCCAGCTAAAATGCTGATTATGTCTCGAAAAAGTCACGGCTGACCTTTTTTGGCAGTTAAAGACCAAAAACGCGAAAGTGCATTTTTGAGTAAAGCAATCATAAGCCATTTAAACTGAGAATACAGCTGAATATTTCATGATTCTATTAACATAGTATTCTTGCAAAACAACATTTGTGAATTGTTACTGACACAAACTTCTAGACAGAATGTCAGGTATTAGTTAGTATTCGTTAATTCCAGTCCTGTGATTAGACCAAATATCCCATGAATTTTATGAATTTAACAAATTTATGGATGACCAACAAAACCCGACTCCGAATAAAAAAACTTGATGTAAATGTGCATTTTGCATGCATGTCAGTCATCTGCGATGACCAAGTGATCTGCTTTTTAAAAACTACTTCGTCTTGTGCAGTTTTTGAGTTTTGAGAATTGTGTTGAAATTTCATACTCATTCGATGGAACTGTTTTCTGTAGTGTCTGATTGTGAAGTTTCAAAAGGTGTCATATTGTCTAGAAAGAAATAATCATACTCAATTTCGCATGGATTTGGACCTCAGAGATAGATTCATTTACGTGTTGTTCAATCTAGAGCGGACCTAATTCCATCACAGTTATTGTATGCAGTGTTAGCAAGCGATGGATATTGACATAGATATTCATTTCTCTTTTGCTTGCTTGATTGGCCGAGCGCGCGCTTTACAAGAGCATCTCGTATCAGCGAGCACACGAACCTTAACAGTCAGAGTGCAAGCAGGCATGTCAAGTGAAAAGTAACGTATGTTTGACTCAATTTTTCTTAGTGATAATTTCGTTAAATGGAAATATTTATTCACACCGTTCGACTCATCACGATCTAAATTTACTGACTGCAGGTTTAATGTGGTATCGATCTTCTGGCTCGTCAATTCAGACTTGAATTTGCATTGTGCTTAATGGAAAATTGATCTTCTTGCCCCTCGTGACTACAGAGCTGTACACAAAAGGCGGTCCACCTAAATTTCGATGAAATTCAATCGATTCTCATGCCTTCCAATCGCATCGCACAACAACGTAACATACATCATTCGAGAGCTTGCATTCTCAGCTTTAATATGAGCTATGATAGACTTGCATCAGCAATTGTAAGCAAACACCATGTAAGGTGAACGAAGATTCAAAACAAGACAATTAGCGACAATGTATTTGTTCACTCATAGCAGCTGCCGATTGTTTACTTTCATTGTTTGTGTACTTTTGCGGAAATGAGGGAAGATGTTGAAGAAGTTTGAAAAAGAGCTGTTGAACTTTTATGAATATAACTTGTATATTCGTAATCCCCACATCGCAAGAATTCAGAGGATACCAAACATGAACATTTTTAATTAAAAAGTGAGAGCCTAACATATTCAACCAGAAAGGTCATGATTTTGTGATATCTTCACGATATCACTAATTTTTTATAAGTTCACCGATTGTGATTACAAGAATATCAAGAGAGAGTTCAGAAAATACTCGTTCTCCCCGTGCTTGAATAATTATCATACTCACATGCTTTCTTATTGAAAAATTACGATTTACAAATTGAGCGATTTTCATATTTTGAGTACTGCTCAGCAAATGCAATTGCGGATGCAAGTCTATCATAGCTCATTTTAAAGCTGAGAATGCAAGCTCTCGAATGATGTATGGTACGTTGTTGTGCGATGCGATTAGAAGGCATGAGAATCGATTGAATTTCATCGAAATTTAGGTGGTCCGCTTTTATGATCAGCTCTGTAGTTCTGGCCGTGACCATCAGTATTAAGGAAAGTCATCTCTAGAACCAAGCACAGAGACAAGGCAATTTATCTCTGTGATTTGGACTTTTTATCTTTTTGAGGGAGCGACAATTATCTCTAAATCTCTTGCTTTTTGTAAGTAGCGATAGACCAAATGTTGACCTGTCTATTTTGGAAAAGTTAGGACATTATTGAAATATACGACTGCTTCGCCTGGACTACTTCCCTTAAAATTCTACAATGTCCAAGCTTTGTATAAGGCATTCCGAAAAGGATTATCAGATGTCGAACTTTGATGTGTTGAAGACTTTTGTTTGATCTGTTCCGTTGTTTCAAATTACCCGCTTCCTGGAATGTTATACATTCATTGAATACATTCGTTGAATCTCTGAATCTCGATGGACCACATTAAGCATTTTCTTAAAAGGGTATGTTGATAAATTTCCACCTAAAACAATCTTTTGAAATTCAAGCGGATTCAATCTCAATCGAATCACCCAGATACAGGCTCATTTCTCGATTCCTTAAATCCAAGTAGAGCTTAGTTCGGATGCGCTGTCTGAAATCGATTGATCAAATGTTGAATGAATTCTTCATGACGTTACAGACTAAAAACCTTTTATGCATGCTGTGCGTTTGTCATTGACAGAATTGTTCTTAAAATGTTGCAGAGAACTGTCAAACAAGTGGCTCTGACAAATCTGACTGACTTTAATGGGTTGGATTTGAACTGTGAATATAATTATTACCATGCCACTGCTCAAATAGGATTGGTCTTCGAGGTAGCGACAATTACCTCTAAATTTCTTGCTTTTTGCAAGTATCGATGGACCAAATGTTGACCTGTCCATTTGATAATACATCGACTTGAAGAGAATGCCAATTGCGTCATCATTATCCTCAATGAAGTTAAAAAGAGTGCTTTGCAACAGGTGTTTCGGTTTCTACAAAGCTTTTGTTGCTAAAAATCTTGTTGAAGAAATTACCACTGAGCAGTAAAACATGCTACGATCTGCAACTTTTTCATCCTGATGCCAAAAAATCGATCCTGAAAAATCAAATCGATTTTTCCTCCCGAATTTTCCTAGTAATCGAGTCTCGAAATCATCGGGAATTCTAGAGAAATCTCGTGTTAAACCCTATTTGCAACCCTGTGCCAATCGCTGTAGTTGGAAACCTAAGAATACCTACAAAAATCTGTAAAGCGTTTTTTCGAAATAAAGCAAATCAAATCGATCGAAAAATCAGAAAAATTTTTGAAAGCCGAATTTTCCTTTCGACTTTTATCATTTTGAAAACGAGATTTCCCGTTGCATGAGAGCACGCGAGACTCAAGTTAGAAAATGTCCACTATTTTACAACATCTCAATTTATCACGAAAAGATCTTCAATTTTCAATGTGGTAGGATCTAATAGTATGGTGTTCGTAGCAAGACTTTCACCAAATGTACAGTATTAATGACAAACTTCATTGATCTAAATTCTATTATCATTCCTTTTGTATAATTTTCTGATGACTTGAAAATATTTTGATATTTTTAATCAGAGAGTAGCATGCCACTGCTAGCACAAAGTATTAACATTCACGAATCATTTTGTCTCTCAGATACAGGATATAGCTATTTGTCGATAGCTATGGTTTCCATGCAATCCGGGAAACGGGGCCCTTTGAGTTACCTGCTTGGCGCCAACCCACCGACAACTCTCGTTGGCAATACCAATTTGTGGGAATCTGGATATTACAAACTGAGTGAATAGCGAATTCTAGTTGTGTGTCATCTGGTCAATGCATCAACTACGAGAACAAATTACAAATGAAAAGTATGGTTAAAGACTAAACTAGAAGAATTGGACTCTATACGTCACGAATAAGACTTCGACAAAATATGAGGTTTTAGTCGACATTTAAAAGTCCTGGGATAAGATTCTAGAGCTCGCAAATGCAGAGGCAAACAGCTCCAGCATTTGGGCGCAGAAAAAGCAAAATCTCTTCCTCCAAACGTTGAGCGGCGAATTTAGGTCACTATGAGATCCAATGTTAGCGATGAATACAGAAGAGGGCGGCTTTCGTGTGAAGATGCTCTAAGAAGAGTACCGTGGGCCTCTGCCCGTGAGAAGAAACCAAAATCAATTTATCACTGTATTGGTGGCCATTGCAATTACTCCAGTAATGGTGTCACATGGCGACTACTACAAACGAATCGTGCTTCTGCATTTAGAATGTTTCAAATCCGACGAACCTGGCAGAAAGGATGCCTTGCCCATTTAAAACCGCTTAACCGCGAGGACTAATTAACTCTATACGCGAAGCCGTTTTAATAAACTTACGTTATGAATAATTACCCATGCATGATTGCTTCAAAGAACTTTTATTGAGTTAAACAATAAATTCGTCTATTTTCAGGAACCTGCATCTTGTAAAAATCTTTCGCGTGGTGCTACCTATAACAGTCATCAGGACAAATGACTGGTTCTGATGTGCACTGCGGACAGTAGAACAAATAAGTCTCACTTCTAGAGACTGCGCGGAAAGCTTCGAGACATGTATTGCTCGGCGTAGATGTTGGTTTGTGAACGATGTACTTATAATATCATAAGTCAAAACAATTTGTACTAATGTGTGAAATTACTCACATCATTTAAAGTCCAGGTTCAGCAGTAAAAAGTAAGGAAAGTATGCATAGGTAATGTACTATCAAGTGGTGCTTCATCATCACTGGTTGAAATAAATCCCGTCGATTAACGGACGCGTGATCACGATCATTGTGGCTGTTGAAGCAATGAAATCAATGGAAATTCGTCATCGGATATTCTCCCTCTATGCACTCGAGGACATATCTTCGTCGTCAGATTCAGAAATGTCCACATCTTCGGGAATAGGTCGACCAAATAGTTTGACTTAGGCTATTTGCGATGCAATGCGTTCTGGAGGCATAATTTTCGTTGTGTCGATGTGTTGAGCGGCAGACACTAAATGATTTCGGTACTTCCATTCTCCCCCCCATATTTTCCAATGCTTCCAAATTCATCGAATTTCGTCAAACTTAATCACATTGGATTTTGAATAGACTTCATCTGTCACTGAGTGATAGCACAACACCACTGAGAAGTATTAATTGACCCCTGAGGTGATAGATTGGTCCCTTGGATACTCAGTTAGAATGCAAGATACAGCTGTCCTGTGATCATGAACTTCGTGGGATTGCTGTCTTCATTCTGCAGCTTCCAAAATCCCGGAAAATCTCGTTCCCGGGATTGAGCAGAATCGTAAATATCCTATTGCAAGGCATTGATATTTATTAAAAGCATGGGATGCCGGAAGGGATTGTAATTCCGGGATTCTATGGGCTTGTGCAAATCCCGAAATCCCAGGATCTATTTATCAATTTAATTGTTATTTTAGTAGTGATTTATAGATGTTTTACTGCTTCGCTAATGGAAACCGAATAGATTTTCAAATACTTTACGATCTCTTTCTTTGAATTTCTAATTCAATATTGTAGCCTGTATATATTTCAGTTGTGTCAGTATACTTCTATCTATGTGACTATATATACTTGCGTCCTTCTGTGTTTTCTAATCATATGCACAGGGTAGAGATTCCACAAATATGCTATGACAAAGCACATGTGTGCTGTTAATATGGGGTACCGGGATGTGGGAATAGAAGATAGTCGTACTTGCCAAAAGTCAATTTTCTGACAACATTGCAATTGACAAATCGACTTAGAGTTTATTCTGCTTTATGCACACATTGATAGCGGCAACGTTGAGAATAACAGAGAAAAGTTTCGAATTACTGATTTTCGCAGTTTCAATCTGCAATTTCCTGAGATTCATGATTGGTAGAGTGAAGACCCGGAATAAGAGCCTGCCTACAAAATCCCGACTTTTCTTGATCCCGGGATTCGGGATTGCAAGCTCTGACCCGGGATCGAGATTGACAAAATATAAGCATACCAGCTGAAGCTAAAGCAAATTGGCGAGATAATCAAAATCACAACTATCAATTCCTCAATACATTGCACTAGCACATTGAGATTCCGAAATCCCAAGCCCGGGATTGCTCGATTGAAGAATCTTTATATGCATTTTGATCGTAAGCTAAGCTAATGCTGTGAACAACAACTGGTGAAATGAGAGTCATTCTTCCCGAACAAACTAATCGCGGGATTGAGTTAAACAGAGGCTAATAATGCAAACAAAACTGTGGTCTAGTGAACAATTCGCCGCCTAGAGATATTAATCTCGAGGATTACCTCGATTCCTAATCCTAGTATTGTATAGGCTTACTTCGTCAATGCCCATCTTCAAATTTGGTCATACTTTCAAATATTATTAGCTTTGGCAAATGACAAGCTCAAATTTAAGTCTCGCCCTTTATTCAAAAGCCTCATCAATGGATTATTAAAAACTTAAAGTTGACGATTAATAAAAATGTGAAAACTCTTTATCTATCGTGCATGGATTTCTGATAGTTTTATCTTCACCAATTTGTCTTACTTTAAACGGAATACAGCTAAATTGTTAATTTCTCAATCCGGGGATTTTGACCCTCCAATCCCTGGATTGACAGTCCCGGGATTGGAATCCCTACTGCAGCTACAGTGAACGGCAAAGCAAGTGCTGGGAACTTTCTGCAAACCAGAGGAATTTTATGCACTCAATGCTTTTGCGAAGGTAGTGAGACTGCATTAAGGACCAAGAGAAGATCGCTGACGATGCAACACTCGAGGATGTCAACAACAAAAATGTGGGGGGAAGAATAGAAGTACCATGATTTCATTCAGTGAGGCACTTATTGATTTCTACCAAGGTTGTAAATGATGGAAAGATTAGGAGTCATCACGACCTTGAAAATCACGAGACGCATCGATCAAAAATCTTGCATCTGCAAGTCAGTCAACTGCAGCCAACGGACCGAATTGTAGAGCTGTGCACGCATCTGTCAGGCAAGCATGCATCCTCATAGGCTCGTTTACAATAAGATTCAAGTTAGCAAAGACGGGTATTACTGGTTGACCGCATCTGACGAGAAAATATTTGTCGACGGGTGTTACCCGCTATGGGAAGCTATCCCGCTATCGATTCTGATGAATGGCAAGTCTTTTACTATTTGTTAATGCTGGTGGTCGCTGTCGGGCTATTGCAATTACATGTACCTCTTCATTCCGAAGGGCGTTGTTATAACTTGAGTATAGTTTCTGTATTAAGGATATTTTAATGCTTTCTCTTCGATACTGAGTATATTGAGGAACTAGGTTACTTTTGATAGTTACATCTCATTATCGGTGGACCTGTTTGCCATTTGCTTAGCCAATGTCGTACTATTTAGCATACGGATGATGCAGGATGCGGTTTGTAGCATTTAGTATTTTTTTCAGATAGGTCCCTATTTTAGCGTGATTTCAAGATGTTTTCTAGTACAGCGCATGAGAATGGATAAATAGTCTGTCAACTCATATTTCATAGAATTGGAGAAAAGAAGTAATTTCGACAATTTATGAAACTTTCTTGCATTGTATTCTTAAAAAATCACTCTATGTGAATGCGCAAGCTTTATTTCCCAAACTTCTTGGATGAAAATAGATGCAAAAGAGGTGTTTCTTCAAACTTTATTTATGAAACAAAGTCATTTCGCTGACAATCAACTGTTCAACTGAAAAATTAAATTTTGATCAGTGTACAATTATTTTAAAACACGCATGCAAAGCTTATCTTTTCGCATTCATTTCTAAAATGATACTTCAAGTTTTGCTAATAATGAGGAAATGAATACTGAAAGTAAGCAGTCAATTGCACTAAGGAGGGCAATAGTGTGTAAGATAGATTGCTTTTTGACAAGAATTGTTGTTGTTTCATGGATATCAGATGCGTGAATTTATCTGCATTTTTTTGCAGTACGGAACTCGATCCAGTCTTGAACTTCGCGCAATTTTAAGAAAAAGGAAGCAGGTCGCCGACAGCTTTATAGACACCGATAATTCTGATCAGCAAATCACCGACGGTGAGTAGAATTCTTAAGTAGAAGCAAATACCTGAAACTGCTATCAATTGGACTTTACGAATCTGCCGAACGAGTCGCGAAACTATTCCCTTCCGTTCCAGTGGATCTCCTTTCCTTATCCAGTTCCGAAAACACGGCTCAACAAGTCGTAAACACGTCGTCCTCGTCCATCGAAGATCATTTGATGGCCGAATTTCGAGCTTTTATGTGGTACTGATTTTCCTTGTCGTTACACATACGTAGTCTGACACCACAGTGGCCTAAAAATTGCCATGCACCTTGCATGTACTGACCTGGAGAAAACTGGAGCACAAAGCAGCGATGATCCAAAATATGAGCACCTTGATTGATTTCTGAAACATTTTAGATTTATGCTTGAATGAAGTTGTAATACAGATAGCATGACAGCAATATAACTTAAAGCTAACAATTAATGATACTTTTAGCAAATAATCAATTTAAAATATCAGATTTCGAAATATTAATGAAATTTAGAAATGATCTGAAATTATTTTGTTATTAAAATAGTTGTTGCTAGAAACAGTTTGTCCAAAACCATTGTCACTGCTTAATAAGCACACACAGCACTGCATCTGTGTACTACTACATTTTACAGAATGCAGTATAGGTTACAATGATTTTTGTAAGTCTGTATACCAAACCGTTTGAACTTTTACTAAACCATTTTCCTTCTTTTGATTCGTATCTCATATTTATTTCGCATTCTGTCATTGAGGAATGGTGATAGTATGTTTCTAAATTTCGTTTATTATACATAGGGTGATTATTTTCATGTCCCTGTCTTAAAATGTAATCGATAAAATATTTCATTAGATCAAAGGTTGGAATAGAAAAGGGTAATAGTTTCCATTTACCAACAAGCAGAGATCTTCAATCAAAGGGTTTTCAAAATTTGCATACTAAATTCTACTATTGCCATCATATCAAGATGCATTTCGGGAAAAATTAGGATGGGTTGCCTCCGCGTGCTCCAAAAATGTTTTATGTTCCTATGGTCTAGCGACACATCAAACTCAAAATGACTTGCCACACAATTATATGATAGCCACGTAAAGGCCTTCTAGACCACCAGCAAAATTATATGCTATATTAAAATACTAAACTACTAAAATTTGGCAATTTTGAAAATTCTGGGGAGTGTCACACAAAAATTAATCATTGTTTTGAAATACCTTTTGAACGGAATTACGCAGTACTTCCTCTCACTATAATTTGCCATAATTTTTCTTCATAACTAATGTAAGGGTATGAGCTTGATGCATATTCAGGTTCTGTAATCAACCAATTAAGTAACTATTTCAGCACTTTCAGGAACTTCTATAGCAATTTTTTAAACAGAATTATCATCCGCTCCTTGATAATGAAACGTGAACACCACATAGCCCCCACAGAGAATATGCGCGAGTTCTGAGCTTGTTTTCTGAAGCGGTGTGATAATTTTGATCCAGATGCTCAGCCTGCCGATTCCCAGTATTATTCTCGGTAGTCGACCCTTTAAAGATCAAAACATTAATGGGTTGAGCACTTATTTTGTGTATGTCTTTATGTAATCAAATAGAAAATGAATGTAGCGGCGGTCAAGCGCTTGTTGTTTTTATCCACCATTGTTTCAAAAACATTTAGTAATATATACTTTACGTCCGCACGTTGCCTTTTCCAGTTCTATTGGGTTAGAGATTTTTAATGAATATATGTCTCCTGTTATATGTGTTAATACTTAAGTATCCTGCGAATCGCGCTGCTTTTGAAGAAAGTGTTTCTAACGAATTGCTACGAGCTGGTAAATGTGATCAAGTTGGTGATCTATGGACTGCTTTGCGATCGGGTCTAAGGAAGGCGTGTGAGGATGTTTGTGGTTATACGAAGGGCGGTCCTGTGAAGCGAAAAGAAACCTGGTGGTGGAATGATGAGGTAAATGCTGCGGTTACTAAGAAACGTAAACTTTGGAAAGAATGGAAAAAAGGTGGAAGTAAAGAAGAGTATGTTGCGGCTAAACGCGCTGCAAAATCAACGATATACTTTGCTAAAAAGAAAGCTCAGAAGGAAAGGTTCAGTGACCTTAACTGTGCCAATAAAAGGAATCAAGTTTTTCGGCTTGCACGTAAGATGAAGAGCGAAAATATGGACGTTGTCGGTGAGAAGTGCATTAGATGTGATGACAACACCATTGCTTTCTCTGACGCGGACAAGATGTGTGCCTGGGTCAGTCATTATGACAGACTGCTCAACACGGAGTTCCCCTGGAACCCGGGTACCTTGCGTGAAGTTGATTTGAAGGTTGGTCCTCCTTTGTATATAGATAAAACAAAGATTGAAGAAGCACTAAAGCACATGAGGAATGGAAAAGCAGCTGGTCCTTCAGGAATAGTTGTTGAGATGATCAGAGCAGGTGGTGATCGCGCAGTTGAATGGATAGCTGAGCTTGCGAATGACATTATCAGAGAAGGTCGGGTACCTGAACATTGGAATTTATCTTTCTTGGTCAATTGCTATAAAGGAAAGGGTGATGCTCTTGACAGAGACAACTACAGAGGTCTTAAGTTACAAGATCAAGTCCTCAAAGTCATTGAGAGGGTGTTTGAACCTATTATCAGAGAGCAGGCTGATATAGACTCCATGCAATTTGGTTTTATGCCTGGACGTGGTACCACTGATGCTATTTTTGTCCTAAGGCAGCTACAAGAAAAGTTTCTCTGTAAGCGGAAGGAATTATTTTTCCTCTTTGTCGACCTTGAAAAGGCCTTTGATCGAGTGCCTCGCAAAGTGTTATGGTGGTCAATGAGGAGAATCGGTATTGAAGAGTGGGTAATCAGAGTTGTTCAGTCCATGTATGAGTGTCCTAGATCGAGTGTCCGTATAAATGGGAAATGTAGTCCTGAGTTTAATGTTACCGTTGGAGTCCATCAAGGATCCGTTTTGAGCCCTTTGTTATTTGTTATTGTTATGGAGGCGCTCTCACGTGATTTTCGTACAGGATGCCCCTGGGAAATGCTCTACGCGGATGACCTGGTCATTGCTGCCAACAATCTGGCTGAGCTAGAACAGAAAGTTGCCCACTGGAAAGGTGGTCTAGAGTCGTATGGACTACGTGTCAACGTAAAGAAATCGAAGATCCTGCATAGCACGAGTTCCGAAAACCGAGTGCTGAAAGAATCGGGCAAATTTCCATGTGGTGTATGCCATCGTGGGGTTGGTAGTAATTCAATCTACTGCGCACGATGCAGGAGATGGATACATCATAAATGCTCTGGAGTTAAAGGTTCTTTGAAGACAGATCCTAGCTTTTCTTGTAAAAAGTGCCGTGGTGTTGCTGCACAAGCTCCTAAACCGACCGCTAGTAAGCTTCGTATTGGTGATGCTGATTATGGAGTTGTGACTGCATTTTGTTACTTGGGTGATATGTTAGGACAATCAGGTGGCTGCAGTGAGGCTGCTAGACTGAGAATTCAGCTGGCATGGAAGAACTTTCGTGAGCTCATTCCCATACTTACGAACAGAGACATCCCCTTCAGCAGCCGAGGTCATGTCTACTCCATGTGTGTGAGAAGTGTTCTGTTGTATGCAACCGAGACATGGCCAATCAACATCGAGGAGCAAAACCGATTGTGCCGTAATGATAACGCAATGGTGCGGTGGATCTGCTCCAAGCGCCTATCTGATCGAGTTCCTATTGATGAGCTAAGGTCTAGGCTTGGTATTCATCGACTTGAAGATAGTGTGCGCTGGAGAAGGCTACGTTGGTATGGACATGTACAACGCATGGATGAAGCCGACTGGCCTAAGAAAGTTCAGACCATCGAACTCTCAGGAAAGAATCCACGAGGCCGACCAAAGAAACGTTGGCTTGACAACATCAAAGAAGATCTTCGAAAATGGAATCTATCCTCCGTCGACCCTTTGGATCGGACGGTGTGGAGAAATGCCATCAAGCCAAATCGACATTTGCGGACGTCCAACCCTTGCAACACGAGGAAAAGAAGACGGAAAACCGTGGAGTGAGTAAGTGAGTAATATGTATCACTGATGTTGATGGTTGTAGTCACCTTGTGGTTTCGGTTACTTCAAGTCATCATTGAATGTGTTCTTGGTATTCCCACCATCATTCCATACTCTGTGAAGTAGTTCGATTAGAAGGGTGGTCTTAAAAGTTTCTTTCATACCAAAACTCCATCTAATTATTCATCAAATTTTCAGTATTGCCAGTAGACGGGTTTTTATAATGCAGATAGAGTTGCATGGCGAGTATAACCACCACAAGCTGTCATTTGCGTACAGAGGAACCTATCGGGTCACTATCCTGCGTAGAGATCTAGGTGGATGGATTTGTCGCGGAAATTTGAAGATATTTCGTGAGAAACACGAATTCATACTTTTCTCTAATAGGAATGCTTCTCGGTTCCCTGTTTAGTAAGCAGAGATAAATTATCGCGACTCCAAGCTTCAACTGAATTTATTTCTATTAGTGAGAAGCCTGTGACTTTTCGGAAATGAGAATCCCCATCACAAAATATCACAGCAACGGGCACACACTTCTCAGGAGCAACAATTTTCAATCGCAATTACATTAGACCTACTTTGCTACTCGCATAATGCATAAATTGCTATTGAATTTCATTTAGCTGTACTTTCCGAAGTACCGAATACTTATACATGTATGAGTTTTTCGTCACTGTCCTGTCACATAGGATGTCATATCTTGCATACTACACGAAACCCTGACTAACAATCATTGGTTGTAGATAATTGATTGTTCCTATTTCTGAAGTACCAGTATTTCCGGGTGGGTCATTATTCATTTCACAGCTAGGGATCCTAATCCTGGAGCAGTACCAAATCATCAAGGAAAATGTCAGTAAACCTTTACAGCATCTACTTTTGTTCATTAAATCATGTTACTAATTGTAATATCAATGTATAGTAGAATTTCAATTGTATCAGCATTCAGTATCGTGTTGTATGCAATAGTGTGCAGTGATACTCTAAGGAAAGCTTGTGCTTCTCTAGAAAATCTCCATCAAGTGACAGCAATCAAGTTAACAAAAATACATTATTTACAATGTTTGAGATGAAAAATCAATGTAAAGGAGTGGCTGTGATTTGTCAAAAAGCTTGCTAAATTTCCGAACTTACATTGTGCACATCATAAAACATAGTTCGGGATAAATTGTCGTTGGCTTTATCTAATGTTTCTATAAATGATTTAGTTGTGTACATAACTTGTGTAGATGAGATTGCATACATTCGAGGTTTTGGGTTTGTAACTCAAAAGGCTAATCGCTGAGAGACAGTGAATGATAAACACAATTGAATTTCAAATATTGTTTTTTAAAGCATTGTCCTGATAATAGAAGTTTTCTTTACTTTATAATACATGGAAGTGCAAATATAATGTAAAGTAAATAAAGTTTTTTCTCCAACATAATTTTAATGCACATATTTGTTAAACTGGAATCATGCCAATTTGAAGTTTCTATTTTGCTATATCCACGGTTCTCTGGTTTGTAAATTTTCAACATATTTTTGCCAATTTGGCGGTAAATGGTGAAGCGAATCTGTGGATTTATAATCGTTGTTTTCTTTTATTAACTGATAACATATACGTGATGAGTGTTGAATAAGGTATAGAATATGTCAAAATTGCCTCATTTATTAATTGTACTTGTAACATACAGTGAACAAAGCCATTCCTAACTCCATAATAATTCCCGTATAAAAAGTTGTCATCGGTTCTGATAAGGTCGCTAGTAAGCACTTCTGCAGCGCTATTATTAATCAATGGTGAATTGGCATTCTAATTTTTGACATCCCATCTCAAGTTTTGTATATTGCCTCTATGTCTATCTATTCAATGAAATAAGTATGCTACAGTGCTATATTTGAGCACTTTTTAAGCATAAAAATTGAATATCGCTGATGATATAGCTTGTCCTTAGTGCTACAGAATCCTGGAATTTTACTATTGCTCCTGGGATATATACTGCAATAGTATTCGTAATGAAGATCAGACATCAATATATAGCATGCACTAATTCTCAGAATGTTTGGCGCTTTTGCAGATTCATGTTGCTTGAAAGTAGTGTCAGGTATCTATCTGTCATTTTCAACCTTACAGTTGCACATTTTTCAGCATTGCATAATTCAAAGAGCTTCAATTTAGACATCGAAAATGTCAATGTCAATGCTTGATGTGGCAACACATTTCTATGACGTCATAATTTTTGAGAAATGTCGAGATTACAAAGCTAGCGTAAAAATTCTAGTAGAGATCACTTATATTTATTTTAGTTTGTATATGTGATTTATTGGTTGATCTGCTAGTTGAATGAAGGTGGAAACCAAACTTCTTGACTTAACTGAAATCAGATTAAAGGTGAATGATA
The DNA here is from genome assembly GCA_907163375.1 of Prostheceraeus crozeri. Classification (NCBI taxonomy): domain Eukaryota; kingdom Metazoa; phylum Platyhelminthes; order Polycladida; family Euryleptidae; genus Prostheceraeus; species Prostheceraeus crozeri. Next base: position 164,017 of record CAJQUW010005239.1, read on the forward strand.
AAATAGTAAAATCAGTTGCTGAGACAAATGATGCTTATTCATGAGGCGGATGACAAATATAGACGTTACTTTTTTGCCAAATAAATGGAAGTGCACGTAGACTACTCTCCTGAGTTAGACAGATGTGTATAAAAGTGGATCGCATAACATTTGTGCCTGACAATTCTTTTTGCACCTAACTTTTGAGTCATGATGACTTTTAACGGAAGAATAATAGCAGTATAATCTTCTACGTTTGAAGAGGTTATCATTCTACTGATAATCGATACCCAATCCGTTTACCAAAAGCAAGAATAATTGAATAATCATCACGTCAAAATGTCATCTTGTGAGCCAGTCACGGTAAGCAATACGATTACTTTATTAGAGAAAGACATTTTATTGTTTTTGTATCCGCAATTCTATTTGAAATTCTATGCCCGTAAATTCCATTTGAAATAAAGAAATATGTTTAAAATTAATTTTTATGTTTCTAATCATGGCTTCATTTGTATCCTATTTCATATATCATAAAACTATTTGTATGCCGATGACCTATGTGTATTAGCTTAATATTTCAATATGACATGATTAAGCATCATATTTTGTCATGTTATCAAAGTGACAAAAAATTGCCAGTTATAACAAACAACATCTGTAAAATGTCATGGTAGCACAACTGTTAATGTTCTATTCAGGAGAAAAGAAAGATAATTGAATTCATTTTGTTTTATGGCAAAATTCTAGGAAGTGAGTATAAAGCCTACTATTTATCGATGAGGTATTACCGGATATGGACCCGAAAGCAACCCCGGGTGGCATGTTTAGTGGTGCTGAGCAGAGTAGCGGAAACGTGGTCTCCAACTCAAAATCCGTCGACATACAGTCGGGCCGCTAACACGAAATCGAAAATGAGACTTTCACAGAATGATGTACACCCTATTGCTACTACGATATCTCCGTATCTGTCTAGGTCTACTCGGTGCTCTACTCGTCAGACAAGATCAAAGAAAGCAAATATAAATCCAATGGGAAGAGACTGAAGTTTTCGGTAAAATAACATTTGTACGCGCGCGTTTTATGTGATTAAGTGAGAGCACTACGGTTATTGTAGAACCGTCTTTAGGTCATGCGGTTCATGTACCTTTGTTTAAGAAGCTAAACACATTTTGATTTATCAAATCTCTATTTTTGTCGTCAAACACAACATCTTGATTAAATTGTAGCTGAAACCTATTGTCTTAAATACGATCGGAGGCTTAAGGACATGAATGATAGAAAATGATTTAAGATATTCATGATATAAATTAATGACTAGAGACTTAGCTGTTGCTTCCCAATGAATACTATATTTTTATGAGGCATGATTCGCAGAGGCAGCCATCAAAATTTTCTCTTAGCGGTTAGTTAGAGGCGAGTACTAATAAATATTTCATTCTTCTTGAGTGAATCATTGCTAATTATAAAGAGGTATTTTAGTCAGACACATCGGCCACAATGAAAGGGTTTTCAAAAGCTTCAATCTGCATCCATTTGGAATTAATTGTGTATTTTATCTGTCTGTTAAAAACACGAACGAGTAGAACTCGGCAGGCGCGCAGATTCATGGCAGCCATGAATAGAAAGTACTGCATTCTCTGAAAGTCCAATTTTCAGCCTCGTTCCCTGCAGAAGCTCGTGCAATCGGTAGGATGAGATGATTGAACCATTTAGCTGTCAAGCCTCTAATATTCATCAATCAAATGAAACAAGTGGATGTTTCCAAATTGAACCAAAATTCTTTTAATATCAAAAGCACTTCTTCATAAGTATTGTAATGCTTCTTCTAAGTATATTATTGAAAATGGGGTACTTTAAAAAAATGACCATGTATTTTAAAGGAGGAATTATTAAGAACCAATATTGATCTTGAATAATAAGTACTCTAAATTTGAGGCGAGAATGCATGTGCATGGTGCTTGCCAAGAGCTGTTCGCCCGACAGCTACATCTGTGGCTGAAACACGATCTTAAGGAAGTCCGCGATCTTCTTTAAAAATGGTTCGAAGTAGGCTATGTAATGAGAGGAGATGGATGTCAGCAGATTTTGGGAGGTCTACAGCGATGACACACTTGCATTCGTTTCAGAAATGTCAAGTATCATTTTCCTCACAAAGTGCCTGAATTCAAATGCACATAAAGATTCAAGCCGGAGCCGTGACATTTTCTGTCGGCTCCGACCTATTACCACGTCTCTGGGCGACTATGGCTCTGGTTCCGCAGACTTGATACTGAGTTCTTGAATGATCATCGATGATGCTGAAGATAATTGCTGTTGGAGAATATACATCGACATTGAGAAGAGATGTTTCTAAAAAAACTGATAAATTCCATGAACATCAGATTTCGTTAACTAATCATCTAGGATGACCTTTGTGGTCATACCCAAATATAACTTTCTTTGCATACTCGCATTCTGCTTATTTGTCAATCATAATTTGGAAAATATATAGGTCAATCAGCTAGCTTCTTTTAGTTTTGCATTAAAGTAAAAACTTTACATAATAATAATAATTTTGGAATATCTTCATTTTTGCAAGCATTTTTCCTAAAATGCTAAAAATTCTGAGAATAAGTGTGCACATATATCAACCATTTACATAATGGTTTTCATTTTTGTGTATGTGCGTGTCCGTGCTGAAGTGTTGCTCAAAGGGAATCGGCGAAAGGCCTCGTGAACTATGACGTGACATCGTTTTGTCTGATCTTTATTTCGCATCTTTTGTCAGAATCCCTAAAATTTTAGTATTGGGATTGTGGTCCAGGATTCACTGATTGATAGGGAATTAACTATTTAAAATATCAAAAATATCAAAAATAAGATCGTGCTCCAGTTCTGTCGAAATTATCATCGTTACCCATGTTTGTGCACATGTAGTTTTGTGAACATCAACACATGTTTTTTGAGTCGCTAAAATAGTTTTTCTATTGCAGAAGTATTTTGAAGGCACAAGGACTCGCCATCGCCGCTGGGCATCATCGTATCCATTCAATGCATTTCTACATCGCCTCTTGTTCCTCTTGCCTGCGCCCCGTCCATCTGTACATGACAGCCGAGTGATTATCTATATTATCACCGCTTTTACATTCGAATTAAGCTACATATCAGACATATGCTGTTTTCCAAACTTGAGATTTATCCTTGTCTATCCCCCATATTATATTCATCTTAAATATAATGTTTATTTCGTAAGATATGTTCTTTAAATGAAGTAATTTATTTATGGGAACTACTTGCTCCGTGTAGCCTATATTAAAGCACTCGTAAATGAGATAATTGTGAAATACTCTCGATTTCATCGTGGTATTTATATATGGCTATATAGATATTAATGAAATTGGTTCAAGTGATTAAATTTATTCTGATCTAAATATCTATTTACGGCACTTTTTCATATAAATCAATCTTTCGCAACTAGCCTGCTGCATGCAATGAACTAAAACAACTATATATATATATCAAGGATTACTGAAATTTGAATTTGTGTCAATCATTTTCTACCGACATTTCGATTATGATATACCACAGAGCGATATATCATTTAACATATTGGCCTATTATCTAATATCATCAACCTGATGGGTAAGTGCTCTATCTATTTACTTGTCTTCCCATAGGTCCCAACGCGGGGTGGGGAAACCATAACAATTAAAGAAACACAGCACTGTCAGCAGTGCCAATATTTGTCATTGATAGTTGGTATCAGTATCTCACTACTTCGTTGGTCACATTCGATTATTCATGCAGTTCACATTTCTTCTCCGTTCCTCTCTGTCCTACGCGAGCTTCTTCGACTCGGTGAAGCTCTCTCCTTCACGTAATTGGTTATGCAGTCCTTCCATCGCATCCTAGGGCGCCAGCGCTTCCGTCCTGCATTGCTTCTGCCATCTTCGGCAGGCTCACGACCTCCATCCTCTGTGGATGACCTGCCCACCTTAGTCGGTTGCCTTTGATCTTCCTTATTATCATCTTCTGCAGTCCAACTTCTCGTCTCAAATTATTCATATTTCTTCATTTGGTTTTCCCAACTCCGCATATATTCTCCTTATCCAGTTGAAATCTCGGCATCCCGTTTGCACTCTACATTGCCTTAGGGTTACAATCGACTCTATTCTGTCTTTTAAGCCTCTTGTCATCAAAACATCGGCTCTGTGCTTTGATGCTCTAAGATCTATTCGTTCGGTTCGTCAACCACACCCTCGAAAGCCTGTGATGTTTTTCAAGATTCGATTAGTGCATGTGTCTGTTGTCTGAGCTTCCTGACTGTGTCGCTCCGCGCCCTCAAGCCGTCATCAATGCTTCGGACAGATTCATCTACAGTCTCCCTCGTTCGTCACATATTTCACCAATTTGCAAGAGCTTCAATGGCTACCAATTGGCCTTTGAATCGACCTTCGTCTGGTGAGTTGGTCACCATGTGTTTTAGTGCCTATACTGTCTTGATCCTCCATACCTTCATCAACAGTTACAGAGAGTCGCTGATATCCCAGGACGCTCGAGTCTGCGGTCTGCAAGCTCGTCTTGTTGTCCCAAGAGTTCGTCTGAAAACGATCGCGAGTAGACTTCTCTCCTCCACAGCATGTCGCAACTGGAACAAGTAATGGGCAAAAGACCGTTCCAGGACACCATAAAATTCAAAAAATGGTATCTTTAAAAACGACATAAATTCATGAATTTAGACCCTTTTTCAGGTTTTTAAGACCTAAATTCATGAATTTAGTCGTTTTTAAAGATACCGATTTTTCAAAAAATGGAACTTTTTAAATGGTCTAAATTCATGAATTGTGGTCATTTTTCAGGTTATGAAGACCTAAATTCATAAATTTGGGCGTTTTTAAAAATACCCAATTTTTCAAATTTTTCAAAATCTCAAATTTGAGAATTACAATTTTCTCGCTTAAATCATGACCGTTCCAGGACACCGAAAAAATCAGAAAAGTTAAGAATCTCAAATTTGAGAATTACAATTTTTACCTTGAAAATCATGACCGTTCCAGGACACCGAAAATCATAAAAGTTGAGAATTTTAAATTCATGAATTTTATCCATCTTTCAGGTTTTTAAAATATAACATGTGACTAAAAATATTTCTTTAAAAATGGAAGAAACAAAAGTGGAAGGAACTTCAGAAATGGAAGAAACCGCAAGAATATATCCTTCGTTATCATATGAACGTAGTTCTACTTTAATGGACATTGAAAAGATAAACATCGAAAAGATGAACAAAGAAAAACACAAAGATAGAGTACGTTATATGAAAGATAAGGAATCTCAATTATTATTAAGATTAGAGCATTATAAAAAATTAAGAAAGAGATGGAGTAAAGTTAAGAATGTAACACAAGGAATTGGCATATTCTTAACAATAAGTTTAGGTGCTTTAACAATTGTTATATCTTCAGGTGTTTTAGTAATTCCAGTAGTTGCTACAGCTTTAACAGGTACGGGTGTTTTTGCAACTTCACTTGTTACAATGTTAGATAAATCTTTAATAACTAAGAAACGAAAATCATTAAAAACTAAGCATTTACATATTAAAGAAGTCTATGATTAACTACACTACTACTTTCAAAGAGTATGTGATGATAATGTTATTACGTTAGATGAGATTGAAAAATTTGATCAAATAGCTAATGAAGTAAATCAAATATCATTTCAATCACAGAGAGAAAAAGTTGATGATAAAAATAAAAAGGATGGCAAAATTTCTAGTGATGGTAAAATTTCTAATGAAGAAAATGACAAAATTTTTTTAGAAGAGCTAAAAACTTTAAGCGAAAATTTAAGCAAAACTTTATTAAACAAAACTTTATTAAACAAAACTTAAAACGAGAAAACTTTAAACGAAAAGATGTCAGACAACAAAGCAATAAAAAAATAATTTGTACAGTAAAATGTTTTTGCTGTATTCCAATGTTACCACAAAATTCAAATATTATATTTTAAAAATGGATAAAATTAGAGCTGATAATTTTAAAAGAATAAAACAATTAGAAGAGTTAATAAAACAAAGAAATATTATGAAAGAAAATCATCTTCAACATAGAATGATAAAAGCTGGTATTCAATCTGATATGTTTGAAAAAATGCAGCAAACCGAGCAAGTAAAAACTGATTTTGAAAAAACTATGAAACCATTTAAAACTCTTGAAAAAGAAAGTACAAATAATGATAAACAAATTGATGTAACAGATCCAGAGCACAAAACTATATTAGATGACTATGGATTACTAGAATCAAACATTAATAAGAAATTACCAAAATCTATGCAATTCGAACATTCTATTTCATTTATAGATGGAAAAACAATACCTAGATTTTATCTCGGACAAAAAGAAATATTTCCACAACCTTTTCGAGGTTTAATTTTTTCACCAGATAAATCTCCTTTTAATTTAGATAGAAATTTTGTTGATCTTTTAAGAGGAGCAGATTTAAATAATTATGCTGTCGAAGATCTCATAAAATATAAAGCTATGTTAGATAGAGTTGGTGCAGTAAAATTTCTAAGACGTTATAAACAATTAGAAAATTTATTATCAACGGGAGTTAAAGTAGGGAAAGGTTTATCTGAAAAACAGAAAACAGAAACAACCATATTTTTACCAGATGATCCACAAGAATTACTAAATAGATTAAATATTTTAATATCTGCAATAAAAGAAGGACATAATTCTAGTTTCAATGAAATTCATGCTATATTGAAAAGACTGTTAGAAAAGAAGATTCCAAATGAAGAGGATTATAAAAGTGTAGCTGAAATATGTTGTTTCTAATTTTTATCTATGATTTTTATCTATGATTTTTATCTATGATTTTTATCTATGATTTTTATTTATGATTTTTATCTATGATTTTTATTCAAAATGAATAAATATGATATAAATATATATATATATGAAATAAATATGATATTTATTCAAAATTTTAACTAAAAAATGTGTTCAGCAGATTTAGACAAAATTAATAATCATTTAGAAAATTTGACAGAGATTTTGGGTTCATCAAAATTTAGTACGACGTTAAAAATTATAACAACTACTTCATCACACACTTGTAATTTAGAACCCATTCTTCATTTAGAACAAAATAAAAATTATCAAATTGCATTGACTAGTTTCTCCACATTTAACACTATTCAAAACGTTATCAAAGATGTGAATGATCAATTTAGATATTCTACTGATAAAGGCAAAACATGGAAAATATTAACTTTTCTTCCTGGTTCTTACGAAGTTGAATCAATATCAAATGAAATTAAGAGACATTTAGGTATACCATTTAAAGATAAGAAACAATTACATTTTGCAGTTGAACCGGCAGTTAATAAATTTTCTCTTACTTTAGACGAAAATCATCAAGTTGATTTTAATCATGATAGATCATTGTCAAAGCTATTAGGATTTAATAAACAAACCTATAGTTTAGGTGAGAAGATTCCAAAAATAACTGAAATAAATTCAATTGTTGTACATTGTGACATTATTGAAGGAGGATATATAAATGGTAAATTGTCAAATTTAATATTCAGTTTTCCAGCTTTTACTGTACCCATTGGTTATAGATTAAATGTATTTCCCCAAACATTAATATATTTTCCTATTACAAGAAAAACTATTAACAACATTGGCATTAGAATCACTGATGAGAAAGGAAAAGAAATAAATTTTGGAGTTGAAGAGATTATGATAGATCTTTTGGTTCGGGAGGTATAAACTCCTACGCGAAGCTAGAGAAGTTTAATTTTCTTCTTCTTCTTTAGAAACAAAAAATAAAAAAATAAAAATAAAATTTTTTTATTAAAAAATGAGTGAACTACCTCCATTTAATAAAAAAAAACTTAAATTTAATCATCATCCAAATTTATCTAATAAAGTTTTGTCAGTTATTTGTGGAAGATCAGGATGTGGAAAAACATATCTATTCTTTAAAATTTTAACGACTCCAAATTTTTTGGATTATAACAATCTTATAATTTATACAACAACAGCAGAACAACCCGTCTATCAATTTTTAAAATATGGATTTGAAAATAATCTTAAAAAACAGCAATTGCTTCATTATTCAAAGAATATGAAAAATCTGAAGATGAAGAAGAAATAAGTTCGTGGTGTGAAGAAGCAGCAAAAAATAGTCAGTTAGTAGAATCCAATAAAAATAAGCATATAAAGATACAATTAATAGATGATAGTGGTAATATGCAAGATCCTAGTAAACTAGATAAAACAATGAAACATTGTGTAATTTTTGATGATTGCGTTAATGATAGAAATCAGTCAGTTCAGAGAAATTATTTCACAAGAGGTAGACATAATAACTGTAGTGTATTTTATTTAACACAAAGTATGTATTCATTAGACGGAAGTGTTATTAGAAAGAATGCAAATATATTTATACTATTTGAAATAAATGCAAGAAACTTAAGTGATTTGTTAAGAGATTTATGTGTAAGAAATAAAGATGAATTTAAACAATCGTGTAACAATGCTTGGTCAAAAGATTATGGATTTATCACAATTAAGATTGATAAAAAAATTCATGAAAGAGTTATAGAAAATATTTTCGCGGAGTGATAAAAATATACAAATATAGTGTTATAATATTTTTTTATGTATATATCAAATTTGTCTATCTTAGAAATTAGAAAATTAAAAAGGTTCAGTAGTTATTTCATCAGGTAAAATTTTTCTTTTATCATCAAATGGATCTAATGCTAATTTATGTTCTTCTTTTAAATACATTTTATGTTTCTTTGAATTAAGTCTATAATTACACGCTGTTTTTATTTCATTATTAAATAATGCATTTTTATAATCTTGAAATGTTATTTGATTAGCCACTGATGCCTTTGAAATTCCTTTTAATGTTTTATGTGTTTTAATATTATTAGTTGTATCATAACAGTAACATTTAGATTTTAAAAATATAGCTTCTGTTATGAAATCTTCATTTCCTTCTAATTCATCTTTTACTTTACATAAATCAGAAGGATGAATGATATCTTTTATTTTATCTATTTCTTTAACAAGTGTAGAATTATACGGTATTGTTAATTCTAAGAAAACAGAATCGGTATCTGTAAAGTGTAATTTATAGTTTTTGCCATAAGTAGGTGCTAAATAATCATATATAAATCTATACATAAATAGTTTAGCTAATTCTAATATAGTGAATCTTATAAAATTAAACTTATCATGTTTTACGCTGATTCGACGTAAATGTACAGCACATAGTTCATCACTAAATCTAGTAGTTCTTTTATATGTAGGTTTCCTTGTTAAATTTTGAAACCTATCTTTATCATAAACTATTTCAATATTTTGTCTATTACGCACATTTTCTAAAGTATTACCATAAAATGCATTATTCATTAATTTGAAGAACACGTTTCCAAAATCATCTTTATTTCTTTTAGCTATTTTACGTTTTTCAATATTGAACTCTATATAATCTTTTAACCACCTAGATTTTTGATAAAATAGTTTTCGATGTATTTTGGTGAGAATCATTCCATGTTCTAAATACCAATCTAGCATTCTTCCTTCAACAACATACTTTCCTCTATTGCTTTGTGTTAACATAAGTTTTTTTGTTGGTCTTTATTTCTTAGGAATTAAAGATTTTTGATAATCTGAAAAATCTTCTATATTGGGAATTTTGTTTTCGGGACATAAAGGAAAATATTTTGTTTTATCTTTTATTTCATCAGGATATACTAAATCAACTTCATATATATAACCATGATTATAATTTCCATCATATGTTTTTTGATAATCAAGAATATTACACCATGACATTTCACCTGTTGGTAATTCTTGTATCATGCAAGAAGAATATAAGCTATTAAAATCATAATATAACAAATAGTTTTCTCTCATGATTTCATCAATTGCATTTTCACGTTCTACTCCTTCTCGTTTCGTTCGAAAAATTTCTAATATTTTTTCTTTTTCTTCTGGAGATAAAGGTTTCATTATTCCATAATCATCAGGATTTACTTTTTTATTGTAACACTGTACATAACGATTACCTAAAACTGATGAAACTCCACCTCTAATTCCAGATTCAAAAAATAATAATTTATCATATGTATTTTCTTTATAATGTTTAAGTTTAACATTTGTATGTTTAAATCCTGCTAACCATGTTAAACCTGGTGTAGAATAACAATAACATGGATCTATTCCGTAATATTCTAAACACATGTCACGAAAGTTTTCGAAAAGATCAGCTAGTATTAATACATCTATCTGAAGATATTTCATTGTATAATCATACATTGTTTTACAATTTAACTCTCTCCAATTCTTTTCAGCTTCTGCATAGTCTTCTTCAGATAATTGTGATTGTTTTAATGTTGATTTAAATTTATTTATTGGAGGAAGTTGTTTTTCTTCCATAATTTTATTCACAGAATTAAAATCAGTCTTCGACTGTGAACCACAGGTTTTATCTCCAGTTATATCAGTCTTCGACTGTGAGCCGCAGGCTATATACTCATACGGAAATATTCCTTTTAAAGGTTTTAAATTATATTTATTTAATATTTTACATTGTTCAGATTTCAAAGTTTTTCCCATAACATCTAATGAATAAGGAGTAAAAAATCTAAATGCATCTAAAATTCTAATGCAACCTAATTGCATTGAAAAATATTCTTCTTCTGTTTTACATAGTACATTTATTTGTTGTTGTTGTAATTTTTCAGATGAAAATAAATCTTTCATTACTAGATGGAAATCATATTTAGAACCATTGTAGAAATATAAAGGAAGAAAGTTATATTTAAATTTATTAGCATTAAGATTACAAGAATTATGTGCTGCACCTCTATATAATCCATTTAGATGATCATGATCTTTTACCTTATCCAGATATCTACCTCTGCCATTTTTATAATTTTTTGTAAATTCTTTTCCACAGTAATAACATTTTGTTTCATTAATAAAATTTAATTTTTCTTTTTCTGTTAATGGCATCATTGGAATATTTGTTTCAAGCAATTGTGAAAAACGTCCTTGTAATTCTTCTACTTTCTTTGTAAACATTTCTGAACTATCTTCACCATAGTATTGATAATATTCTGATTTAAATAATTCAGGATAATTTGAATGAATGTACATTCCCCAACATAATGGTTTTTGTTCAAATAAATATTTTTCTTTACCTTGTTCAGCTGCACTTTTTTCATAATTATCATTTTCATAATTATCATTTTCAGAATCGGGTGAAGCCCTGGAAGACATCTCCGATGTCTCGTGATTTTGTGTCATATTAACATTATATGCTTCGAAATCACAATATATTGTAAAGGGTACTTTATTTTTAAAATACCATTTATTGTATTCTAAATAATCATCTTTTGGAAATGTGTTTCTGACTGCTTCGTTTTGTTGACAATTCTCCAAATGTCTATTCATTTCTTCTTTAGTTCTAAAACTTGTCATACATTGAAGACAAGGAAAATTTGTTTTATCTGAAGTTTTTGTAAATATAGAAACATCTTTACACAATATAAAATGATCCTGATAATATAATATATTCGCTTGTGCTGGTTGTTTTGCTTGTTCTAATTTTTCAAATTTATCTTTGTATATTTCATGTGTTTCATCAATTTCTTTTGCAAGATTAAATGTATTTCTATGAAAATTTTGATTTAATATTTGTAGCTGATAACTATATTCTTTATCATATTGTTCTTTATATTGTTGTAGACATTTTTTAAAGATTCATTTATTTTTTGATTGGTTTCATTTTCTTTATTATTTAATTCTTTATTGTCTTTATTGTCTTTATTATTTTCTTCATTTAATTTTTGAATCGTTTCTATCTTATTTTGATATTTATGGCCATATTCTTGTACTAATATTTTTGTTTGTTGTTGATAATCTGTTTTACATTTTTTTAAATTTCATTTAAATTTTGTAATTTTTGTTGATATTCTACAGATAAAGATAAATAATCGGAATCATAATCATAATTATAATTACGTCCTTTATAATTATTATGATTAATCATTATTGGTGATAGTGTTTTAATAATTTCAAATTTTTCAGTACATATTATATTTCCTTGGTAATAAATATTATGATGCATGTAATTTCCTCTATCATTATATACTATTTCTGATTGACATAAATTTTTATTATTCAAATAAAATTTTTTTGAATCTGAGTAAAGTGGAGTAATTTTACCAATAGAAACATAATTCACATTTAATTCGAAAACATTAACTTCTATTAAATTTTTATTCTTTTTATGAAACTTTTTTAACCTATTATAATCATATGGAAATTCATCTAAGCCATCAGAGAGATCAAATTCATTTATGTATTCTTCTTTATTGTAATGACTTAGTCTTTCTTTGTGATATTTTGCAGGATGTAAATGTGCTATAATACTCCACAGAAAACAATAATCATCTTCATTTTTTATGTTGATTATTTGTGGTGAACTGAAAGGCAAAGGAACATAACTACCACCAGTATTATTTTTATATTTATCAATTACTATTTTCTTAGATAGTATTTTAACAAATCTCCAACCAGATTCACGTAACTGGGCTTCAATTATACAATTTTCTAATTTAAGTATCATCGATTCAAATATGGGTTGTATATCATTTACATTATGAATTTCTTGTGAATTTGTAAAATGTCCTTGTATTATTTCTTCAGGAATTCCATCAGGTCCATTTTTTGTATAAAGTACTTCTACATTCATATAACATTTGAAAGATTTCTTAAATATATTATAAAAGTTTGTTAATACATTATAAAAAGATTCATCGGTTTCATTATGTTCAACAGATTCATTAAATAAATATTTTATATCTGTTACCGCTTCATCGGTTCGTTCAGCTTCATCAAATTCATCAGTATCGCTAAATAAATATCTTCCATCTGGTAGGGTTTCATCTTCACTATTAAAAACTTTTTTATATTCCGAATGTGAATAATCATCAAACATTTTTTTAACTTTTATATCAGTAGGCAATGTTTCTAGATAGTTTTTATAACTATTTAATTTTAATATATTTCCTTCATCAACTCGTTCTACATTTTGTAAATGCAATTTACTATTTAAATGAGATTGATAACTTCTTTTTGTTTGCAACTTTTTTTTACATAAGACACAATAAAACTTGGTATTTTCCATTTTTTATTTTTTAAAGAAAAATTTGTGTTTTAATTTTAGATATAAACATTCTAATATCAAGGACTTTAGAGTTATCATATATTATTATATATTTCACATTCTTAAGTTATTTTATTTTCTTTATCATATTTAGTTTTATCACATTAAGTTTTATCATATTAAGTTTTATCATATAACGTTTTATCAAAAGATAATTTAAATTTATTTTCACTAACTATTGATTCTTCATCATCATCATCAATTGATTCTTCATCATCATCATAAATTGATTCTTCAACATCATAAATTACACTTTTTGGGATTGGATACCATTCTCTTATTGGAATATCTAACTCTAAATTACATCTTTTATCTGATAATAATGTAATAGAGAAAAATATTGGTCTTTGTTCTCTTTTGGAAAATTTAATAACACCACCATAATCTGAATCACTTTTAGTTTTTATTAAAGATGATAAAATTTTAAATTGATTAGATGTAAATCCTAATTCAAATTTTGTAGACCCGACACATAGTTGTCGAACAGTATCTTCAACTATACCATCATTATTATTTTCAATTGTAAGAAAATGAAATTTAGATAAATTTTGATTATATGTAGTATTAGTATCATGTACATCAGTATGAGATATAAATTTTTCTTCACTTAAATTTTTATAATTACTAATATTTTTATAATCTTTTTTACCATTTACACCTTTTTCAGATGTTTCAGAATCATCATTATTATAAGATTCTTTAAGATCGGGAAAAGCCCCAGAACCTTCGGTTCGTTTATTATGATTATGATTATGGTCATTGTTAATAGTATAAGGTGTAGTCCACATATAAATTTTTTCTTGTTGGGCCAAACCATTTATATAAGATTTTAATAAATTAATATTTAAATTTGAATATAATCCTATATATGTATCATCATCATATCTTTGGGGCATTTCTAATGTTTCTTGTTTATAAATTGTATCTCTGTAATAAACTTGACATAATAATTCTTCATTATGTTTTTTACTCTCGATATGAATATTATATTGGTTTTGATCGTCAACAAATAATCTTATTTTTTCTTTGGAAAAAGATTTTAATTTTCTAACTAATTCTTTAATATTAATATAATTAATAATTTTAGTTTCTCTCCAATCAGTATTACTAATCGGCAAAACTGCTCTAATGAATCCATAAACATTATTATGACCTATTATAACCATATTTTCTTTATTTAATTCTACATATACAACATCATTAAATTTACTAACAATATCCATAAATTTAATAAATGGATCACCTGGAAAAATACAATAATTGGTTTCTATAGAAGGTAAACCTTTAGTCTGTTCTCTAAATATTTCGGCTTGTAATTGAAATAAAATATTAACATCTATACATGGATTATTATTATCAAAACATTTATTTTCAAATCCCGTTGATCTCGTCGAATAAGAAGAACAGGATGATGCGGGCAAATATAATTTTTTTAAATTTGCTTTATCCATTTTTTTATTTTTATTAGAAAAAATTTTATTTTTTTATTGTTAAAAAATGATGTTACCAAATGTCGGTGGAGGTGCATATATCCCGAATAATCGTGAATTAGAAATAGAAATAGAAAATTATATCATGAAAACTGGAGACGTTTTATCTGGTCCATTGCATCTTTCTATTCTTCCGCAACAAAATACAGAGTTAACAAATAAACAATATGTTGATACGCAAATCAATGACTTAAAAGAAAAATATATAAACGATGTTTTGGTTCCACTGATGAATGAATTAAAGTTGCTTAAACTTAATGACAAATCATTAAACGAAAAATTATTAAAACTTGATAAAAAGGATAGAGAGCTAGAAGCAGATATAGCAAAACTTTTTAAAAAGATTTCTGAACAATCAAAAATTTTAATATTACTTTCTTTAAATTTAAAATCTGCTGTAATTAAAAATAAACATCAGATAAAAATGTTAGAAGAACAATTAGAAGATGAAATAGAAAAACTACCTGAAAGAATTAAAAAAAATTTAAAGCAGTTACAAGCTACATTCCAAAAAAGTGTTGATGAATTAAGTTCTAAAATTACTCAACAAATAAAAAAGATGAATAGAATAATAAATGAAGTAAACTCACTTAATCAAAGAGTTGATGAAATGAAAACTCTTAAAATCAATTTAGAAAATGAATTAAAGAAAAATTTACAAGAATACTCTAAAGAAAATAAAGAACAGTTAGATGCTGTTAAAAGACAATTAGATGTTCTTAAAATTAAGTTAAATGCTCTTAAAATGGCGTTGAAGATGAATCAGCAGAAAATGCAAGTTAATAGAAAAGAAATTAAAGTACATCACACGCTGCTTGACGCAATTGATAAAGTGCAACAATCAATTAATAAAGTTATCTCGAAGTTGTTGTCCATTCACAAACGTAAATCTTAGCGTAAATATTAACGTAAATATTTTTTCCCAAAAGTCAAATTTAATCCTAAAAAATGCCTATAATTTATAAACACAATCTTAAAAATTTTGATTCAAATCAAAGAATTGCTCATGAACCACGTATGAATCCTGTTTATCATTATGATAATAGAGAAACAGTCGGAACACAAAAGTTCCTAGGCACCGCAGGTGCCGTTCACACGGAAGGAGCTGGTATATTTTCTGGTATTGGTAGTATCGTTAACTTAATTAAAAATAATAAAGATTTGATTACATCTGCTGCAAAAGGAGCAGCTGCTATAGGTAGTACAGCTAGTGCAATATCAAATGCTGTTAAGTCTCAAAGCGAATTAAAACAACTAGAAGCTATTCGTAAACTTAGGAATGATTCCGAAGAACTAAAAAATTTAAAAAAACTTTCAGAGGAAACAAAAAATAAAATTGCTAACATAGCTGTTGGGGAAACCTTGAGGAGCGAAGCTCCGTCTGATAGTAAACATAAGAAGAAATCAGGCGTAGCCATAAAACGTTCAATTGAACCTACGGTTCGTTCAATTGAAGAAATAAGAGGAAATGGCGTGAGCAGCAACCTTCGGTTTAACCAGCAAAGCTGTAGCGGAGCTGGTCTAGCAAAATTCTAAAATTATGTTTTTTAGTAAAATTTTTTTTAGTAAAATTTTTTAGCAAAATTTTCTTAGCAAAATTTTTTTAGTAAAATTTTTTTAGTAAAATTATTTTAGTAAAATTATTTTAGCAGAATTTTTTCTGTGTTTCAGAAAAACAAAAAGTCAAATTATTTTTTATAAAAATGTGTTCGCTTATCGAAAATAAATTTAGATTAGACGATCCTCCGTTCGTCAGTTGCAATCAAAAAAAGAATGACTATATAAGAATTGCTATGAATCCCGGATCTTCCAGTAGAGTAAATACTGGAGGTGATTTAATTTTTGAAGTTGATAATCAGCAGAGTTATATATATCTACCTGATTCATTTTTACACTGTGAATATTCTTTGTATAGTGATGCCAATTTTACAACACCATTACCAGAAACCGATAATATTGTACTAGAGAATAATTTTTTTCCAAGATTATTTACACAAATGCGTTTAGATGTTGCAACTCAAAATATAGAAACAATAAGTGATTCTCCAGGTGTAATTGATACAATGCTTAGATTTGTAACAATTGGTGAAAATAATAAAAAGTATGAAATCGAAGGTTGGTTTCCTGATACTAATGATGGTATAATTGTTGATGATTTAACTCATGCTGGAACAGATGCAGCAGGAATTGCGAAAGATGTAGAAAATATTGCAAAACATTTAAATAAAACAAATAATGATGCATATAAAGAAAGACGTGAATTTAACAAGAAAAGTAAACAGACAGTAAATTGGTCATTGTCTCCATTATTCGGATATTTAGATTATGATAAAATATCATATCAATTAAAATTTAAGTTAATAATTCATCGTACAGCAAATAATGAATTAATCTTTTTTGGTAAGACTGGAAAAAAAGCATATTTAAAAATTGATAGACTTGAATGGTGGATTAAGCATATTACTCCTAGTTTAGAGATTGAAACAGCTATTGCAAAAAGATTAAATACTAACAAACCAATTCCAGTAAATTTTCTAAAGCGTACTGCTAGTTCAGTAACTTTTTCCGAACAAAGATTTAACTGGCATTTTACTAGAACTGCGAATACTCCAAGATATTTATTACTAACTTTTCAAAGAAATAATTCTCCAAGTTTTGATAAGAACAACAATCTTTTTCATATTAATACAATTCGAAGTTTGCAAGTTTCATTAAATCAAACCCGTTATCCAATTGATCCATTAAGATTCGATGATACCAATAATCAATTTATGGAAGGATATGATTCTTATCGAAATCTTTGTATAGAATTTGGAGTTGAACCACAATTAACTCCTGGAGATTGGAGACATTTATATCCTGTTTTCTGTTTCGATTTAAGTGCACAATCTGAAGATATTATCAAGACTGGTTGTGATGTAGCAATTAATATTGAAAAGAAAGATTCCACAACTTCATTGATGGCTTATGGTTTATTGCTAGAAGATGTAAAATATTCTATTGAAATTCTTAATGGAAAGATGGCTAGGATAGGTTAGTAACCTGAGGACCTTTGGTCCGATCGGCTGAAGCCTCGAGGAGCTTCGCTCCGATAAGTTAATTAAAATTTTTGTTAACTTAAATTTTTTTTAGTAATTAGTAATAAAATTTTTTTTGTAACTAGAATAGATTAAAAATTCCTAATTTAAAATTTATTCATAACTAGAATAGATTAAAAATTCCTAATTTAAAATTTTTTTATTAAAAATGTCGCAAGCGAAAAGTAATAATAATAAAACTGTTGAATTAAAATTACGTAATATTGTTGACAAAAATACCCCTAAAACTATTACGATTAATAAAAAAAGTATTACATAAGTAAACCAATGATAGAGAATATTCAATTACAAGAAGAAAAGAATGGCGGGATTCTCCCATTAATTCCACTAATAATAGGTGGCATAGCAGCTGCAGGAAGTGTTGCAGGCGGGACAGCTGGTATTGTCCAAGCAGTAAATAAAAATAAATCAGAGAAGGCAGCATTAGAAGAACAAAAACGTCATAATAGAGAGTTAGAGAAAGTTGCTAGGGGTGACGGAATAGTAGATAATTTTATTAGTAAATTAAAATTAGTTGATGAAGGAAAACGAGTTCTTAAAAATATTCTCCACAATGTTGATGATTTAATTGAAATTAAAGAAACTAAAGATGGTTCTGGAATATATCTAAGTCCTAGTATGATTCGGTAATAACCTCAGGACCTTTGGTCCGATCGGCTAAAGCCTCTGAACAAGGTTCTATCCGGTAAAACATTTATTTTATCTTTTAAAATGAATTCTACAAATTCCGAAAATTTAATTAAATTAAAAATTGTTAATTTAGATTTATTGAATTACCTATTAAACAAAAATAAAAACTCAAACTGTCAGCATATTGGAGGTGACATACAAAAAACATTAGAAAACTTTCCTGGATTTATTTGGAGTAAATATTCAAAAGAAAAACATCTTCCTGGTCATTCATATACCGGTCCAGGAACTCGATTAGATATAAGACTAGATGAGAATAATAATCCGAAACCAGGTGAAGAACCAATAAATAGAGTAGATGACATATACGCTTATAGACATGATTTAGCTTATCGAAATCATGATCTAAGTTCTCGACATGCAGCTGATAAGAAGATGATTCAAGAATTGGACAGTATTCAAAATCCTTCATTTAGAGAAAAAATTGAAAGAATGTTTGTTAAGAAAGCTTTACAAGCTAAAATACTATTCGGTCAGGGTTTAAATGAAACGGCAGCAAAGGTGTCTGAGAGCAACGCTCGAACCTATGCCTCTGAAATTCATAGGGAATACAGAAGGCCTAAATATTTATTGAAAGTAAAAGTATTTAATAAAGATGATATTTGGAGTGCTGATCTTATTCATATGCCGAATGAAAGGACTACAAATACGCATTGACCGTTATAGATTTATATACACGATACGCTTGGGTAAAGCCTTTAAAAAATAAAAGTGGTCTATCAGTTAAATATGCGTTTGAAGAAATCTTTAAAGAAAGTAATAGAAAGCCAAGGAAATTGTTTGTTGATAAAGGGTCGCAATTTTATAACCGAAACGTTCAGCCACTATTTGAAACTGTTTATTCAACTGAAAACGCTGGAAAAGCTGTAGTGATAGAAAGATTCAATCGGACGTTAAAAAATAAATTATTCAAGAAATTTACTGAGCAAAGAAATCAGAAATGGTTGAAGATATTACCAGGAGTTGTAGAAGAGTACAATAATAAAGTTCATTCTGGTATTGAAGAAACTCCAAAGAATGCTTCTGACGACCCTGATTTAATCCGAAAGAAAATATTCGAGAATAATTATTCGAACGAAAATAATAATTTGAATGAGAGTAATCCGAATTTACAGAAACGTAAGCCGAAGTTTAAAATTGGAGATAGAGTTAGAATATTTAAATATAAGAATAAATTTGAAAAAGGCTTCGTTGGCTATTGGACTAAAGAAATATTTGAAGTTTGTAAAATAAATCAAACTCATCCGATTACTTACGAAATCAAAGATTTAGATGATGAAGATATCAGAGGCCGATTTTATCAAAATGAATTACAACGAACTGATTTTTAATTATCATTATCATTATCATTGGAACTAACGGTTCGGGAATGAAATTCCCTTATTAGGCGTAGCCATAGAACCTACGGTTCGTTCAATTCCCTTATTCAATTCTAACATAATATCTAGAAATGGTACCCCTTTTTGTAATTTAAATAAAACATAAAGACATAATTGACCACAATAAGTAGTTCCCGGTTTTTGAATTTGAAATGTATTATAAGTTCCATTGCCAAGTAATTTTTTGACTTCATTTGTAGGTGGAAGTCCATAAGAGTCGAACCAATAGTTCTCAGCCTCCGGGCGGTCGAAATAGTAATTATCTCGATTTTTATTAAAGATACCTGCAGACCAATGTACTCCTTTTTCATCTGTTGTGTGAAGATTTGTTATGAAATTTACAGTTGGCTTATTTTTTAGGAATTGTAATTCGACTCTCATTAGAACATGAAAATTCTTTATTCCTAATTGATTTGCAATTTTCTTTAAATCAAAATTTGTAGTTGTTTGCGTTCCATATAATTTTAAAAACTCATTTATGTTGTTCATTTTATAATAAAAAAATTCTTAAGGGACCCCTAGAAGTCAGAAGGGACCCCTAGAAATTAGAAGGGAGGGGGTAGTAGAACTACGTTCATATGATATTGAAGGATACATCCCCGCGGTTTCTTCCACTTTTGTTTCTTCCACTTTTAAAGAAATATTTTTAGTCACATGATATATTTTAAAAACCTGAAAAACGGACTTAAAAGACGTTTTTAAAAATACTAACTTTATGATTTTTTCGGTGTCCTGGAACGGTCATGATTTTAAGGGGGGTAAAAATTATAATTCTCAAATTTGAGATTCTTAACTTTTATGATTTTCGGTGTCCTGGAACGGTCATGATTTTAAGGGTGAAAATTGTAATTCTCAAATTTGAGATTTTGAAAAATTTGAAAAATTGGGTATTTTTAAAAACGCCCAAATTTATGAATTTAGGTCTTCATAACCTGAAAAATGACCACAATTCATGAATTTAGACCATTTAAAAAGTTCCATTTTTTGAAAAATCGGTATCTTTAAAAACGACTAAATTCATGAATTTAGGTCTTAAAAACCTGAAAAAGGGTCTAAATTCATGAATTTATGTCGTTTTTAAAGATACCATTTTTTGAATTTTATGGTGTCCTGGAACGGTCTTTTGCCCATTACTGGAACAAACTGCCATCCGCATTTCAAGAGAGCACATCCCTAAAGACCTTCAAAGCAGCAGCAAGTGACTTTTATTTGTCTAGCGTTTTTTAATTCTGGTTTTTATCTTTCATCTAACATTTATCACTTTTGTACTGTGGTCTTGAAGCCATTGGCATAACGCCACATTAAATAAATTCGTACTTCATTCATCTGTGTTCATCATAGTGTTTGAGTCAGTAATGCTGGGATAACACGTGACTCTAATAGACTACTTTTCGATTGATATTTCTACCGTTTCTGCGGTCTTTCACCTGATACTTTCATGCCATAATACCTGCTCACACCACACTTTCCACCCTGCCATCTTCCTCAATCAGTCCACCCAGATAGAGAAAGCTGTCCACTTGCCTAGGAGGGCTTGTCTTCTCTACTAAATCACCGAGTGAAAAACAATCCCTTTTTAACTATCACGGGTCATTCCCTCAACTATTACAAGCTTTGCATGCACTGCTGTCTCTGTACTTTCGTTTGACGGAGAAAGTTGATATCAAGACAGTGACAGCTATATGCACGACAATAAATAGGCTATATGTTTGTATTATATTTCGGGCAGTGGCGGCTTTAGCGATCATGCCCTTCATGCTCAGCATGACGAAGTATTTTGTCTAATTTTCCTCCACACAAATCAACGATGTCAACCACAAGAAAGGGAAAGTTTTGAATCAACAAAAAAACTTCCAACATCATTTGATTACATTTGACAACATTTGATTACTATGTCAGATCATGTTGCTGTGACATTAAGGTCATACTCAATTAAAATTTATCAAGTAGCTAACTTGTTCTAAAAAATTCAGGGGAACGCAAGTCAATTCGAGCATACCTCATTTGTTATTGGCCGGATCATCTGACGGGAGAACAATAGCAAAATCTGCGGATGACGATTTTCATACTCCATCTCATGCCGTGGACGGGAAGCACAAATGATACGTATAGCTCGTTTCAACCAACTAACGGTAGCTGATTGGACGGCAATCTGCTGATTTTATCGGTGTAGTGAGATCATGAGATGTCTCGAGTCTCAGTTGCACGATTGAAACCCCATCGAATTGACTTCCTTTATAAGTAATTCAATATCTTCCAATGTTAATACAGCTTGTGATTTTGTGCGATTGACGGTGTTTTTACTATCTTAAATGCATGCTTCAAATAACTAGAACTTGAATATTATTTAATATACATTATCTGGTGATTAAATTTAGCCGTGGTCTTCTACATGCTTGCATATGTAGATATGTCTAGGAGCAAATAGTATAATAGGCTATGCATGCATCAGATTATCATCGGATGTATTCAAACATACAAATCATGTAGCATACGCCTGGAATTTTATTTTAAGCGTATTTTGGCTGATACAGTATGTAGATCATTAGAATTATGCCTAGCCCTACACCATATTCACTGGATTACTTGATGTGAAAAGTAGGCGGCTTGCATGTTTGAATTATAATTAGGAAAGGGCAAATGCAAATGGAATGAGATTAAAATTTTGCTCATCGAATTCGTAACTGTTTCTTAAGTTGCATGATATTAAGCTACATTATGCTACATCAGTTGCATGGTTAAAAATCCTCGTATGATAGCTGTCACACATACTTTTTTCCTCATGATGCGAAAAAATTGATGAGCATGACCTAACAGAAATCCATAGAGCCGCCACTGATTTCGGGTCTAGTTATAGGCCGGAGTCCTGTCATTTGATAGGACTCCGATTCCAGCAAAAATGATAGGACTCCGACTTTGACTCCGCATCCCTGCTTCATTCAAATCACCACTGCTGATGCTTATATTGCTTCAGTGTACAAACCTTCTACCATATGGACAATATTTTCCTCCACTTCAATCGATAGTGAGCCGAAAATGGTTATGAGACGTACGCGTGTTGACCTGATGCGGTCTCACATGACCTATGTAGACCTATATAGGCCTTTTTCGACTGAAGACACCACCTTGCCTAAGCTTCAACCGTCTTTTCCAGCACCTGTCTTTGTGCAAACCAGGGATGCGGAGTCGGAGACCTATCAAATGATAGGATTTCAGACTCCGGCCTATAACTAGACCTGAAATATAATACAAACAAATTATTTATTCTTGTGCATAGCTGTCACTGTCTTGATGTCAACTTTCTCTGTCAAACGAAAGTACAGAGACAGCAGTGCATGCAAAGCTTGTAATAGTTGAGGGAATGAACCGTGATAGTGAAAAAGGATTGTCTTTTCACTCGGTGATTTACTAGAGAAAACAAGTCCTCCTAGCCTCGATCACACCTACTCACCAAAGGTCACATCAGAAACAAAAATGAAATATCAGTTTTGTTTGATAACATTACCTCTTGCCCTCACGTAAATCGTGTGTGATCTCTCCTCCAAAGCGCATATTAAAATAGAAAGCGTGCTCATATTTTTGGAGAAGGATGGGAATTTTCCTGTCTCGTATAGGCTGGAGAAAAACCGTGTGAAGCACACATCAAGAAGATGGGAGGAGCCGAGTCGCATGCATCCAACTGAAAGCGACATTTGATGAACTTTAATCGAAAATGATTGATAATTGATACAGCAACCCTAAATATAGGTTCAGGTAAGCCTATAATAATCTATGATGTAGGTTGACAGTTTTTCAAAAAATAACTAGGCTATACTTTCCACCCGGAGTCGGAGTCCTATCAACCCCCGGATTCGGAGTCCTATCAAAATGATAGGACTCCGCATCCCTGGTGCAAACGCAGAGTCATTATTGCATTTTCTCTTCCTGAATCCATGTTGTGCTTTTCCTAATCATCGACCAAAGCCTGCTTTCTGTTCACCAAAACTCTTAATCTGCTTACTGTGATTATCCTCAAATCTGACTTCTTGCCACATCAGTAGAAAAGATGTTGTTCGAATATGTGCACATTACAGCTAAATACGATAATAATTGCACTCATTATCTAATACATGGTACTTCCATCTATAGCATCATGTCAATTACGTTTTCTACCATGTAGGCTAAATCAAAGTTGATGTCACTAACTCAAGGGGTGAAACCATGGGTGAAACTGCTTGAAATCAAACGTTACACACATAGAGTAGAAATATATACATGTAGATAGAGTGTTGACTAAAAAAAGTATCTGTATATAGTGAACAATTTTTATATGAAAAGATTCGGTTTTTTGCGGAGATTATGTTCCCGTGGTCCAAAACATTATTTGAGCAGCTTTAAAAAAGTCAAAAATTTGCAAATTTATATGCTACCGAGATGACGCCCCCGTAATAAGTTGGATATCAAAAGTAATCTAATAAGCATCCTAACTAAGCGGAAATAAAGCAGATTGTAATGGATTGTCTTCATGAAAAAAGTCGCGATATCATTCTTGCTTTCTTGGCTGAAATTCAAGTTTCTAATTCAATTTTCAGCGTCATGATGTCATGATTCACAAAATTCATGTTTCATTTCTTGAATCTGAATAGTGATGTGGACCCATATGCATCTTTCATCTTTCAGAATTAATTGAAATCATTGTCTTTGATTCTGTTATTTTGATCTGCCAGTGTTGCTTATGAAATGATCACGCTTATGCTCTTGAGGTTCAGCATGAAAGCAATAGCAGGTCATCGAGTTGCCAATTTAATGAACATTACCTCTACCAGGTTATAGCTCCGCATTTATTAAATCCCCAATGTGTATACACCAAAGATATTTAATTGTTTAAAAGGGCTAGATGAGAAATAGATGCTTAAATTTGAACCCAGTTCAGTACGGTCCTTATCGTGGCAAAAGAAGCAACTGCGGCAATAGGGCGAAATTGCTGTATTGTCGGCTGCACGTTGTGCAATGCGACAAAGAGCCTTGGAAATGGCACATGATGTAAAGCATAATTCACTGATATTATATGATAAGTTTCAAGAATATTCGTTCAGCAGTTTCTCTGAAAAAAATTGCTAAAGATGAGAGCGGTAATACAGCAACTAAATGCAGTGCTATCAATTTGGAAAAAAATATTCAGATGAAGACTGATGGGGTGTTTATGAGTACTCAACTCCCTCTGTAGAATTCATGACTATTAACAAATTCAGTGAGAATCCGAATATTACACTGAGGAATTGGCTATAAGGCTCAGCCATGTCAACAACGCTCTTCGAGCTATTCACCTGGTTGAAACTACTACATGGATCCATGTACTGCAAATAATTAACATAGGCCATTTTTTAGGTCCATGTGGAATCGATCATCGGATGTCTGTCATTGTCAAAGATGTTGTCAATGTGCATTGTATAACATACGTAATATATGTTGTTTGTTTTTATTTGCTTACATAGAGTATGTTTGCTTAAGCCAATTTTATATCAAATCTTCTGATGATTCATGTATATTTCTTCTGTTGTATCATGTAATTTCTTGCCGCAAAATTACTAGATTATTGCCAAGCTTGGCAATCACATTGGCGTGGCCGGGCACCGGTGGGTACAGCAACGAATATATACATGTACAACCATAGCCAGGCTTCGTACTTATGACAAAGAAACAATATGCATGAACAAAAGTGAAGACGCGGTTCATTTTTCTGTTCAGAGAAGCCATAGTCATGTATTAGGTGAATAGTAAGTGAACTTCACTCTGCTTTTATCTAAGAATGAAACAATTTGTTTTCATTTGTCCTATTCCTATGTAACATGCGCTCTTCAGATTTAATAATCAACTCACGTAAAATAATGCAATGAAGTCTAATTGAAAGAACTGTATCAACAGGATGTTTTTATTTACAACTGGGTTTTGCAAAACATCTGAAAAAGTAGAATAGACTATTATTTGTTGCAATTTAGACGCTGTATTTACACATAAATAAAAATTTCTTGAATGCGCTTAGTTCTGTAATTACTAAAAAGAGGCAATGAAAGGGAATTCTGGTTGCTCGCTCACAAATATTTTCAAATTCATCCAATATCGGCTGATTTTCACTGGTTTCGTTGCACACAAAGTAAAAACACGTCTATCTAGCCCTTTATAATCTGTATTAAATATCTTTGGTATACACTTTCGATTTTATTAAATGAACTCATGGAGGATGCAAGTGGCAGAGCTGGAAAAATTCCACTGAAATTTTTTAATTCCAATTCCATAATAAGATTCAATTCCGATAATTGCATGTCGCGCATAGTGTCTTATGTTTATGTATCTAACGTTTGTTCCTTTCAATCTAACCCATGTGCCCTTATCCTATCCTCGTTGTTCCTGTTTTCCGTTCCCTGCGTCGTTCCTATGTGCGTTTTCATGCTCATTCTTGTGTACATGTATATATGTAACCGGTCAGCCTACGCCATTTTCGTTTCGTAGAAGAGATATTCAATATCTCGTGAAAAAAAGAAAAGAAAGTTAACGGTCAGCAACGAATCAAACGCTGAGAGAGAGAGAGAGAGATGAGATGCGAATAGAGATTAAAGGAAACTCTTTCACTTTTCAAAGGAAAGTGGATTTATCGTGAAGTCTCAAAAAATTGTATAAATTAGAAACGATGAGAAATTGACACAACACATACGACATCTTCAGTAGCTGCTAGAAGAACTCCGGGCTCTCGCGGTGTCACATAACTACAGAAGTAGCAACAACAACTGCCTGCCAGCGAACAACAACACAGCAGCGTATACGGCAACACATCAGCGAGCGCGATTGAAGATTGACGGTGTAAGTGCCACTGATATTTATGATATTATTTTGGTATAGGTGAGTCCGATCGAATTGAAGTGAATTCAACATTAAGAAGTGAGCTGTAGGTGTAAAGTTTTTCTTTTATCGTATCTATATAAAAATTAATATTGTTGATTATTGTGATTGAAAATTGAATAATAGTTCATGTAATTGAATAATTAATTATTAGAAAAATTTGTTGACACTGTCTATATTATGATTTCAACTGATAGGGTTGCTGCCCTTTAATGCAGCGTTAATTGTCCTCTTTCCAAACCAAATGTTTTTCGCATTTATTAAATCCCCAATGTGCATACACTTTCGATTTTATTGAATGAACTCAAGGGAGATGCAGCTGTGGTATTGTCACCAGATGTGAGATATGCAACGGAATTGACTGATCATGATTGCAATGCAGAGGGAATGATGGTATTTCACAGATTCTCATGACAGGCTTGGAGATTTAATGTACTTTAAATTAGCAATTCGATGGGTTCCTATTACTTTCTTGTTCAGCATCACCTTAAGCGTGATCATATCACAGGCAACTTGCCACTGGCAGAACAAAATCAGATAATCAATGACAATGACTTTATTTAACTTTGAAAGAGGTAAATAGCTCTACATCACTATTTAGATTCAAGAAATGAAACAGGAATTTATTGAATTATAAAATCATGACATTGAAAATTGAATAAAAGCTTGAAATTTCAGACAAGAAGGCACGAATGATATCGCGAACTTTGCATGAAGACTTCCACTATAATACGGATCATGAAATTCCTTTGATAATCAGCTTGATTTCCGCATAGTTAGGATGCTTATTGTCAAATATTCATTCCTTTTGATATCCAACTTGTTTCATACTACTGATACAGGAGAGTCATCTCGGTAGTATAAATTGCCAGATTTTGACTTTTTTCAAAAGTGCTCAAATAATTTTTGGGCCACGGGAACGTAATCTCTGCAAAAACTGACTCTTTTCCAAAGATATTTAATATTATGAAGGGCTAGATAGGAAATAGACATGTTTTTGCCCTGTGTGATAGCGTACCAGCTGTGTTTTTACCAGCTGAAAGCGTATTAGATAGGCGCTGTCCGGTCTAGTCCTAATAATGTAATCCGATGTCTATGTCTGGAACATTTGGAAACAATTCCGACTGCATCGCCCTTGAGCTCATTTAATAAAATCGAAAGTGTATACACATTGGGGATTTTATAAATGCGGAGTTACCACTCTACCTAATATATTTACTCAATGGTCCACATCACTATTCAGATTCAAGAAATGAAGCATGAATTTAGTGAATCATAAAATCATGCCGATCAAAATTGAATTAAAAGCTAGAAATTTCAGTCAAGAAAGCACGAATGGTTTCGCGATTTTTTCATGGACTTGCGGTTCATGAAATTCCCATGATAATCAGCATAATTTCCGCTTAGTTAGAATGCTTATTTGGAAATATTCATTCCTTTTGATATCCAACTTGTTTCATGCTACTTTTATGGGAGTCATCTCGGTATTTTTTAAATTTGCAACATTTTGACATTTTTGAAACTGCTCAAATAATTTTTTGGACCACGGGAACGTAATCTTCGCAAAAAACTGAATCTCCTCACATAAAAATTTTCACTGTATACAGATGGTTTTTTGAGTCGACACTCTACCTACATATCCCTACTCTATGTACAAAGCTGTCATGACACGGGCGATCTGTAACATAATATCATTTCCTTCTGCTTTATGCTATGATCACTCAATTCCGTTGTGATTTCTTCAAAACTGCATAAATGTGCATATCTCACATTTGGAAACAATTCCGAATGCATCCCTCTTCAGTTCATTTAATAAAATTCCGTGAATCATAACATCATGACGCTGAAAACTGAATTAAAAACTTGAATTTCAGCCAAGAAAGCACGAATAATATCGCGACTTTTTTCAAGAAGACTTCCACTATAATCAGCTTTATTTCCGCTTTGTTAGGATGCCTATTAGCAAATATTCATTCCTTTTGATATCCAACTTGTTTGATATGACGGGGGCGTCATCTCGGTAGTATATAAATTTGCAAATTTTTGACTTTTTTAAAACTGCTCAAATAATTTTTTGGACTACGGGAACATAATCTCCGCAAAAAACCGAATCTCTTCATATGAAAATGTTCACTATATACAAATACCTTTTTGAGTCAACACTCTATCTATCCCTACTCTAAGCTGTAGTGGCTGGCAATATGAAAAAGGCTGTGACTAATTATTTTGAATTCTGCATTCAATGAATGCTAGCTTTCTAGCTTTGCAGGTATATGATTGAATTTGCTGATCTAAGCCACCAAAAGTGATTTCTTCATCAATGTGGATAAAGGGAACACATAAACCATTAGACAATATCTGAGCAGATGAAATTACTCCATGGATGAAGTAATCACTGTTTGTTTGAATATACAAAGTTACTTTTGGATGAACTTTAAAATAAATATTTAAATATGAATTCCCGCCAAAGGGGAAGACGCCGCAGTTCATTATCTCATTATGTTTAATGCTGTTTATGGTTACTGTAATTGAGTAACTGCATTATGTGCTGTATATAGTAGCAACATAAGACATGATACAACCGTTGTCTCACAGAATGCTACCATTCTTCTGACGCAGCAATATTTTCTAATTCACGAGGCTTTTTTAATTTGATTTACATTCAACCTCGAAATGGTTGGTGCTTTGATATTTATCTCACAGTGTTGGTATCTGCAGATATGTAGGTTTATTAGATACATCACCGAAAGAATATATGTGCAAATGAATACTTCAAAACTTAAATCTTGTTTTATTCAGGTTATTTTCAGAGGCCCCATTAATTCAGCTGAGTTTGTTTGATTATCATCGAATTTTATGACTTAACTTAGCCTGGAAAATTGATGCATTCACACACGATTAATCATACATAAATTCAATGTTTTGATTTAAAGAAACCTCCGAATTGAGTACAACACATTCCGATACGTACTACGTCATGGTGTCAATTATCTTGTAAATTTGTAGCCAAAATGGGGAGATGGATTGCCGCGAGCGAGTAAGAAAATCGCATTATTTCCATGTGCTGGTAATTAGTCGGTTACCAGGGGCGTAGATGTTGTGACTTCCTCACAAATAATTATATTTTCATTGATTCTTGCGCTAAATGCATATTAACAAAATCGACATAAAATCTTTTAATATACATTTAGCGCAAGAATCAATGAAAATATAATTATTTGTGAGGAAGTCACAACATTTCCCCCGTTTCAAAGGAAGAATGTTCGTCACTAAACGATTAAGTTCAATGAGAATCAAATACTATGTACTCTAAGAATAAGCACAATGTCATTAGGTACACATAAGTATCAATGTCGAAATGATGTATGCATAGATACTAAAAACACCGATAACATTAGAAAATCAGTATTCATTCCAAATCACTGAAATGTAAATTTAAACGTAATGTTACGCTTATCAATATCAAGATTAAAATAAAACTCTTAACCAGTCACATAATCTTGTAAATATGATGGTCGTCTTCCATTTCTTGTAGGTCTTTCCTCCATTGGTGTATTTCCAGGGGAAGAACTAACAGACACAATGTTAGGCAGAACAACCAAATCAGTCGATTGATCTTCCAGCGCAGGAGTATTTCTTCTGCAGTCACTTTCTCCTGTGACTTCGAGATACCAAGTCTCATCTTCCTCCGGAACCTTTCCACGAATGTTTCTGCAATTTATTTTGAAGCCATTGTCCAGTAGGAAGGTGTAAGGTCCACTCTGATTCACTACCTTTCTCTTTTGCCCCTTCTTTGTAATGACTGTATCCCCCACCTCATATTTGACCTTTGTTTTGGGCCTTCTTCTTTGGTTTGTATAATCAGCAGAAAGTTCTCCACGTTTGGTGATCCTTTTCCCGATGTCGGTACTCTGGTTATCATCCAGTGAGATCATTGAGAGACTGGATTTGGCCTTAAACTTCAACATAATGTCACATGGGGACAGTTCTGTATTTGAGTGTTTGGTTGTATTATAATTCAACGAGTATTTCTCCAACACGTCCTGTAGTTGTGAAGCATTCTTTATTTCTGA
Organism: Prostheceraeus crozeri; assembly: GCA_907163375.1. Lineage (NCBI taxonomy): Eukaryota > Metazoa > Platyhelminthes > Polycladida > Euryleptidae > Prostheceraeus > Prostheceraeus crozeri. The sequence continues at coordinate 194,838 of CAJQUW010005239.1, forward strand.
AGCTTCGATCACCTTAGTAATGTTTCGGTTCATGCGCTCGACAACGCCATTGCTCTGAGGATTGTACACTGAAGAGCGTCGATGAATAATGCCTTTGGCACGAAGGTAAGTTCCAAATTCTGCGGAAATAAATTGTGGTCCATTGTCTGAGAGCAGAATCGTACAATGGCCAAAAACAGAGAATGCGGAGTTCAGGAATTCAATCACCTTAACAGATGTTGGGGAAGAAACAACTCGAGTCATCATCAACTTCGAGTAGCAGTCCACCAAAACCATAATGTAATGTTGGCGATGAGAGTCGTCGTGTACTGGACCCTTGAAATCAATTGCTATCTGGTGCCACGGTTTGTTCACGTACGACGGCACTTGGACGGGTGATTCTCTTGCGACGTCTTGACAGCATCCACAACTTTTCACTCTGGTCTCGACGCTAGCATTCAGGTTCGGCCACCAGTAGTACTCTCGAATGCGAGACTTACATTTGGATATTCCCATATGTCCTTCGTGAGCGAATGTCACAACTGCTTCTTGCAGGGACGCCGGAACAACAAATTTGTCATTGCGACAGATCACTCCATCGATGTCCGTAAGTTCATTTCGGGAATTCCAGTATTCTTTGGCTGAGCTGGTAATTGAAGTCGCACGTATAGGCCAACCTTTGTGAATGAATCCTTTGACTTCTTGTAACGTCTCATCCTTTTCTGTCTCTTGTCGCAGTTGACACAGAGTCAAGGGTCGGAGTTCGTCATTTTCACTTAGTGAAACAGCGAAGAGTTCCACAGTAGAATCCTTGTCCTGGTGTGGTACGCGAGAGAGAGCATCTGCCACAGGGTTCTGCTTGCCTGGTATATATTGAACCTTGAAGTTGTACTGTAGCAACTTGGTAGCCCAGCGAATGACACGGCATGGGGCTGCTCCGCCTTCAACACCATTGATCAGTAACTGCCTCAAGCACTGGTGATCGGTTCGAACTGTGAAGTGTCTGCCATAAAGAAATTGGTGTAACCTCTCCACACCCCAAAGAACTGCGAGGAACTCCTTTTCTGAGATCGAGTATTTCCTTTCCATGTCCGAAAGTTTACGACTCAAGAAATATACCGGGTGTTCCTCTCCTGTCTTTCTATCGATTTGCGAGAGAACGGCTGAGATTCCATATCCAGAAGCGTCAGTTGTCAAAAACGTAACTGTGGTCAAGTCTGAATCAAAAAACGCAAGAGGTATGTAATTCGACAAGCTAGTTTTCACTGAATCAAAATCTCTCTGGTTTTGATCAGACCATTGAAAACACACATTCTCCTTGAGAAGCTCGTACATTGAAGCAGACAAAGCGGCAGCATTGGGTACAAAACCACGGTAGAAGTTTACTAATCCCAGGAAAGAACGCAATGACTGTTTGTCATGAGGGACTGGAGCATTAGTAATTGCATCGAGAGTTGTAGGTAAGGGTGAAACGCCTTCAGAACTGATCATTCTTCCAAGAAACTGAACTGCCCTCTCGATGCAATTACTAAAATCCTTTTGTAAATCCTTTTGCAATTTACAAAAGGATACAACAGTAGACTGAATTTTCAAGGGGAGATCGATGGATCTTTGGATGATTAGTTCGAGTACCGTTGCCAGGCGGCATGGGCTTCCCCCTACTATTGAAAAAAGTTCTGAAGGATGTCCTTTTGACTGTCCCAAATCTTCATTCAATCCTTGCACGCGCACTGTAGCCCACAGTTCGAAAGATTTTGTAGGAGATTTTGCAAAGACATTAATCAAAAACAAAGTTGTGGATCGATTTATCCATTTATCCTGACAATCCTCCGGTGCATATACATCTGAGGGGAGGAATGTAGAATAGTCGTTCCTGCCAAAGCTTCGATGGTTTGACGAAGCTGGCAGCGCCTCTGACGAATGAAGAGTGTACCTTATTCGGTCCTACTCACTTGAACTGACAGTGATGGTGGGTGGCAGAGCTGCAGCATATTTTTTTGCTAACAGCATGGATGAGTTATAAGACATGGGCGCTAGTTCACATCTTAACTAACGCCACGTAAAGGATTATAAAAGATGCTGAGTACCATTTTCAAGTCTGAGCTACTAAACTAGGATTACAGATGCATTATAGATATATAGGATGATAGTGCTATAAAGTGCTGGGTACCTCTTCATATCTTAGATAGCGCTATGTCAAGTTACATTTAAGGAGATACTGGGAGATAGTGGGATAAAATCTCCACAAATGATGACTGGAGATGTCAATGTGATGCCAATGTGGTGCAATTTTTTCCAGCACTTGATCCTCTGATAGCATGACTACCGGAAGCGGGGAGCGGCATTCTATTAATGAAGGATCAATGCCATAGTGTAGGCGTATAAGTATCTTTGAATCAAAAAGGAGTTGACCAAGAATGTTTACAGGATGAGCAATGCTTAAAATCAACGAGATGCAGATCTGTAGGCGGAATCTAGACGCTTTTCCAACTTGATATCATCCGCGAAATGTGCGAAGAGATCCAGCAACGCAGTCAGTGTAAATTTTCCCAAGTGGAATTCTGATGAAATGTATGATAAAACTTTCATAAGTACAGTTCCTTAGATAGGAAAGAACGCAGGAAGACTGAAAGAATGGCAACCTAGAAATAGTGTTAAGATGCTCATAAATTTGGCGTGCAACAAATCACTCAGACTACTTCAATCATGAAATTCTAATCAAGCGGCTTGAGATAGCGCATGGCATCTGTGATACAGTTCAGTAGAAAGTCAAACATGACTTTGACAGTTCTTAAATGGTTCTCGTCATACATGAATGGAAGGAGATAATCTATTTGCTCCGGCGCCTTCACACGTGGTGTTCTTCAAGGTTCAGTTCTCGGATCTCTCTTTTCCCTGATTGCACGGGTATTTTGACAAAGATCACTGAGTCACACGGTCTGTTCTATCATGTCTATGACTTTTGCCTCACATCTGACACTTTCGCACTTCAGACAACAATATCGGCATGTATCGATGACATTTCTCGAGTGACATAGCTGTAACCGTCTCCAACTTATTTTACAAATAACGAATAATTATGTGGTGTTCTTCTGCATGCAAGCGTGATTTCCTTCCCAATTCTCCTATATCATTTAGTGGAGTTGACATTCAAACACTCTGTTATCCGATGCCTTCCGGGTTTTCATTGACTCATGCCTTAGTATGAAGCCTCATGTAGCCAGCACTGTCGCAACTTGCTTTGGTATGTGATTGCTTGCTGAGACAGATTCGCACTATTCGCCGGTCCGTGCCTCAGTCAATAGTTATCCTGCTCATCGTCTCCACCGTGCATGCAATGATTAACTTTTGTACTTTTCGGCTAATTGTACTATTGCCTATTGTCTACTTTCCGGTCTACCAGCAAATGTTCTCTTCAATCTTCAATTGGTACTCAATGCTGATGCTGCAAGATAGATTTTCAAAACCCATTCCAATGATCATGTATTACCTCTTCTCGAATCATTGCAGTGGCCTCATACTGATAAATTCATGCGCTAACGTCATGCGTTTATAGTGCATCGCTGCTGCATGGTGAAGCTCCCTCGTACCCTGCTGGCTCTCTACATTGTGCTAACCACCAATTTAGAAATCGTCTGCGGTCCTCAACATCTCTTGATCTCATAGTGCCTGCTGCCCTTCGAAAGACTATTGGTGACACAGCACTCTCTTTTGCTGCTACACTGATTTGAAAAGAAAATCCCAGCTAACATCAGAACTATGCCACTCTTCGTGTCTACAAAAAGATCATGAATTGATACATCATTCTGTCCGCAAGTGCACTCTATTCCTTCCTTGTAAATGGCCATGCTGTCCACACACAAAATACCACAATAAATTTATCGTTCAGTAATAATTGAAAAAAGCAATTGAATTGAGCATAGAGCATGAAAGGTAATTTTCGTGGAAGATGTTCACAATGAAGCTTGTTCTATTCTATGCTACTTCATGAGGCTGATTCTGATCTGAAACAAATACTCGTAATATAGAAATATGATTGGGCTGTACTCCAGTGATTAGTTTTTTACCGCACTAGTACGAAGTCTCTGATGTACTGTCGACTGAAGTAGTCCCTAAAGGCCAGAATGTACATCGTATCATCACATCTGCTCTTCTGAGAAGATTCAGTCCGAACTTAGAGAAACACTGAAGGTTAATTGATATCCACCTTCTTCTTAGGTAAATACTCCGAATGATTTCAATAATACACGATATGGCCCAGACAGAAAGAAAATACTTATTCAAGCTCAATTTGTTGATGAAAAATTTACAATTTTCTTTGCGTCACCTATTTATATGATATTTCATTTCCAATCTTCACATCGTTCTCTGTGGCACAGTGGCTAAGTTCTTGGCTTAGCGATTTCTCTTATCATGTCGACTCTCGAGGATGCCATTTAAGGTTAACAGGACGGGCATCCTGACTGAAATAGTACATCGCTGTCAGATTTTCTATGCCATCGGCGGATGAGAAGTGACATTTTAAACTTAATTTTTAATCTCAGTTCGTGGTCTTATTCAGCACCAAACTTGTCAGTTTTTAATAATAATAATAAACTCAATATCTCAGAAGACATAATAATGTGGCCAGAGCTTTGCACTGGGATATTTGCAGACACTGCAAAATAGAAACAGCAATGTCATACTGGAAACACGAACCTCCACGAGTTATAGATAATGAATACTGGAAGATCCTATGGAACTTTGACATTCGAGCTTTTTGATGCCTCCATGCTAGGAGACCTGATATGATCCTGCATGATAAAACAAAGAAGATATCACTGATAATTGACATTGCAGTGCCAGATGACCATAATATCCGTCAAAAAGAGAAATAAAAATAAAAAAATATTAAGACCTGCGCACCGAAATCCAAAGACCATGGAACTGTACAGCAAAAGTGATACCAATAGTGATTGGCGCTCATGGAGCATACACAGCTAACTTGACAGAGTTCCTGGACACTATTCCAGGAGACCACCGTGTACAACGCCTGACTAAAGAAGCACTTCTTGGCAGTGCCCATATCCTTCGAAGAATATTAGATCTCCCTTAGTCTTGGCAAGACTCCGAGATCTAATAAATAATCTACCGGCTGCAAAAAAGGTCGTGCTGTACTAAAAAAAGGGACAATCAAAAATCCATTATTCGAGAGTTGTGTCATCGAAACTGTAAAAGATCTTTTTCTTATCACATCTTTGATCATTGATGGTCGGTATTTTTTGAGTGTGAATTTGTTTCTAGAGCTACATAATGTAGAGGATGGTTACTGTCTTTGATGAAAGCCTTGAACAATCGCACACCAGTAACATGACGGCGATAGATTAGAGGAATGAATTCACAACAATTACAGCTTGATGTTCCACATATGATTGCAAGGGGTTATGAGTTTTTTCAAGTCACATTTAATGATATCACCGCACATGCACATGGCTGCAGCAGCAGATGTGTCTTTAGAGCAGGTGAAAAGAAATACCGCTGTTGTTTGAAAAGTACAGGTACTAAATATTGACCGCGCGACATTTTTCGGCCAGCTCTCATTCAGGCACCACACTGGACTGAATGGTACACATAGAATCACGAAACGAACACTTATCAGATTGACAATGACATGACACAGGACTGAAGACAATAAAATGGCACTGTAGAAATCAAAAACAGCGGCACAATCGATAATGGAAAATGTCTGCTTGATGCTGTAGTTACGTAAATGTCTACAAATAACGATGACTCCGAATCAGGACCAAGAAAAAGAACTAGAATTAGAGAAAATTCGAAATAATTTCATTTAAGTACGCATGGACGATATCGAAGCAAACTAAATATAAGAAACACAAAATCAAATAATGATATGATCATAAATAAGTAGAATTGAAAAAGGTTATGATACAACGCTATCAAGTTAAGGTATACTAAAAAATAGAAGTTTTTGATAAAATTGAAATAAGGACGCAAGAGCAAACAAAGAGAAAAAATGGAAGGAGCATTATGGATATCACCAAGGTAAAACCAAATCAATCACAAATTCCTTATGACCACATAGATCAGTGGTAAATCTTTTGATAGACAGGGACTCAAGAATACGTAAAGTATGACGCCACTTAGAAGTAAATTAAACTTTGAATAGATCACAAGCATCACTATAAGAACAGTCACAAACTTGTAGATGGCGTGCTATCGCTCTGTTTGGAACTCGAGTTGATCTCGGAGGGCAGCGCACTTCACTTGATATCCAATTTGGTACATGCTCACTTATGCGATCACCAAGACGCCTTTCAGTTCGGCCCACATGCTTGCAACCACAAGCACATTTGAATTGATAAATCACGTTGCTTTGGACCGAAAAAAGTCCTTACTGAAATGGCATTACTACTAATTTTTTCTAATTCTAGTTCTTTTTCTTGATCCTGATTCGGAGTCATCGTTATTTGTAGACATTTACGTAACTACAGCATCAAGCAGACATTTTCCATTATCGATTGTGCCGCTGTTTTTGATTTCTACAGTGCCATTTTATTGTCTTCAATCCTGTGTCATGTCATTGTCAATCTGATAAGTGTTCGTTTCGTGATTCTATGTGTACCATTCAGTCCAGTGTGGTGCCTGAATGAGAGCTGGCCGAAAAATGTCGCGCGGTCAATATTTAGCACCTGTACTTTTCAAACAACAGCGGTATTTCTTTTCATCTATAAATGCTGTAAGGGATCAAACTTCTCCCGTGATTTCAAACGCCGTCAACCCGAACAACTCTCTTTAGAACAGACCTCATAATTAGCAGAATTTCCAATGGCGAACTAATTTTTAGGTAACTCAGCAACTCAGTTCGCTATCATCCACACTCTATCAATGATCCTTAAAGCGCCATCACTCGACATCTAGTCTTGCACCCGCGAAGAAAGGAAGCTCGTTTGCATGCATATAGTGTAGGTTTATGCTTCAGTAATAATTTATTTGATTACATCTGTTGTACTTATGAACATACAGTAAATTATGCCTATATGAAAAAATTGTGTTTCATTCATAGACTGCAGGTATGTTTTAAGCATGCGCTTTTCTCAACATGTCACACTTGCATCATCTTTTTACGATGTCACTTCGTCTATATCCGAGATCGATAATCTCATGATTATGGGATATTTGATTTTTCTTGAATAATATTGTATTTTCTCTCATTAAATTGAAGGTACAAAGAAGCTATATGACAGCCACTACTGCCCCAGACGATGCCGATTGGAAGAAGAAATATGATACAACTTTCAAGAAATACTCTCGTCTGAAACATCTAACCAGCGAGCGTAAGCATTCGATTATTTGCTACATTCCATTAATTATCTAAATGTTGTGTAACTTGGCTACCAGGTTTTGCGAAAAAATGGTAATATGAAGTCTCAGTTTTCAGAACAAGTTGATGATTACAATAAGGGTCTCTTTAGGAATAACTCACTAAGTTAATTCGTGAGAGAACCAGAATTTCGAAGACTGTCTTCGACGTCAACTGCGATCTTCTATTTAGTGAAATACACGTGTTGCTGTCGTCAGTTATTTATCAAAGATAATGCTTGACATTGCAACAGCAATGCCTATCATTACAGCTTTCAGAAAAGCAAGCCGTCTAAGCATTATTCTTCTCGATGAATTAATCTTTATTCATTTTTAAAATATGTAGATCTGTCACTGAATTGGATTTCAGTTCAGTATTCTTCCGCCATTTTGGTTTGACATTATTGGCTTTCAGCCTAGAAAAAGAAGCATAATTGTGAAAATATAATAATATCATACAGTTATCATGATAAGAGAATTAGGCCAATAGTTCGATAAAGATCTTAACATAGTGCAGTTATCACCTATCTACACTGATGCATTGAAAACTTCCAAATATTTTATGCAAGCAATATTAATAAATAGTATATTTTCCAAGTTACTTTGATAATCAATTATAAATGTACAAAAATATGTCTTCTTCGGCTGCCTCTATTGAGACCAAAGACCGATAATATAAGAAATTCATTATGAACATAAATTTAGCCATCATAAAAGACATCATGAACGAAAAATCTGATGCTGATAAGTATGTTATGTTGGACAGGCAAAAACATTGTCGGAGGGTAGGTCATAGTGTATTTGATTTAAACGAAATCACGGATAAGAGACTGCATGATACTAAATCTTTCTCATATCCTATACCATCCCGTGTATGAGTGAATAAGGCAAGAAGTTGGATGCAATGCTTCATTGTTGATAAGTTAGTTGAAATTGTCTGCATTATGTAACTATGTGCGTGTATGATAAATTATTCATCATATCAAAATGCTCTCACAAATACGCAGGTGGAGCAATTCTTTGGTAATGCTTGATCATAAACTTTCAAACGATGTGCATGTTGATGTATGCCAATTTGGGAGAAATTGCGAGGTTAATATAATGTACGTGTAGTGCTACTACTTAACAGCAGCAGTTTTTAGAGTCATAATTCAGGTTTACTTACATCTTCATTTAAACAATTATTGCGGACGAGCTGTGAAATGCTGTGTAATTCTATTGTAAATTGTTAATTATAGCATTTTGATTTAAGAGAATCATTAAACATTGTGTTTCATCCTCAGTTGAAAATGGAAACAGACTTGAATAGCTGCCATTTCATCCAATATCAGGAATTATAAGCAGTCCTAGTTCACATCTCTCAACATCAGCACAAATCCCCTTTTAACAATTAGACATGCAGGAAGTAAATTTCAGATGCGCAATTATCATATAAAGTTACATGTAGATCATAATCGTTTGATGATGCATGCAGTGAACATCAGAATCACTAGGGAGTATCATGTTTTGATTCTTTTGACGTGAGTACAATATTCGCCAACAGAATTTTGGTCGAAAACAACAATATGGAGCTATCGCTTTAGAATAATCAGACATCAGATCAGAGGTAGCAAATTTAATAGAATGCTTCTAAAGTAGAAGCAAGTAGGTTTAATTAACTTCTGTTAGCTAATAATTTGACATACTCGGTGCTGCTATTTCTCTTCCACCTCGAATAGACGCTGCACTAATTAGTTTTTGTTTCGAAATATCGTCACAGCGTCTTTTCAAAGAAATACGGCATACTTGCACTGCCACACTGAAAAAATTGCAAGATATACTTCCATTTCTCAAATTACTCTAATAAACTTTATCTAAGAATAATATAATAAGCTTTCTTTATAATAAGCTTTTATTTAAATTGAACTTCTTGATATGTTCGGAAAACTTGTTTTATCTTTTGTTATCATTGAAAGTTTGAATTATGTATTGAATCTTTCCTGATCTACAAATGAGCAAGACTTAAGTGAATCTTCTTGAATTCTTCACTGCGTCATAACGGCGACATTGTTTTTGTAACAGAATTGACTGACGCATGATCAATATGAATTCGTTATGTGTTGGCATATAGTCATCGATGTTCAGTGTGATGTTGAACAATGCAACTTGCTAAAGTTTGAGACTGCATTCAGTGCGAAGGTCGAGTTATCAGCACGAAAGTAACAATTTAAAGGAAGCATGTCAATGATCGATTTCATTCATGTGCAATTCATATCAGTTATCACTGCGTAGATAGGATACGCTTATCGCTAATTGAAGGTGTTTTACACGCATGCAATATAGTTGAATATAGTGTGTAGAAGAAATGAATGCACGCTAGCGGGATTGGTGCTGCAGTCAAGATGTTCGATTACTAGTTAACCACGTAAATCTAAATTAGTTGAATACTTAACACTACTCATTCATGCTTATGTGTTTTATCTATTTGATAGGGATTTTAAGAGTTTACTTCAGTTTGTATTCGATTGAGAAGAATAGACTAAGAAATTAGAAACATTCTAATAATCCTTACGCATGATAAATGAGTCCTGAAAACATGTCGGAAACTGTCGGAGACTCAACTGATTGTTAATGCACCTTCACTAGACACGTTCGGCTCCGGGTCCGGTTATGGTTCCTATGGCTATAACTTGTATATTAACAGGCCTAGCTAAAGCGTCACTTTTTTTGAAGATGTTGTATTGCAATTAAAACCCACTCTGTATAATAATAAGACGCGCTGCTTCATTTTTATGTATCCAGTAACTAAAAATGCAGAATTGGTAAGGACACTTGTAGGGGGTAGCCGTGGAGCTCATTTTAGATTGAGTTTGACTAGCACTGTCAAGTCTAGTTAAAGCGCTGGAATTTGCGTCCGGAATTTGCAGGACTTAATCTAAAATAGGAGTCTGATATGACAAGGCCTTGTGTTAGAGTGTGTCGTGTATAGCTTCATCTTTGCTAGGCCTCAGTTTTTCCTTCGGTCTGGAAATTACCCTTGAACTATTTGCGATATATGTACATGTATGTGTGTATACCAGTAGCTCCCTCGAATCTGACCGCGGTACAAAATACATCTAATGTTGATTGCTTCTTTGGAGGTCTGATGAGTTTTGTCCTTTCCTTCGAGTTTCCTGGGGTTTGGATTATAAAATCCACTGACAGCAATCGATGTTATGCTATACTTGATTCCCCAGGTGTCAACTTAAGGTCCTTCACTTTTATTTTTTTCAACCTAAGTTCTGCAGTTGCCACTTTTGAAAGTGACTTTTTTTCTTCATCTTTTAAATAATTTGTGTTCAGGATTCTTAATTCATGTGCTTGGCAAAAGTTCAGAATCCGCATATCTTCATCGCTCCTTTCTCCGAAGCCATAGCGTCCAATGAAAACTATGAAACCGCATCTTTCCCTTCTAACATGACCATTGAAATCTCCCGCTAAACGAAGCATTTCTGATGCAGGAATGCTACTAGCGTCGTCCAGAGCACCCTAAAAGGCATATACTTTTTCACTAGACCGCCCAACGTGTTGGGCATAGATGGAGTAGATATTTACTACATGTTCTTCAAGCATCATCTTCAATTTTAGCACACGCGAACTGATTCTTTTAACCTTTAAGAACCTTTTCGTCGATTAAAATGTAAAAAACCTGCAAATGCAGCCGGTGGTTTTATATTTGGTTTTGTGCTAGACTCCTTTGGTCCGCGGTACCTTATTCCGTATTATTTGGCACTATCTCCTGAAGAGCACTCCCTCTATCCGCCACCCTGAGGACGCGCCCCTTCCGCCGTGTAAACCCAGAGCGACCTAGTTTTGCTTGCCCGTCCGCGTCTTTAATAGGGTTCGCAGCCCGTGATACTTGGTCCCCGGCTATCCCGGGCAGCCCGCCAGATGTTTTAGCCCGGGCTCGAACCCGGGTTTAATTCTGGATTTTCGGGCTAAGGCCGGGCATTAGAGCCTGGCCCGGGCTTTAGGAATTACCCCAGATAGCTAATACTGACGGCTGTGCAGTGGAATTATGTGAATTGTGCAGTGGAATTTTAGTGGAAAATCGCTGAAGGAACAACTTCCCATTAGACCACGAATAGGGACAATTTATCAAATTAACTGACGTTCATTGGATGCGCTATCAGTCGCTTTGCACTGATGACATTATATTTAGGAAATTAGGCCTTTTGCACCCGGTTGACAGTTAGACTTGACTGTGTTGGTTGGCAGGAGAAGACACATGTTTCATTGCTGGCTCAATGAGTACAAATAAAAATGATGCAGCATAAAGCTGTAATTGATGAAAAACAACAGGTCAAGCTTTCTGAAAACATTCTACATTGTACATAAATGTCTGAAACAGCGGATATGGTTGGGAAAGGCCCTTCCTCTAATAGTGTATTTTGTATGACATCAAGTGTGTAATGCAGTCTCTGTACGTGAAACACATGTGAAATCGTGCGATCTCTAAACAATATTAGAAAGTTGACAGTTGAACCAATCAATTCCGGGTAGATTCAAGAACACACCAATTTGGAAGCAGTGCTATCTGTCATGCAATAATTCAGCCTGATGAAAGGCCTGCAGCCAGATTTTAACAGTGAACTTAAGTTCCACCAAGAGATTGCACAATCACCTGAAAATACATGACGCGAACCTGCTCAAACATCACGATGAAGAAAATAGCGAAGCCTAAAAGCAGCAAAAGTTAATAGGATCTCTAGTGAAGGGGTCTTGCTTCTACTGACAATCATGGCCAAAAGCAGAGACGCCCACCAGCAACTGAAGCAAGATCTCCCGAAATCAGATAATTCTATCAGAGAAATCATGATGAATGTGGTGCAAGACAATATTAGAATGTTATGTTGACAAGGATCGAAAAATACAGTAATGCTTTATAGAGCTTTAAAGCGAACTTTGAAAAATCGGGCTGCCCAGGCAGCCCGGGCTTCAGTTTCATCCGGGCTGCGAACTCTAGTCTTTATCTCCAACGCAGATGGACTTCAGGAATAAAGACATTCTGTCTTCACAGTCAAGTGAAGGCAAGCACAAGTGCAAGCACATCCAAATTCAAGAAAATTATGCAAAATACATTATTTCAAGGGATTCGCAAGACTGATTAACTTCCACCATTCTTCATGCACGTCACCGTTTCAACCAGAGATGGCAACCAGCTGCCCTTCTTGCCGGACTAACCTGTCTGGACCGGCCTTGATTTTAGACCGGATTGCTTTGATCTTGTACATGGAGATGCTATTTTTGAAGAAATTGCTATCATCAAGCAGAACATCAAATGAAAGAATCTGATACATGACACTGGTCAATGGACGAATTGAATATGATTGATATGCATTATTATATGCGAGCATTTCATGATTTTCAAATTAAATTTCACATTTTAGCAGCCCTGACATCGGTTGGAACCTTGAATTAAAATAACCAGAACCCAAATCTGTCTGAAGCCGGCGTCAAACAGGACAGAATCCCATACCAAATTAGCCGAAAACCGGTCAAAACCCTACATTAGGCTAGCCTGAAGCTGGCTAGAATCCTACAATAATTTGACCAGAGGTCGACCTGAGACTGGTATGAATCTTGAACGAAATCGACCTGAAGCCGGTAAAAAATGGCCTGCCAGATGCTTAAGCCAGTCGCTGGACCGGATCGTCCCGAACCTCTCGGTCAGTTTTTATCTCAGGTTTTAACTTCAGATCTAAGAAATGGTTTAGAAGAAGATTGGAAAAAAGAATTCCCTGACAGTCCTCGACGATTTTCGATCTGACACACTTCTATCATGAAATAAAAGTGGTTCACCGATTTATTTTCCAAATTGACTAACTTATTGACCTATTTAATTTTGGTTTTATTCGTTAAAACCAGTTTATCAAAACGAATTTGATAAAGCCGATTTTTCAAATATAATCGAAAGTTTGACCTCGCCTATTGTTGAACAATTTGTTTATACTTGCTGGAAATTCGGTATTTTAACTTCTTAACAGAATAACCTATCCATGACTTGCTAATACAATGGAAGTTTCATATTCAACATGCTTGATTAAGAACTGAAGTTATCGGTTATAATGATAAAGTATTTTTAAATGATGACCAACAATCAGGAATCAGGATACTAACAATCACCAGCAGATCTTACAGAAATCAATCATACACAGTAAATGTACTACATGCAAGTCTATACTTTTTAAGTTATCCTGCTCAGAATCACCATCGCGTTTTTATTATGTGGCTTACGTTTTCCATTTCCGAAGCATGAGCATCTTTCGATTGACAGATTCTCTGACTCCAAACTGTTTTATCCACAGAATTAGATTCATCTGCGCGCGTGGCTCCGAATCAGATAAACACAATATTTAATTCTGCGGTTATATCAATGTTGCTATCTTTTCCTCTTCACTCACTAAAATTCTATAGAGTAGTTATCAATTGATGAGGCAACTATTCAAAAAGTGCAAACAGTTGTTGAAACATTCTTGACCACCATTTTTCCACCTTCTTGTTGCTGAGAATCCGACACAGTGATTTATTACCACATAAATTACAGTTCTCGAAACCCAAACCTTTGCGTGCTCTGAAATATCGCAATTTCATGATGATAGAATTAGGTTAACAAATTAATGCAGTAACTAGACTTTTGGATTCATTTACCGGATGAATTTTATTCCCGGCGTTTTCATCTAATACATGTGTGCATAACTGCCATAGCCTATCTGTCTACAATGAACGGCTGATGTAGTAGCCATGTTGTAATGAGAATGGCCTGCGGAAGCAGATTCCAAAGAAGCTTATGGCTCATTATTACATAAATGGAAAATGCAGAAACAAATGATATAGTGTTTCCCCGAGAAACAAGAATCCTGAAAATTTTCCTTATTCAAGACGAAAATCTGAAATATTTATAGATTTTTATTTAAGTTAATGGATGCCTCACTATGAATGAATTACGACGTGCCTTAACCTACTAACACCCCAAGTTTCAATTAAAGATGGTCATTATAGCATGATGGTATCCGTGGCACAGTGATTAAGTGCTTGGCCTAGCGATCTTTTGGTCCAGAGGTCGAACCCCGAAGGTGTCATTGGAAGTCGGCAGGAAGGGCATCCGGACTAAAAGTACTACAACGCTCCATAAGTCTGACTATGTCAGCACCGTCCAAGCCCCAAGTATGGGGAGTAGTGACGTAAAAGCTTCAAAAGCTTCATTATGGCATAAACGAACATTCTTGAAGCAATTTTCATATGACTGATGGACATTGTGAATGCTTTTAGATGTGACTTGTGCACTAATTTTTCTCTTTTGGTGTCAAGTGATACGAGTACTTGCAACAAACTAAGACAGTCTCTTTGAAAGAAGCATTGACTTCTTTATGGTGTACGTTGGCGATGAAAACAATGACAGCATAATAGACCTTTCTCGTTAACAATGGATTTAATTGATTGCCTTGAACTGTAAGGTTGATGCAATAACTTAAATTTAGAATAATTATGCAACAGTTCCGTGATCGTTCTGCGGTAATGCATAAAGTTTGACAATTTCTTTCATAAAAAGAGAATAGTTTATGTCTGTTATAGCGAGTCGCAGATAATCACGGATTATAAATTTGTCATCTATGAGATGACAGCTGTGCATGTATAGCTGAATAAATTATTCGAGTAGATGCTTTACACTTTACAGTTCAGAAATAAAAAACGGTAGCGCGGATGTTAACAATAAGCGGCACCCACTACAAAATGCAGACTATTTCGTATTATTCAAACTGCATTCATTACCAACACCCCTCATTACGTAAAACCTGAGTATAATAACTTATCTGTTGTTACAAAACTAAGAAAATATTGCCAAACTAGAGGGAACATGAAAAATAATTTTGGATGCTACTGTTGCACAGTTCATTGCATACTACGACGGTCTCATAATTTCGATCTATATTTTGCATGGTTCCGGTTCTCATCCCTGGCGCATCGATAAAGTTTCTTATCTTAGATACAGATGACACAGTAACACTACAGAGTAGAAGAGAAGAACAGATTGAAATGTATGAAATATCTATCAAATTACACACGTTATGATGCACGATTCTCATCTGTTTGTTTCATTCCAATAAAATTAGTTTTCAAATGGTTCTATTAGTTTTGGTGATACTCGATTACGAATTTTGCATTATTCACACTGAATCGCGCACTTGCACGAAGGACACATTCGTAGATCGATGAAATCTGTGGTAGCAAGCCATCGCGAATCGATGCGTTGAAAGATTCAACTCTGATCATGTTACCCTTCATATTTTGAAGCTCTTTATATTGACAGCTCTAATTGATTTTCATAAGTCGGAAGTCGTCAAGCTGCAGTGGTGAGGTGTATTATTAACAATAATCAAAGTTGATTTCAATGGTATCAAAAATCAGAAAGATGAAATTGCTTCAAGATGAGTGATGTAGTTTTCATATTGATACACGATAGATAAGTTTTATTGGACAGTAGTCATAGTACCATGAACTTGAATTGAAAATTTGATAATTGTTTCGGCATGAAGTCAAAATGTTGACCTATGATCATCATAGGTTAAACACTCCATGTAAAATTTAAAAAACAGGAACACTCCTAGCAACATAAAACAACATGTTTCTGTTAAAATGACAGTCGGAATATTGATAGCCTCTCACAGTTTGAAACCAGACATTTCTCCACAAATTGTCAACTATTGATTTTCCGCCTAAATTCTCAACAGAAACAGGTTTTACTTGTTGATCAGAATGTTCCTGTCATTTCACCTTCTTTCGAGGCTTTTTCTTGGACAATGTAATCAAAGTGAGTTTCAGGATTATTTTGACCACGAACCATTGCTCTAATAGTCTACAGAAATCATCTCTCACCTTAGTACCTTGGATGTTTCCAGTTCGAGCCGACTCGCCGAGAGCTTATATCATGAATATTTTGGATCAACTCGTGTCAAGTCCAATGGTGCTGACAAGCCCAGCCGAATCAAGATGCCGAGTCGAAGATCTCTAAAGAGAAAAATCAAAGGAAGACAGAAGATCAAGCGCGTTTTTCAAAATAGAAGGTCAAGCCTGGATAGTTTACCTATTATCTGATGTGGGGACAATCTAAGTTAAATTGTACCAATGGAAGGCGACTTATCTGCATATGCGTATATGAATTATAGATGTCTAATTTCTCTGTTGTATACACTATTTTATTAACTAATCGTACTATGTATTCCAACACCGGACCGGTACAGTTTTAACTAATTTGCGATAAGAGAATAATTTGATTGGGTGCTGAGAGTATGCTAAATACAGCAATTTGCTAAGAATCTGCATCTACATATGTACCGAAAGTCTGATGGCTTCTGAGAAAACGGCTGATAAGATTGAAATTTTATGATTTTATGATGTATATGTAGGCCTACATAGAAAGTTCGAAAAATTACTAACTTTGTAACTTCATGTCACAGAAATCCTGATTTTCATTCGCAAATTCACAAATTGCATGCATGCTTTCAATATTGCGAACTTGTTATTCAAATGTATTTACTTAACAAAATTAATGCTAAAACCGCTAAATACCAGATACACCGTACTTGACTTCTTCTTTGACTTTCTATTACACTTTCATTTATAAATCAAATTTTGACTGATTATTGTAATAGATTGAAGACAGTGCTGTTGTGGAAAAAGATTTCAAAGGCTTAACAATTATTGTCAGAGTAAACGACAAACGTGTATACCAATTTTTAAACGAGAACGATTCTGTCAAAAATAGTCATAAATAGTAAAATCTATCTCTGAATCGGTCTGCATCGAAAAACTGAAAAGCGTGTGATAACCTCTCTGCTATTTAGATTTGTTGCGGATTAGCACTCTACTTACAGTAAGGAAATGGAAATCATGATACCAATTAACTATAGGAATTGACTAAGAATCTTAACTAAGGAAGAAATTGGTTTTGATTTTGATAAACATACCGTTTTTCTATTTTCATAGGCGAATTCCTCTGCCTACAGACAAAATAAAAGAAGTAACAAAACTCATCATTTGTCTTTTCAGTTGTCAACAATTATGAAGCCGCTACAGAAAAAGTTGAAGAAAAAGAAACAAGGGTGAGTACTACCTTCGATTTGCTGCTATTAGTCAAGTTATTTTGAACAGGCATAATATTTGTGCTCCAGATCCAATTAATATGTGACTTGTGCTGCCGTCATTGTCCATTAAAATATCCCACGGAGGACTTCATTTTCGTAAAATTGTGTAGCGAAGTTGAGAAAATTTACCTGACTTAATAATCCTTCGCAAGTTGATCAGATCAATTCCAAAAGCTTAAACATGATCACCCAGTCATAATTCATGCTGCATTGCCTAATTTTTATAGTGTTTTTATATCTTTTGTATTCAGTCAGATCAATTTCTACATTTATCAATATTGGCAAAATTTAGTTCAAAACTACCTGCCGCATTTTTATCTTCATACTTTTTTAAAGTCATTAGACCCTGCCAATAAGAAATTTTAATCGTAATCGGTCTGTCTCAAGATAGACAATGTACATTAAGTTTATCTTGATGTACCCGACCGAAATTTGTTCACATGTAACCGAAATGTATGAGACCGAAATTTACTACATGTATCAATCATTGAATAATTAAAGTTTGCCATCAAATGCTTGACTCCTTCCGTCACTAACGAAATTTACAACCTACGTGTAAGTCAAGAAATACATCTACAAATCTTTTTGTACTACGTTTTGGCTAACATGTGAATAACATTCAAAATTCTTCACATTGTCTAGTTGTTGAAATTAATCATTTGTTGTTTCATTTTATTGCTTTAACTTGTCGTCTAATAACTGTGTTTGGTATTTTATCCGATTTTTCGAAATTAGATTACAGAACTTGAAGAGCGACTAGCAAAACGGGAGAATGAGTTAAATCAAGTACGCATACGTAAGTAATATACCGGTATTTGATCTTACTTTAATTCTCAACTTTGAGTTTACTTCTGAAACCTTTCATTTCAGTTCTGGAGCCCCTACTAAATGATTACCACAATTTACAAGATAAATGGGAAGGTGGAGAAAAACTTCGAATGGAAGCTGTCACTCTCGCTGCAAAGGTAAGCTTAAAATGTCATACATGTGTGAATATATGGTAAGGGGTGTAGACAATGTAGATGATATAACTCTGAAATTTCCCAGTCACTGCAACAAGAGAGTGCTATAGTTATTAGTAAAGCATGAGTTGTAAGCAAATGCAAGCTGGGTTGCGGAAACTATGTGACAAGAGAACAAGCATTTTGCTGTCATTTGTTTTTCACAGGTAAATTTGCTCTAATTTGATGCTTTTTTTTGTTTGTTACATGAATTGTCATATTTTGTAGACCGGCATTTGAATCTTAAGACTAAAATTAGATGTTACTCTTAGATGTAGTTGACCTAGCGGCGGGAGATGTTACCCCTGTTTTCAATTTGCTCAAGGCAAAACAAAGTATCTTGACTATCGATAAACATTTTATTGGTCGATCACAAAAAAAATTGCATTTACAAAGGACAGGGCCTTCTATCGGTAGTTGACAAGTGGGCCGAATACTCATCGACTGTGCACTGTAAATCGAGTAAATCGACCGATATAAGACGCTAGACGCCGAAAAGGCCCGGTCTTTTGCAGCTGTATTTTATTTTGTGATTGACCAATGAAACGTTTATCGAGAGAGTCCATATACTTTGTTTTGCCTTGAACAACTTGAAGACATGACTAAATTAGATGTTTAGTCAATTTCATGTGATCTTCTTTCACTTGAACAATTGAATCAAATTTTTTTCCTTACTCGTGACAGAAGTTATATTTGAGCATTTTTTATACTTGCAGCTTCATAGTGAGAACAAAAAATTGAAGCGTCAGAGCACGAATTTCATAAATTTGATGAAGGATATGTGCGAACCTCATCTCATCCAACATGCTGTGGAAATCGAAATTGAAGAAGCAGATGAAAAGGGGACTGAAGTTGTCAATACTCTGAATGATCAGTTGAAAAGTAAGTTTAACTCATTCTGACATTAGATGCCGTTATGATGGAATGAGGCAACTTAAATCGGTCGAATTATTGAAGTTATGAAAACACAGACTGTGACGCACGTGTAATCTAACCGATGTAATGTAAGTAACCAAACCGAATTGTGATTGAAACAGTGCGGCTTAAGTTGTCATTTGAGTTTAGTTATTGCTGCTGCAATCAAATGAAATGTTCTGAGGTTGATATTTTGTATTCAAATAATGTGTATTACTCCAACATTCAAACTTGAAAAGCCACGACCTTTGGTCGGAGTGGTCGATGTGATAGCATGTCTGAACATCGACACATTGATTATGCTAAAGTCAGAGATACTGTGCCAAGTGTTTCAATGCTGAGTGGCTGCCATCATGGGCATCTACCACCAAGTGTTCGAAAGTTACTCAGCAACTTGTTTTGTCATCATCTTTTTTCGTACAGTAGTCACTTTACAATAAATGATTCTCACCACAATTCAACATATTAAAGTTTTCGACACATTGTCAATGTTCATAGACCTAACACTTACTATCTTTTGGAAAGAAAATTGTTGGAGTTCTGAGTGATATTCACAATTTAGTACCGAATAGAGTTGTATAGCTATTTCTGGGACAACCTTGACTTCCATACAGCATGTATACATTCTCCACTCATGTTGGAGCGCATTTGAAACACACATCTCATACATGTATTTTAATTCCAAAATAAATAGATCACAACCAACATGCACACACAATGCATAAACTGCATACACAGCTTACTTTACTGAGTCTTATCTCAACTCAATTTCTATGAAATATATTATAAGCTTCATGCGAAAAGTCCATTTCTACCCTCTAAGCCTTCTTTTGCACAGCACAACTGTCGGTATACGCAACGTTTTCGTTTGACGAATCTGTATGCAAAAATCGCACTTGGGGGAGTCTACAAATATCAGATTAGCATAACTATTGAATAATCAATTATTCACAAATGTCAATCACTGTGAAGCAATAAACTCTTTTAACTCTTTGACCGCTATTCTTGTATCACTTTTCTGCAAAATTGTGCTCATTTAATTTTTGCTCTTGTGATTATGTTTACAATCTGCATTAAATACTAGCATTTAAAGCTGAAGCATGATGCTAATGTCATACATTTTCAGAAAAGTAATGAAAAAGTTTAGATAAGCATGTTTGTATAATAGGTCTGCAGGTCATTAGAGGTCAAAAGGTCAAATGTAATAAGAGCAATATCTTGATTTCTTAATACTTCTGCATTGTTTCCTCATTAACTCAGCTTTTTAACTAAGCCAGTAAGGAAATATAACAGAAAGCATCGATCGGTTTTTGAATTTGACAATTTCGGATTTATATATTAAAAATCCATGCCTGTAAACGCAATGTCATACAGGAAATCTGTTCAGCAAATTGTTTTTTGCCTCTTCCTCCTACATAAATTCATACGGAAGGACTCAACACAGGACCTTTTTGCTGAATGTATGGAATATTCCATACTGAAATGAAAGATTTTAGCTTCTTGTATCATTGTATAATATTTTATCTTGATTTAGTGCAATAGAATGTTTATTCGTGCAGTTAGAATAAGTTCAAATATATACCCACGACGGTCAATGGTGTGCTTGCCCTCGCTCGACCGTCAAAGATTCAATTCAGCATTATTTCCCAATTTAGAAACTCAGCTCGGATGCCGATGCATTGCTGTCAAGCATTACATCATCGATTACTTGTATATTGTTCTGTATAAAGGTAAACGTCAATTTACAATGGATTTGCACAGTATACAATTATTTATTAATTTCAAAGTTTTCAATTTCATCTTCATTAATGAGATCGGTATCTTGAAATTCAACAGAAGGTTACTTAAATATTTGAAGTCAAATACAAATCTGGATAATTCTAGCAGATAATTCAAGTCATTCATTTAGTAGGTGAGCAATTTTCAGTGTTCAGAGGTTGACTCAAGGTCAGAGTTAGATCTCCCATAAATTTTATTTGCAGGAAAACAAAGCAAATTAAAAAAGTTCTAGCAACTGCCTAGCGTTTCGTGTCGCAGACACATATTCGTGGCCCGTTTAAGTGACTACATGTTTACGGCATGTATTAAAAACATCAACGAGTAATTTATGGCTTTTCCCAAACTTATTTTTTACTGGTACAAGTCAGTGAATCAGTGATTCTAAAAATATGTTGCACTGTCATTGCTATGAATATGATAACATATTGTGAGAAATCAGCATTAATTGATATCCTGAAATCCTGACTACGGCAGATACCTCACACGAAATTCTTTTGTCTTCTTGCCCTGCGATTTTCAGCAGCAGCTTGAAATGTCACGCAAGGATGACCATGTCACGTCAAGTAATCATGGCTACTTCAGGTGACCTGAAATGACGCTAAATTGTAATAGTGTTTTTCTCAAACGTTTGTGATGCATTTGTGCTGATGTTTCAGGCTTCGTGCTTTCCATGCCAGTGAAACAGTGAACTAAATATTGTAATGTAAAAATTTTCAATTAATTATTCATGCACATTCCTCACGAGTGGCGACGAATGATCAGATGAAACTAAATGTAACTTATTTCATTCAAAAATGATCGTTGTATGAGGATTTACTTGCACTATAATTGAAACCAATCACATACATTTCAATGCAGATGTATAAATTTTTATTTATCATCAACCATCACATCAGTGATATCCTCATGTGAGTTTCCGGAACGTTTGTGCAGAAAGTATCGTCATGGTATATCGTCCAAAGCTAATGAAAAAGCAGGAAGTGCGGTTGAAGGCTTGTCATTCTGCAAAATCACTCGTTATGTAATTATTTATTTCAGTTGTAAAACAACAGACTCAGGACCGGACATTTACAAACAGAATTTTAAATTTGACGTATCCTACTTTAATCGGTGCTGGTAAAAACCTCGATCATCATGCAACTTTTGGTCCTAAAAGCCAAATTTTGACTCCTGATAAATGTATTACTGTAGTAACTTTATCAACACGAGCATTGTATAGTGAGTAGAATCGTACTCTGTGATAACTCTGCATTTCTATCAGTTAAGGAAAACATATACTTCGTACTGAAATGAATGAATGTAAGACGTAAAGATAACAAAACACGTTCACCTACTCTCAATGAACATAAACTCGCATACAAGTAGCGCATCACTTGGTATGGAATTGCTCAAGAAGCAGTACCAGTTCTCTTTAAAGTCTATTTCGGTAGGAGGGGAAAGAGTTCACATTTCAAGTGAAAGAATTTCTTCGCTGTTTGCAATCTTTCTTTCGCGAAATGCAGTTGTTTCAGAAGTTTGAAGATTCAACAGTCGCATAGATTTTGATCAGGAGTGAAAAGGACATTATCTCAATATTTGGATACTTCTCTCACTAAAGAAATTAAAGTTCCTTCAATGCATGAGATCGTAAGTTGTTGTGTCGAGCAGCATCAATTGCTCCTTTGTTCACTCTTGGAGACTCGACACTGTTCGTCAGTGACACGGGAGAATTGTAAAATTTATTGACGTGACAAAAAGTTTCTACTTTCTTGCGGATACGTTTAAAGTTTCTGAATGTACAAACTCAGAAGAACTTCTTGCTTAATTCCTTGGGGTTTTTTTTATCGTTTTGATGTTTTCAATCGACTGAGGTGAAGGCCACGTCACTATCACTGATGATCGAGAGCCAGCACAGTATGCACAACGATTATTTCAACGTTCGCAGACCTATTCTAAGTGGACGTAGTCGTGGTTTTCTCATTTATTTTGGCAATTTTGTATAACATTTATTCATTTGGCTTATATCAAAATTCAGATAACTAATTGATGTCTTGTAAAATGATGCACTGCATCAATATTCATCCATTGATTAATGCATGCTAGGCGCAAGCATTGAGTACCGCTAATAGCAGTACCAGTACCGCTCAATAGGCTTGTTTTGATATCGGAAATCGGCTTGTATCATCTGGGCAAATCTTCTTTATGAGCCAGCTATTATAGAAAAGTAATTGACTTTCGAATGTTTGACAAATTATATCATTGTTTATGTTTGTGACAATCTTTGCTTCTTATCTTTCAGGTTTGAATAATGAACTCAGTGAAATGAAAGCGAAATTCGAGGCTTCAGAAAAAGAATCTTTTATTCTCAGGGATCAAGTGGCAGCATATCAAGATCGTGAATCAGACTTGCTAGCTGAATTGGAGAATAAGCGAGAGCTGCTAAATAAATATGAGAATGGTGAGGTCTGCGAACAGATTAGTGTTTAACGTTATAATGGATTAAAAACATCCAACATTTTCAGTTTCTCGAGAAGCGATCGTCCAAATAAAGCAGTCAGAGGAGCAGCTAGAGGCTCAAAAAGCTGAAATCACTGACATGACAAAGAAAAATCAGGAAATGAAGATCGAGAATGAATTCCACAGAAGACAAAGTCGAAGACTGACATGCATGCTAGAAAATCCAGATGCGGTTATGGAAGACATGATTGAGACAAGCAACTTGATGCATGACGTTGCCAAAAAAGATGAAGAGGTGAATATTGTCATTGCTCTTTTAATTACTTTAAAATTCATGAAATGATTGATGCACACTCTTAAGCGGTCGCTCAAAAGTAAAAAAAAATCACATTTTGACTATTGAGCAAAGATATGGGCCTTCTGTGGCTTGTGCTATTAAATTCGGTTGGTTATTAACGCTATCCATACCTGAAGCAGGACAGGTGGCCCGTCATATTTGTGCTGTGGTTCTCTAAAAACTAGTCCGCTTGATCTACGCCTCTGTGACCATTAGCTTTAGTGTATTTTCAAACTGTTCACTAAAGGCTAGGGCTAAGCGATAGCTGCACCTTCTCACACCGATGCACCGAAAATTTAATAAATTACACTGAAGCACTTATTAAAGAATAGGCGAAATTTAATTTGTCTCGCGTTCTGCATTGACGTGCAATAGTCAGTCAACGCTTCAGAATCTTGAAGACAGGGCTTCTATCCTTTATAATTAACGTTTATGATTTCTAGAATTTAATGCTGATTTTAATGATTGCTAAGAAAATTCTAATACTGCCCAAGAATTTGAAACAGACCTACATCGTCTTCCTTTGATTTGATTTTACCAATACTTACAGTTGCAGGTGGCTCTCATCATACTTAAACCACACACCTCTATGATGGTTCTGATGAAATTCTTTAAAACTAGATGGAGACAGAAATCATCCATAGATATGCAACTAAAAATGACAATGACTAAACTGTTAAGTCAGTGGCTGACAAAGCGTCGAGTTTTTAATTGACTCTTAAAATTAGAGATATATTCGAAGCAATGTCACCTTTGTTTGCAAATTGCTGTGCAAGGTCAGCATCTCAACATTACTCTGCTTCAAGCAGACTATCTCTGTTATGTGATGATTTCACCGGATGCCAGAAAATCCTTTGGACGGATCGCTGACTGCTGGAATGCTAAGTCAGTATAGATCTTAGCAAGAGGAACAACAGCAGGGCATGCGATTTTCACTATTATATTCCGAAATTCTGGGATCGTGGGAATTATTCTTCTTGGCCTAAAATGATTTATTATCCAATATTTTCGTCACTTTTTCCATTTTATCTCTGCATCAGGAAATGTATCAGTTATTTTATTATAGCCGTGATTTTCAAAAAGTTTCATTTTCATGTCGTAGAAACTTGTAGTTTGAATTGAATTGATAAAAAGAATTGTGGATAAACTGTATATTTCATATACATTTCTCTCAAATTGGCTGTGACTAAGACACCAGATAAAATGAATTAACTATAATTGATACAGCAAAACAGCAATTTAATGGAAATTTGAACGTCTCGGTGCACTGGCCCGAGAACCGGTCTACCGCGCACAGCCCTACTAAAAACCATAGGATTTGACTCACTGGAATGTCAAATTTATGACATACAATAGTAACCAAAAATGTGTGTCACCTCGAAATATAACCAAATGCATGCATGTCAAAGCCTCTTCCATACCACTATAAATGTTCTAAGATTGCATAGGCCTTAGTTAAGAAAAGCAATTAACCTGACGATAAACAGTGATATCTTCAAAATTCAATAAGACTATAAATTGTAAGGGAGACCTCCTGATGAATTGATGAATTCTCTGATTCCCGAGTCATAAATATTTACATGTATTATTATCAAGTTATCATTTGCATTCTGAAGAATGGTAATCCACTCTTCGACCACGATGATTATAAGTCCTTCAAACATTTGACGACGCCTCTTTTGGATACTTTCCCCTAGACCAGATTCCATTACACATGTTCGATAGGGTTGCAATCTGGTGATCTTGATGTCAACTCTATCCTTCAAGTGTTTCTATCATGATGAAGCTGATCAGCCAATGATGAGCTATGTTTCACGAAAGATAGAATCCGACAGTCTACTAGCGATGCATAAAAAACTAGTACGAGATTAACATTCGCATTCACGCTTTTCGAATTTCACTAAAGATTTCAGAATTTGTAACTCACTAAGGTCACAAACACAGATCGCTCCCAGAACACTATTTGACCTAACTTCACAGACTTTGTATACCTTATCTGGAGTTCTCAGCTTTCATTTGCTCATCCTTTCATATGGACTTCCGTTCTTGCGGCATCCGCCTTTCATTCCGCAGTCTTCGAAACTTGCTCTAAGCAGTGGGCGGTTGCTGCGTTCGGTGGATTTCCTTGTAAAACATTATTTATTCACCAAATCTCGTTTTGAGTCTTGCTCTCTACCTCAAAATTATTCTTTTTCTAAAATTCAGAAGTCACACCATTTCTGATGCTACCAACTTCATTAATGAAAAGCCAAAAACCTCTACTATAAACATATCTTCCTTAGTTCCCTTTGTTTTCCATTCCACTTTTATGTCACAATTTTGCTGTCATCTTTTCGTTGATCATGCAGGCATGCTTGAGTACAATTAACTTCGAAATCAAATCTTTCTATTACCAGTGTATTTTTATAACGATGTTACTTATTGACATTAGAAAGCAATTCAAAAGGTGACAGACATTTTTGGGATTAGTGTATATTGAAATGGCTTGAGAAAGGAAGTATCAACATTTCCTCCCACAGCCATGTTGTACAACCCAAGCGCAGTGAAGGATGGACATATAGCTAAGGGAGGAAGCTTTTATTTCCTCCGAAAGAATGTAGCTTTCATTTTGTGACTTATGGATGTCTATTGTTCATTATAAAATTGATAGTTACACCGCGAAATCTATGACTGAATTGATCTATGCAGTATATTGATATTTTGCTAGTCTCTTGGCAGTTAAGATTGCCGGAGGATGTCATGACTGCATGGGAAATACAGAGGTGTGTAAATTGTGGATGTGGCTTACAGGAGGATTGAAAAACAAAGAATTTCGACCCCTTTGTGTTGTGATGGAATTGTGGACAGCACTCGGACGGTCTTGGCATTCTCAGAGCCTCATAGGTAGTAGTAGTAAACGTTTATTTCAAAGTCATGGAAATTTACAATACGAATCACGTTTATATGCAAACAAGCATGTAGATTTACAGGTGACAATGTATGGTTGGTCAGAAAATTAAAGAATGATCATGATCATACAAGTAGCGTGCTTATGAAAAAGATCAAAAAACTCAAGAAATGCGATTTGAAATGAAGTTGTGAATGGGATGAATGAGTTATGCCTTCGTTGAGAACGCACGATAGGCATCAACAACTGTCCGCTATGTTGAAGTCGACCAGGATGTAAGTGTTGAAGAATGTCATTGCTGTTTTCGATTTGATGGAAGAATGACAATGCACGATTGTATCGGCGAATCTCAGGTCCACTTTGTTGTTTTTTTTTTATGCCGAAGCTTGTAATTTTGATGATTTTCCTGTATGTATGATTTAATTGTATTTTTGTCTTAATTGACCCAAAATAATTTGAATAAGCATGCATCGTCCCTCAACATACTAAAAGGATGCCCATTTAAACAAATCAGAGAGAGAGGGGATAACTGTTATGGCAGAAATCTATGTAGCATGGAGCGTTGATAACGCTTTCGAGTAATAGACATTTAGTCGTTGAGAAGTATTTTTCATTTGAAATAAGTTATTTTCCCTCCTATCTAACACATGGCATAATTAAAATGGGCATCCTTTAAAGACTTCTGTGATTCGTTCTTTATAGGAGCTTGCATATGAAAGGTTAATTGAGGGAGAAAAGTTAACTTTCTGATCCCATGGGACTGAAAAGCTAATTTTTCCCCCTGCAGGTTATATAAAAGAGATATTTTTTCACTCTCATACAAAATAAAGAGTAGTTTATTGAAGGTCTGAAAAATGCATGTATTGGATGCATTTTGTAAAACGGATTGTACATTCTTTCTTTCTTAAATAAAAAACGAAGTCAAGATTTAAACATTCAAACGGTCGAATATGAGAGTAATTATAGCGGTAATGATAATGGAATAATTTGCACTGTCATATCGCACGTAGGAGTAGCACATTAAAAATTAAAGAATTAAAAAAGGGATTTACAAAAAATATGACCTAAACGCAAAAGTGTCTTTTATCTCAAGCAATGTAAAATCGTATTTCTCGTTTAAAAGTATTAAGTCAATTCCGCTGATGAAGTCGTGTGTTGTCTATGAATTTTCATGATTGAGAGGTCCAATTGGCCAATACATTGACAAAACTAAACGTGGATTGAGGAGCATGAAACGAAACCAACAGCAATTAATGAAAATGTGCATGACTGTGTATAATTGCAACTCAGAAATTTGACAACAATCTAAAACAGTGTTTAAGTGAAAATGTTCTTCGACGTTTATAAACGTTTTACTAGAGGCAACGCGAGCCAATGTTTCGCGACCTTGCAGATTGTACCTTCGCGACCAATAATATCATGAAATAATTCGCCACTTTGCACTGTACAGGGTACAGCTTCTTTCAACAAACAAGATCGTTTTTATTGTCCTTGTCATGCCACTTGCTTTCGGATTCAATTATGATCATAATCTGATTTAGACTTAAAGGATGTATGAAATGAAAGCATCCGCTTATTCGAATGAATTTTTAAAATGCTGCTTGTTTGATGGTTTATATTAATGATAAATCTGTTAACGGTTCATCAAAATATCCGGTATTGGTTGACTTATCTGAATCACTTGATTGATTTACAGTAAACATCGGAGATATACTTTAAGCACATTTCTTAGTGGCGGAGAAACGGTGGTAGAGGGATGGGTTGCTAATCCTGGAACCGTGACGAGAAGCAAAAGTGTTATTCTGCTTTTGTTTAAGTTTCGATCTAAAAGTGTCTCAGATAATGCAAGCACACATCTAGCAGTTTAATATAATTGAATTTGATATGAAAATTGAATCGCTCTCGTAGTTGCATTTACTCTAGCAGAATCTCCTCAGATTGCTATCTTTCGATCCAAGTACAATGAAATCGGAAAGCCGGAGTGGGAAGTCAGGAAATTTTCAATTTTACGACTGGATGATTTTTTTCTTCATCTATGAATCAGATCATTTACTCAATTATTGAGAAAATGAATTTTGAAAAATACCAGTAGCCTATATGCTCAAGAATCTGGGTAGGCTAATTATCACTTGCTTTAATGCATTCAGGATTGCAACATCCATTCAAATAATCGTGCGCAGATAACTGCTAAAGAGTTTAGATTGCTGGAGAAAACTATATACAGAACTGCATAGAATTAATTAAATAATTTCTATCTTCGCAGAAAACTATTCGAGTTTATTGAAACATACAAATAGATTTTTTCTCAATATGGATTTAGTCCTGCAAGGCTTATGATTATTTGCCAAGTGTTGTAACGTATCTAATTATATACAATCAATAAAAAATATATATTCAAATTATATATTAATCACAATAAAGAGTTTAAACAAACTAAAGATAGTCAATGAAATTGCAAAAGAAACAAAAAACAGATTGAACAAAAAGAAAAAAAGCAGATCACAAAATTCAGGTCAACCTAGCTCTGATAAAGGAGCCATCATTGAACAATTGCTTATTCAGAAACGGCTTTTAGTTCACCTAAACTCTTAATTGTGATTGACTATCTACTGATTTGCCCTCTTGTCATAATATGTAGTTGTCATGTCTTACCTCCTCCCCCTATTCGGAAATCCTAGATACGGTTCTTTATTAATCACACAATACTATTTGTTGATAATCACTTTTCCCATTCCTAAAGAAAAAAGGTGTCAAATACCAGCATTCGCTGATCAGAGTAGATGAAGAGCCTAACTGTGGGTATCCATAACACCAACACAGCTCATGCAATGCAAAGAAAAAGTGACATTGAAATTTAATTGTTTTCCTTCAAATTGCTATTTTAGAATCAATATAAGGAAGGGACTAATCGTCATCAGTCACATGGTCAGGTGGCTGATCGAGGATGTGTTATAGCCAGTTAACCTCGTCTAAGCATATTCCGTACCTGTATTCGCAACTTTTTAGCAGATATGAATAACTTACTTTACCAGCGTTTGACTCTGTCGCCTATAATTTACAGGTGCTCCATGGAAAATATGAAAGTCCTCAATTATGCTTATTAAGAATATAATTGATTGATCGGTTCACGATTAATCCATCGTAGTCAAAACAACTCATTACTTTTCTCATGCATTGATTTGATTGTACACCAAAAAATGTGCACCTATGTTCCTTCGTTTAACTCATTGCTCGCATAATGCTTGCTACTCATTTGTTGGTCAACAAAGCACTTCAATTGTTATCTTAATGAATGTACGTATTCATGATGTAGGCTGGCGCCTGTTGGTTTACCGATAGTCAAAATTTGCTCTCATCGTCAGATTTTGTATGATCATGTATGATGAGTTGATATCAAGAATGTGTGACTTTGATATCATGATTTCGGATGCAGCAATCATTATCAGTATACCGATAAGAGTCAAGTTAACAACACAATTCAGTCTATAGAAGCAACATGCATGTGACTCCAATACAAACAAATTTCATCAGTTTTCTCTTATGCAGAATTCAAAGATATAGACTACTTTTGATGATTTCAATGAAAAAATATATAGGGTCGATATACAGGCTGTTTAAAAAATCATTCAATTTCATATAACTACATTGTATATCTATCTTTTGAATTTACACAGGCCTCGACAGCCGAGATAGCGAGCTTTGTTCATCGCCTCACAAATGGTTCTGTAGCTCTTCATTCTGAAGCACAGAACACATCTTAAAATACGTCAATTTTTGAGCAAATTTTATTTACAGGTGTTTTATATGACCTCCTCTGGAAGCACTGCAATCATCGAGACGATAGTCCAGCTCATGTCATACAGCAGTAAGCTTGTCATTTGTCACTGACGTCACTGCTTCAGTAATACAGTCACTTGCAAATGTTTAGAGCCACCCACTCGAAAACAGCAATTTTGTTTGTAAGCGACGATGTGAGTCAGTAATCGTACCGACGCCGATGCAGGGACTCTTTACCTATCTCATGGCAATAATTAGATATCTATGACATGCACTGAGCAAGTGCGTTCAGCATTTGAATTTGAATTTGAATTTCAAACGATCAAAGTTGATGGAGCTAAGTCTCATCATTTTCATAGTAGTCGGCGTTAGTCATGGGTAGGAAGAAGTCTATCTTGCCAACCACTCGCGCTCAAATCGTTGCATTGTCGAAAATTGGAATGAGCCAAAGAGAAATAGCAAGGAAAATGTCTATCAGTCGCCATGGTGTACAATGAGCAATTCAGAAACATGCCCGTTTTTCCACTTTCCATGATGCGAGAAGATCTGGACGACCACGGAAGACAACTACCCATGACATTCGCATCATAAAGCGATATGCGCAAAAATTTCCGACCTTGAGCCTGCCTAAGCTATCTGAAATGGTGAAAGAAAATGGAATCAACGTGAGTACGAGCACTTTGTCACGCCGTCTATCGAAAGAGCTAGGTTTGAAGAGCTACCGACCGGCTAAGAAGCCCAGACTTACTCCAGCAATGGCGAAGAAGAGGTACTATTTCGCAAAACGTCATCAACACTGGACCGAGTCCGACTGGAAGAAAGTAATGTGGAGTGATGAGACTATCGTACAACAGTTCGGGACTCGCTCGATGCAAGTTCGACGCCCACCAGGACAACGCTTCAACAGCCGCTACGTTGTCCCAACAGTGAAGCATTGTCCAAGCCAAATGGTATGGGGAGCCATCTCATCAAAAGGACGGGCATGCATATCGTTTCTCCCAAAAAATACGACAATGAATGGACAGCGGTACCTGGAAGTCTTAAAAAGCAAGTTGGAGATGCACATGGACATACACAACACGAATATATTCATGCAGGACGGAGCACCATGTCACCGGTCGAAGATGGTCACAAGTTGGCTACGATCAAAGGGAATTGACGTTCTCGAATGGCCTGGAAATTCTCCCGACTGCAATCCGATCGAGAATGTATGGAAGATACTCGAAGACAAAGTCGCAGCGAAGCATCCGACGACTGCAAATCTCATCCAGTGCATCAAGGAAGTGTGGTGTTCCGAAATCACCGAAGAATACTGCCAAGAACTGATAGCCTCCATGCCGAAGCGCATGGCAGCGATCATTGCTGCTAGGGGCTACTTTACTAAATATTAGCAGTCAAATGTGTTTTTGTCAGTTTTATATGTATTCAGATGAAAATATATTCATTATTTGTAAATATAATAGCTCTAATTGTTGTTATCATTAAGTGGGATAAAATATACGCTTTTCTGGTGGGTGGCTCTAAACTTTTGCAAGTGACTGTACAATAACGCAATACTGCTTGTTTTTGTAAGTGGAGGCGAGTAAACCTTATCACTCTCACTACCCTAAAGAAAAAAATGTCAACTGTTAGGTCTGTGATCTGGAGGCCATTTATGCAATGCTAGATCTGAAGATGACCGATCCATCGTTGAGGTAGCTCGCTATACATTAAACATTTGTCGGACTTCACCATACCAGTGTGTAGACCAAACATCCTGTTGAAAGATGGAATCTTCGAATCGGCCTTAACCTGAAGGAGAAGTCAGTTTTGTAGCATTTTCAGACATGTGGTACCGGTGATCACGACTTCATCGAAGAAATATAGTCCATATACCTATTCACAGGAAACACCGCAGAACACGCTGATGTTCTGTGAATCTCTTTGAAGTTCCATTACTTCATGTGCAATATACATATCGATGTTTCAATCCTCATGTTGTGACGGTTCACTTTTCCGCTGGTTTAAACTTGAAATTAGACAATTATATAGAACTTCTTGAATTAATGATAATTTTATCTACAATGAATTATGGGTTATCTTTTTTTCAAGGAAAATCAAAACTCTCAAAACTGACAGGAAGTCACACTAGACTTTTATGCCACAAATTCTCATTAATAAATTCAACTTTTGATGTATTTTGGTTGCATTGCATGTTTCAGTAATCAATTATTGAAAGAAGGGGTTATTAAGAAGATAAAAGGGCGATTGCGGAGAGGGAAGGGAGTTCGGAATTCCGCAATCGGCGTCATCTCTACGAATTTATTATGTTACTAATCTCATTATTTCTATTATATCATTATGGATGTAATCCTGAATCATCATCATTGCACTTACTACAGAAATTCATGCAGGTATTTTTAAATCTAATCATTTCGGCAAAATTTTATTGATCACATTAATCAAGGAAAACGATTCTTCAGTTTAAACTTCAATGACAGAATCTTCATCATAGGGCCTTAGCTTGTTCACCTGTTCGGACGAAAGTTCTCACAACTAAATAGATTGCATTCGTCAATTATAGATATACTATTGATGAAAAGTGGGTGATCAGTATCCTAAAATAGATTGATATATATTTCAATGCAGAAGTCTCTAACACACTTGGGTAGGATACGAGTGCGCTCCTCGACTCTATTTTAACATTGCATCGTTTTGCTTTACACTCCCTCCGCGCCTGCTCAACGCGCGATAATTCTTCAAAATGTTAATGAAAGGGGGGTCTAGTAGTATGTTAATCCGAATCTTCCAATCCACATGATGACTTGCCAAGCGATCAAGAGAAAAGATAACATGACTGAAAACTAAAATCGCCGATACCTATTTGAAAAGGAGTAAGCCTTCTCTTAATAGTTGGGTTCTAGCGATGACAAGGCTTACTGGTGGGAAATGGGTCAGTGTGTTTAGACTCAATATGACATGGGACGGTTATTGTAAAAAAGATTGAATTTTCGGACGAATTTCTAGGTGTAGTCGTTTGTTGGTGATTAGCGACAATGACAGTTAATGCTACTAGCACTTTAATAAGAGAACCATTTCTGTATCAGAAATGAAATAGAAATCTTTATTCCCATCAGCAATGGTAATTTTTACTGTTATGGCTCGTTATCAGCTTTATCTTTTCTGAAAATAACTTGCTACGTAATTTGCTCGGCAATTCGGTCTGCTTTCTTTCATGCTTGGTCCGATGGCGATTGTTCTGAGGATTTGCTCACAATATTGCTCGATATATCAATAATAGATGTTTTCATTGCAATTGATGATGTGCAATTTTTTTCTCGAGATGCAAATGGGACGGGAAATTTCGTCCCATCAGACAGTTTGGCTATAGAGTAATCGACATCTGGTTCCTCCAGGCATAGTGGACTCGATTGTGGGGAAAAATAGGGAGTTAAGTACAGGAGTTAAACGGGAAGTTCAAGTCAGATTGCTTAATTGTCAGGTGATCTTTTTTGATCAAAATTTTTATTTTGGTTATTTTTTACCCTTTCGTTACTTAATTAGTTAATGTCAATGACGAAATATTCATCAGGGATTTCAACGGCGTTCAATACTAGACATGGATACATTATACAGTATAAGTAACGTACTCATATTATTTTTAGTAGCAGAGCATTCGCCAATGGCGAATATTCTGTCCGTACTTGTTTTGCTGAGTTCCAGATATTTTTCCCTCACATAATATGAAATGGGTTTGATACTATCGAAATTTTGTAAACCGTATTATTGCTGATCAAACACAATTAATAACTTACTAAAAATTAAGTCTGTTTTTAATAAGTTTTATAAATAATCGACAACAGTTTCTTTATACTTAAAATGACTTATCATCATGAATGATCAATGATGTAATAGATGGCTTTCGGTTTTTAACATAATTCTACAATGCGTATAAATTTTAGGATTGTGGAGCCTAGTAGGGTATACAGGAATGTATTGATGAATTGAGTTGAACATTCATTCCATGAAATCAATTTATAAAATCATGATCAATTAATCACATTCATCAATCATGTTATCTTTGTTTGATCCTTTTAGATTAAACAACTAAACGATGAAATCACGAAGTTGAAAGAAAACCTGAACGCTACCAAGGCAAAAGTCGAGGAATTGAAGCACGGTAGTAAGTTGTTAATTCAAAAGTTTTCAATATTTTTTCTATCAGGTTTTGTAAAACAGGTTGTATTCGGCCATGCCACAGAGTCTTGTATAGAAATGTGTATTTACATGAAATTGACAACGCAAAAATGATGAATAACGTCATTTTTCACATAGTCATAGAATATTTACAATGTACTTGTCTGCATTTCACGTTTGTATGCTAAGATGTAAGCAGAGACCATCAATTCTCCAATCAGATTTCCTTGTCACAAGTTTAATCTGATGGCGATTTCTTCGTTTTAAATTTACATAGTTCGATATCACTTAGCTAGCTTAAATCATTGCATTTACCTATCGCAATTTGAGTCTTAAAATCTTAATGCTCTATCATATGATTTTAAGACCTGAAGACTCAAATTACTTTTTCAGATATATCTGAAAATATGTATTGGAAATTAGGATGCGTTACTACTTTTGAAAGTTGTAGTGCGGTTGCGTGTACAGGATGATATATTGTGCAAAATAATGTTTTTCGAAAATTCAATCAAATAGTTCAAGGAATTTCACAATACTAAGTGGTGTCAATAGCTAATGAAATTAAAAAATTGAACAGATGCTGTAGAATTTCATGTGACGAGATTGATAAAACATGCATTTAAATTTCATGTTTTCAAATTAATACTGCACATAGCTGTGTGTCATTCTCTGAGATTGATAGGCCATTTTAGTTTCATTTATTTTTGGTTGTGGAGGAGCTTTTATGTAAGCATTTCGAGCTTTCCTATTGCCTATATGGATCAAGTCAGTGATCAGTTAAGGAGGGGGAAGTCCTGATATGCCGTAGCACTCTTGATATCTAAGCCGCTGGTATATAGGCTGGTTATGGTCTCTCTTTCAGTGATTAGGCCCTATTTCCGAGCCTTGTCAAATGACTGTCCTGCTGGTTTTTTCTTTTGTTTGGCTTCTGCTACTACTCTCCTATGAATATAATGGTGTCTATCCTGAATGAAGATTTTCGAAGCCTAATTCATTTCAAATATCATGCTTATACAGGAGAGCCGAATATTGTTTAGATGTTGACACCACATCTGATGACTCGCCTTGTCGCTTGTGATGCCTGTGATGTTTGACATAGACATGACACAACTAAGTTCAAATAGACGCCACCACCCTATCTTCACTACCACAATTCGTCAGAACGATGCCTTCAATGCAGAACAATGAGGCATGACATGGACTTTCAACAGCCCTTGTTTTGCACCGTCTGTCTGGCCGTGTGGATAAAGCACTTGCTGCTGTATGACTTGTATTAGAATCCTGGTCAGACAGACGAGTCGCGGTCGGGAAGAAAGAGTGCTGGCGTCCAATGTCATATCTATGTCAATCATCATAAACCTAGCAACAGCTGTCCGGTGAACTTCCAAAACTATGATGTCTTACTTAACACCTCCACTCAACATTGCAACATTTATATACTTCGACACACGCAACATATTTCACACGTTGTTTTTAATACCATCGTGGTAGCCGGCACGTTTGGGAAAGCGGCTGTGTGATATGCATGTAGTTATGTTCATGAAACAAAATACACAATGAATGAATTGCATTAGCTGTCATGACATTACTTTCTCGTTTTATGTTCATTGTCCATTCTTCGAAAGATTGGAAGAGCTTTTTCAATAGATTGTCTCCACAAGTCACGGTTTTTCTTTAATACTGAGCTCCTTGATATCAGCGACTACTGTTTTGAACCACGTCTTCTTTTTTTCCGCCGTTCCTTGTTGGCATCGGCGAGCTTACGACATAAGCCTTCTTGAACCAATCATCTGACTTTGGGAGAATATCTCTTCTTCATCGAATCTATTTCGAGGTTCGCGAAAGTGAAGTATGGCGAAGCAGTCGGCGCGTTGAGAGATATTGCTCATACACCCTCTTGAAAATGGCTTCAATGTCAGGCATGATCCCAAATCGCTCCTCACAGATGCTGACCTAATTCCTATTATCTTCCCAAAACTCACTAGTGGAGAGTTCACAATAAAGCTGCCGTAGATATGAAACTAGGATCCAGTCAATGGGTATCTCGTCAATGCCAGAGGATGTCATTAAACAAATGACAGATGCATTGATGACTTTCGCAGATGCCATTATCGATTTTGCTAGAACTCCCTACGAACAGGACTTTTTGTTTCGAGCACATTGATGGATGGGTGCAGTTAGATTTCGCTTTCATCAGTGCCTAACCGCAACCTGAATCGGTCTGGTACTTTACAGGTTGATGGAATAAAGTTATTTGTGCTATCCCTCCACTCCATTCACTCACAATCACTGTGTCCAACACAATCTCGGAAACAAACACCAATTGGATCCTCCTGTCCTTCTTTTAACCATGTTTATCTTTTGTTTAGAATTGTCTTCTGTTTAGTGACCTGCGGGTATTAGTCCGGCAGCCAGAACGAGTTTCTGCAGGGAACGAGGCCGAAAGTGAGACTTTCACAGAATGATGTACACCGCATGCGTACTACGAATCTGCACGTCTGCCGAGGTCTAGTGAGTTCCTCTTCTTGTCAGACAAGATCAAAGAAAAACACATGTAAATCCAATGGGACGCAGATTGCAGTTTTTGGCTAAAATGAAATTTTGTATGTTTTCTCTGATTAAACGAAAAGTACTAAGCCCAGAGTCATAATTTTTGGCATGGAATGTCTTCAGGTCATTTCCTATGATATGCATGTGCTTTTATCATGCATCTAATCGGCAATGTATGTAAGAATGAGGTTGAATGTGGATAAAGTTGCTCAAAATGTTTGTGTTTGCCGACATTAAGAGGCTTGCCAAATCCAGATGCGTTTAGCTATATAGACAGGGGTGTATGAAAATGAAAGGAAATGACCTGAAGACATTCCATGCCAAAAATTATGACTCTGGGCTTAGTACTTTTCGTTTAATCAGAGAAAACACGCAAAATTTCATTTTAGCCAAAAACTACAATCTCCGTCCCATTGGATTTACATGTGTTTTTCTTTGATCTTGTCTGACAAGAAGAGGAACTCACTAGGACTCGGCAGACGTGCAGATTCGTAGTACGCATGCGGTGTACATCATTCTGTGAAAGTCTCACTTTCGGCCTCGTTCCCTGCAGAAACTCGTTCTGGCTGCCGGACTATATAGCCTACTTTTGTCTCATTCATGAGACGGACTACTTCGAGTAAAGTCAAAGTGGAATTCAAATCAATCACCGTCGGTTCACTTGACGCCTTTTTGTCGTGGGTCTATTGTGATACATCAACTGATATCTATGTATTGATAATGAAAGCCTTAATAGAAATCAACCTTAAATGACTCACTCAGCGGCACAGCTGCTACAGCTACTAGTATTTATTACTAGTATTCACATTGATATAATTGCATAGGTCTGAAGTTTGATGTGACTGTTCGAGGTGAGTTATGACTTCACATCATTGCGACTAATAACTAAAAGAGGCAGAGATCATAAATCTTTTATCAGTTGTATAGATTATTCTTATATTTTCTTATTCTATTATCTTATTATATTTATTTACATCTTATTTCATTACATTTATATTTTCTTTGCTATTGGAGTATCGACGATATGGAATACTTGCCTAAAAGGCATTAAAGCAGAAAGTACTTTAATCAGTTAGTAATGCATTTTGATCTTTTGTGTTGGTCAGTAAATGAAGAAGTGAGTAAATTATGTCAGTAATTGTTTTGAGTCAATAAATGAAGTGAATCAGAAAGCAGTGATCTAATGATGATCGCTTCAGATGACCGAAGTATAAATTGGGTATTATTGTAAGTATCAAAAATATTTTTTGCCTTGAATAAAATAGTTATTGCAATATGACTTTTGATATTTCTATAAACAGATGCATGCAGATATGCACGCGTAGTCTGCTCACCGGTACGGGTACGCACGGGTAAGCTTCTTACGGATATGGGCGGACACGGGTACCGAAAAGCGCTCTACCGCAGGTCACTTTTCTGTCCTTCTCTATACTAAAATTTTCAGCCCGCCCATTCTTTAGCTTCTCAAACAGCACTACGAGTCTCCTTTTATCGGAGATGGTCATAATCTTTTGCCGTTTTTGTCCAAGCTTTGATATAGACTTTTCTTCTCAACTAGATGCTAGACTTCTTCGTACCACCACCATGCTAGTTTGTGCATCGGAAGACCTCTCCTGGTTAATCCCATTGACGTGGCTTGATTAAAGGCGGTCGTACTCGTCTTTCACAGTTTTGAAATAAGATTTTAAGTTTTGAATGACTCAGTAGGGTCCAGAATTCCGTTGTGGAGACACCTGTTGATTCAAAGAGCCTTTTGAA
Source organism: Prostheceraeus crozeri (assembly GCA_907163375.1). NCBI lineage: Eukaryota > Metazoa > Platyhelminthes > Polycladida > Euryleptidae > Prostheceraeus > Prostheceraeus crozeri. Next base: position 233,955 of record CAJQUW010005239.1, read on the forward strand.
TTTCACTTGAGAGTGACTATGGATTTTATGGTCGAAACATATTGTTAAATAAAAACATAATATAACTACAACTTAATTGGGCTTTCCCAAATTTTTTAATCTATTATGGCTTTGTGTCTTGGCTGGAGAATGAATGAGTAAAGTATCAGTTTAGAATGCCGGACTTGCCAAGAGCATTAAGTGGTTTCAGTATGATTAACATGAAGTCAAAGAGATGTTGATTGAGATTTGTTATAACACTACGTAGAAGGCGGACATTCGTAGAGTCGTGATGTCCGAATGCTTTCTCTCTGTCTCCATTTGCGATTTCGTTGAATGAAATCAAATGCCTCAATTGTCAGCAACAGTGAAACGATGTACAAACTCACATTCTAAATAGAGAGAGCTGAACACTACACCACAACAACCATCAGTATCTGTTCAATCGATTAATATCAACAAAATAACAATTGGAAGAGAAAATAGTAATCGGACATATCAGAAAAGTCCGTTTATCCCTATCAATCTCCGTTTTCTACACCGTTCATGCTTGAACTGAAACAACCTCCAAACAGTTTGAAGCAAATCGTCCGACAACCAGAACGCCAAAAATGTGACTTCATCGAATGATGCACTCCCCACGAACGATTCTGTGCGTCTTCCGAGTTCCATCCGTTTCATCCTCTTGTCAGACAAGATAAAAAAAAATACATGTACATCCAGGGAAGCAAACTGTTTTCAGCAAAAATGAGATTTTTTATGATTTCTCTAATTAAGTGACAAGTGTTAATAGTCCAGAACGAGTTTCTGCAGGGAACGAGGCCAAAAATGAGACTTTTACAGAATGATGTACACCCTATGCTTACTATGAATCTGCACGTCTGCCGAGTTCTAGTGATTTCCCCTTCCTGTTAGACAGGATCAGGGAAAAATACATGTAAATCCAATGGGACGCAGATTGCAGTTTTTGACTAAAATGAAATTTTCTATGTTTTTTCTGATTAAACGAAAAGTACTAAGCCCAGAGTCATAATTTTTGACATGGAATGTCTTCAGGTCATTTCCTTGTCTATCCCCATGTCTACAAAGCCGAACACATTTAGATTTGGCGAGCCTCTTAATATTGGCCAACAAAAGATTTTGAGCAAATTTATCTACATTCAACCACATTCTCACATAAATTGTCGATCAGAAGCATGATAATAAAACATGTACATCATAGGAAATGACCCAAAGACATTCCATGTAAAAATTATGACTCTATAGACTTAATACTTTTCAGTTTATAATAGAAACAAAGAAAATTTCCTTTTACCAAAAACTGCGATCTCCGTCCGATTTGATTAACATGAGTTTTTCTTTGATCCTGTCTGACAAGAATAGGAACTCACTAGAGCTCAGCAGACGTGCAAATTTGTAGCAGCCATAGGGTGTACATCAATATGTGAAAGTCTCATTTTCGGCCTCGTTCCCTGCAGAAACTCGCACTGGCTGCCGGACTATAAGTCTCGAGTCATAGATTAAGGGTGGTCTAGGGCCATAATTTTTGGCAATTTTTTGGAATGTCTTGAAGAATTTTTTCATGTGTTCTTGTACGGTAACTTTGTCTATGAAGCTAAACACAATCAAAAATGGCAAACCTCTTAATTCCACCAACACAATATTTTGAACAATTCTAGCCACATTTAACCGCATCTCACACATTACCCATTAGACGTATGATAACAACACTTACACATGATAGGAAATGACTTCTACATTTATTATTACAAATTTGAATTTACCGTGCTGGCATGTTGAAGCTACTGGCACTTTCATAGCTCGTAATTTTTCTTGGCAGCATAAAAGTTTGCTGTATTATATAGATGTGCTATGATAAATATGCATATGTTATTGAACACAAACTTACAATGCAATATTTCGTGGTTGTAACCGCATCATTAGGCATACAAAAATAATGGCGTACAAAGATCATTTGAATTTCATATTCTGCATCTAACAGTTATGAACACTTTGTAAGTCATTTTTGTGTTCCTGACGATGCCAGTTTTACCCACAAATATCAATGTGTTTAATATATGTTTAATACGAGTGGCAGCATAGCTTATTTATGATAATTCACATACCTTTTGACAAGCGGTCTCCGCGGCACATGTGCTTAAGTGCGTGATCTAGCAATCTTTTGGTCTAGAGGTCGAGACCCGAAAATGTCATTGGAAGTCGTCATGAAAGGCATCCGGGCTAAAAGATGCCATTCCGATGAAAAGGTTGACCATGTCAGCCCCCAGTATGGGGGAGCAGTGACGTTAAACCATCAGTTTTTCATTTTTTCGACAATGTCAGCGTTAGCAAAAGCATAAGTGCTACGTACATGCTCAAGGCAAAGCTTTATTTCAAAGAAAATGGAATGTAAAGTAGTTACGAATAATTTCAGTTGGATAAAAGCGTTGGAGATTCTGAAAGTCTCCTAATATGCAACCACACAAGTCTAGTTGACCCACTTTTAACGATTTGTCATTCGCATTTCAGGGTTTTCATTCGTCTGGTGGGTAATTCATTTTGCCACATTTTCAGACTGTTTTCTAGCTAACCTTTGAATGAATTGCTTCATCTGCTATTATGACTGCGCCGCGTTACATTTGTTTGATTTAAGCTGGTTTCCATTGTTGATGGACGCAGTCGTATGCGATAGATCATTTTCGGAAGAAATAAATTTATTCCAATTTCTTTGCGAAGCATTTCTCTGTGCAGATCAACGGTGCAATTGGAAATGGTTAAGCTGATTATGATCGGAGGAGATTGCAATTTATTAGTGACTTTCAAAATTTTTTATTAGATGTTATAATATGTATGAATTTTAAGTGCGAAACTAAAAATTGAAATTTATTTTCTATTCAGTACTTCAATGATAAACACCGCTTTCATCATTCTTTTTCGGGATAATCTTCGTATTTGATTAAAGAATCTGAAAAAAAGATCGACGAATAATGCGGTCGAATTCGGTGTTACTACTGCTCGTCCAGTATTAGTCTACTACCATTCACATATTCACGTGCGATAGTTATCTGTGCTGTCGTATTGATATGAGCAATCACGATACATGCCAATTCTGCTCTTGAGTATTTTGTTACAGTATATCGAATCGCGTATCACCAGAAATTCGTATGTTTAGAGCGAGTTATTGTTGATTGTGACACTGATCACGTGACTTTTCTACTAGATACTTGAAATAAGTTGCATTCCACAAATCGCAAGAGTTATACTCAGCTTCAATAGGAAACATTTGTGTTAATCTCAACGCATGCTGACTGCTCTGTTAACCAATTTGCCGCCAACTACATAAAACATCTAACGAGAAGCTCAAAAGGGCAGTTATTCATTTAGTGCAATGGGAGGAGCCCCAATAAAGCACGAAAGTGCGATTTCAAGAACGTTCGTTCCAGATTCAGCATCCAATTGTTCAGCTTTTTTGTGCAATTATTTTTGAAACGGTCTGTACATTCTTGAAATCGCATATTTTGTGTTATATTTGGGTTCCTCTCACTGTAGTGAAGAGAAACTCATTATAAGATGAAAATTAAATGAAGTCAAGGAGTTTCGCAAAGTTGCATAAATGACCTAACTACTTTTCTAAAATTTCTACAAACAAACTGCTAAAACATACAAGCTTTTTTACAAGCAGACTGGGTAATATTATCAGTTCTGTAATCAATCTTTAAAAATGCGAATTTTCAGAATCGGTCAATATGGATACAACAGGTCATTTTCCTTAAGCAGCATTTTGTTGGAATTTTAGGATAATTATGATTTATATTGTAAGCCTTGCTGATGATTGTTGAATAAAATGTTTGATAGAATTATTTTATTTTATTAGTTTTGAAAAAAATGACTCCGTTCTCAAGTTATACAGGACAAAAATACTAAGCTAGATATATACAAAAAGGAAACAAAATTTGAAGCACTGTACACAGAATTTAGAAAATCAGAGTACAAAAATCTGATAGCTCATCTTTGTTGTTGTCAGATCCAATAAACCTCAGATTCCCCGAGGCTATGCAGATCAAGAATTTGAGGCCATCTATCAATAACAAAGATGAAGTATCAGATTTTTGTACTCTGCTTTTCTCATTTCTGTGTACTCAGTATTTCGAATTTTGTATTTAGCTAACTTGGTCTTTTTGTCTTGTATAACTTGAGAATGGAGTCATAATAAAATAAAATAATTCTATCAAACATTTTATTCAACAATCAGCAGCAAGGCTTTCAACATAAATCGTAATTGACACATCACATGTAAAGTCAATTTTTCTTAGAGCATATGGAGGGGACAAATTTAATTAGCACCATTACACATACGAGTAATCTAATTAAAATTCCATGGAATTACTTGCTAAATGGAAGTATTGTAGAATTTCTTGATATGCCCTTTGACATCTCAAATTTGGTTCAGTATCGGAAAGCAATTTCTGTACCTTTACACTAACAGTCATTTACCCTACGTATTAACATTGTTATGCATGGAGAATGGTATATATCCGATTCCCAATTCCTTTATGGCCAGTAAATATGTTCACATAATACTAGGCTACACATTATCAAAGTAACAGTTCATAGTGTTGTCTGATGCTATAAGAAGCGTAAATGATATTCGAGTTGTAATAGATTTTGATTTTAGAAAAAATTGATGCTCAATTATTCGATCAGAAAAATCAGGTATTAAAACATTATTCGAATATTTTAAAGTCATTTACATCACTAGGGCCCATATCATCCAACCTACATCATCGAAACCCTGAAGTGCCTTCCTTTTGTTGCCGTACTTTCGACAGAAGATTGGTCAGATTTTTTGAAATATTTAGCTAAGTAAATTGAGGTCAATTTTGTTCCCAAAACCAAAGGAATACCGGCAAACTGCAACTGTACTTTGAAATCCGATTCGGTCTTCAATTAGGCCGATAGGGCAACGTTCATGCGTGTCCAGACACTACGTTAGAAAATGAATTTGATATAAGAATTCTATATATTTTTACTTAAACATATACAACTGGTGAATAGTTTTGGGATTCAGACGTGCATGTATCTGTCTTTACAGATATTTGAACAAAGTACGCTTTGTGACATACTGGCTCATCTTTATTTGCGGGTTGGAATTTTTATCACAGTGAAAGCTTGGATTTAGGCATCACATAGAAAACATAAAGCTTGCGCGCACGTAGAAAAATTGAAAACCAATCGAATTATATTTGTTGGCATGACATTCACAGTTATTCGAAAATGTTCAAATATATGTTCTCATACTTCGAATTTCAGAATATTCTAATAATCGGGCTGTGCAATTATAACAGAAATTATAACAGAAAGCGGAAATGAGTTCTTTTCAATACTAGCATCCTAGAAAATATACTGGCAGAATGTAAATTAGCAAAATAGATTTACGAAAAATAGAAAAACAAAGGAATCGAAATTACTGGTAGACCTACGTGATATTGAAATTACTGGGTTTTGTATCACCCTATCTTCACCAGGTTCTTAATCGCATCGAAATTCTGAGAGGATGGAAATTCTGCTCACCACTTAATTCTTAAAGTTTTACTCAGAATTCACAAATATCAGAGCATGATATATGTTTGTCGTGTTAACGTTCAAAGTAGTAGTCCTATGCTCTGACTCACTTGTCGTCGTACTACTTATTTGGTATATACCGGTATCATAAAAATTACTATTTCAAAAAATGGACCATTGGTGAAATCTTTAATACCGTATACAGTGCTATTTGCGGCACTTATCTATCCCCCACATTTAACACTTTTTCTCGAATTCATCTAATTTCGCTAAACTTTATCACATTAGGTTTCGAATAGGCTTGATCTGTTGCAGAGTAATGTTACAACAACACTGAGAGGTCTTGCTTGAAACCTGTTATGAAGGAGTGTTCCCCTGAATACTATTAGGGCTCCCACAGCTGCTCCATTAGGCACAGCTGCGCTAATCTTGGCATCACTGCGCGATTGGGCGAATTTTTAGAATGTTGCGCTAATTTTGTGAAAGTTACTTATTAAAATTAAAAACAGAATAACGCGTTCAGAAACAAACATTAAAAATCAAAGTGATGATTTAACACCGCTGCATGAATATTCAAGTTGCCTTTTTGACATATTCGCATATTTTTTGTATTACTTATAAGTAGGTGTAGATATTGCCAGTTAATTTTAGTATAACAATGCAATGGATCCATGTCCTACATTTCAGTCTACAGTAGTCAAATAGGCTAATTTAAGGCGATGAAGTTAGCATTAACTCAAGCATTAATTTTTTTCAGATAATTTGATCGTGTCTCAAAATTCACGTACAAGTGCATTTTCCAACCAGGAATTTGCTCATCAACATCCCGAAATCCGAAAATTAAAGGAAATATGAGAAAATATCACTAAAAGATCAAAAGATAATGCTAACATTAATGCTAACTTCACACACAATTTAATTCAATTTGCTTGCCATCAAGAATAGTGTAGCATCAAGAAACAGTTCATTTCCGAATTTGGTCGCATTTTTTCCAATCCCTCCTGCCCTTCAAATACACAGAAAATGCATTTTCGGCTCGAAATCAACCAAAAATTAGGCCCCTGTGCTAATTTTGAGATCCTGCGCGATTTTTTGAGTGAACTTCTGTGGGAGAGCTGGATACTATAGTTAGAATAGAAGATACGAAGTCAATTTCCAGATACAGCTGTGATCATGACCTTTGTGGGATTGCTGTCTACAGTGACCGAGAAAGCAAGTGCTGTAGATTTTATACAAGCCACACACTCAACGCTTTTGTGACGATGGTCATGAAGTGGACTGCACTCAAGAGATGATCGTTGGCGATGCAACACTCGCGGGTATCAACAACAAAAACAGCAAAAGTCTGCGACTTGGTTGAGTGGATCTCATCATCCGTCATACAAAAACGGCAATGTGCTTCAAATATTGGTGATCAACAGAGAAGACAATACATAAATTCTGCCGACATGAGCTGTGGATGAGTTCTCCAAGCGTGATTGTTGACTGGAACAATCCCTCACGTTAAGTTTACACAATTCTGAAATGTGTGGGGGTGAAAATCCAAACACTCTTTTTGCATTACATTTCAAGGCTGTATTCGATGTCTGTGGTATATTAGATGATCACAAAATGATTTACAGATTCATATAATATCTCTTTCAATGTTGCATGCAAAATTCAAGTTTTTGTTGAAAAAAATACTTCTCAATATGATTTTGCAGTGGTTTTGAGTTAATGTTTTAAAATTCGCTAAAACTCAATTACGGAAGTTACGGAAGTCTAGGCTAGCCGGTGTGGATTTAATTCGACCGCCAAAATGCGACAGGTGCTCGCGAACCTCTCTTCCCTCATCAGTGCGGAGTATAGTCCTGTGTGCATTTATGAACCCCGATTTCTTCATATGTTTAGCGAAAACAAGCGAACATATACATGTCTATACTTAATCTCAAATCTGTCTGTTGTGTCAATTATCTCATTTTGCATAGAATTAGGTTGTCTGTTCTTCTGTGTTGAGAAGACCGCTTTCTCCCTGTATTGAGCGAAGAACAAACTGAACATATCTATATACTTCAGTTCTGAGCTTGGTTCTGAGCAGTTGCTCATGCTTCATGATACCCAGGTTCGTCTTGTGATGGAGGTCTGATCACAGGTTTGGTCATCTGGTCCTCAGAGCAGCTTAGATATACTTGATCGTGTTCAACGCAAAGCAGTTCGCCTAATAGATAATGCTAGGCTCACTTCAGATTTGGCATCACTCTGACATCAGCAGTCTCCTGTCATTCCCTATTCTACCGCCATTATCACAGTCATAGTTTTGATTAACTTGCTTCTGTTACCCCATTTCTTCATTCTTTTACCAGATGCAAAATAGGAAGTGACTACGAAAATCCATACCTCGTCTCTATTCCTCTTCGCTGTAAAGAGAACTTTAGGAGATCCTTCTTTCAGAGTACGGCAAGGTTGTGGAAGAGGCTTTCTTTAGAGATGTTTGCAACATCTCTCAGTGTTGAAGCATTCAAGAAAGCTGGTCATAAGCTTTCACTAAGCTTTATGGAGAGTTGAAAATTTGATGGGCCTTTTGTCTTGTATTTTTATTATGCTATCTTGGTTTCTAGCACTGTATGTATTTTTCGCTATTTCCACTTATATCCCATGCGCTATCCAGTTATTAGTTCTTACTTTGCTTCCCCTTTCTTTGTTTGTTAACTTTTCTACCACCTTATTTTCAGTGTTACTGTTAATAGCACACTTAGTTATGCAGTTATGATTTGTATATTCTTTTGCTATACTGTTGCAAAATGGCTTAATTAAGTAGTTGCATTCCTTTATCATCCCCATTTTTCTTTCTTCGATTTTCTGCTTCTTTGCTTTAAATCTTTGCTGAGGGAAACCTTTGGTGCATAGGTCCGTCCTCTTCCCTCCTTAAGTTTTGATATAAAAAACTGCCTTTTGTATCTCACTTAGGTACAGAATTAGGTCGTCTGTGAAATAACGCAATCTGCTAACACATTGCCATAGCCATTAAACAATGAGCAGCCAGTTCAAAATTACGCAGGCTAATTTGTTCGAAGGTTCAGTGACTGCCACCAACTGGATCGCACAACAAAGAGACACGGATGATTTCTCCACAGATTTTGAACGTTTTTTCGTGCTCCTGCTAGCTGACTGACATGAGTTCTTCGAATCTGAAGGAATCGTGAAGATCGAACCTTTTTGAAGAAATTCACCGCAATCCGCAAGCGATGAGCCATTATTTATCCCTATTAATCCTATTCTAGTAGGGCATTAAGAATTTCTTTTTTGCCAAATTAGCAAGTTCCTGTCTGTGCCATCGTTGTGAATCGGTTTGCCCTTCTAGTAATTGACAATCTTAAACTATCTAACTCTGTGCATGTTCGAGCTTTTAAGTCACACATAAAGATGCAAGTTGGAATGTACATGTAATAATTGTGCCTTCTAACTTATTTATTTAGCTTAAAAACGTTGATAGTAAATTCAGGAATTCTATTCTGGCTCTCTTGAAGGCCTTGAAATGTAATTGCTCCACCATGAACGTTTCTAATCTTATGAGAGACTATGAATTTGTAACATGTGCACTTATAAGCCAATGATTCATTAATGATGATTCCTTCATTGGCAATGAAGGAGGGCTCAATAAGCGGACGAGAATGCCAAAGAAATTGCATTCAAAATTCTGTCTGAGAATGAGCTGAGTATATAAGGCACAAACTGGATCGGTCAAGAGTATTAATGCCACAATTAACCGAGATGAGATCAATATACATGTATTCGTTTCTTGCGATCTATACACTTAAATAATTAATTAAAACAAAATTAAAATACAATCAATTTTACTTTATTAAAAATAAAAATAAATAAAAATACAAAATAAAATTAATAATTGTATAATAATAATACAATAAATTATTAATTGATATATACAATCAATACAATTAATTGACATAGATATATTCAATTATTTTACAGCCATCCATCGTGTGCCTTTGAAATTAACTTCTGTATACTAACCTTTAGATGAACTTCTCCGCCACTCGTTGGATTCTGCGAAGACAGGCAACATGGTACCTATTCCACCGCCACCTCCGCCACCGCCGCCACCACCACCACCAACGCTACAACAACCGTCATTCATAGAAAGGTTGTTGGGGAGAAAGTCCAACGCAGACCGGAAGCAAGCTCCAACCAAAAGTAAGAAACTCGCTTTAATGAATATATCTTCCAATCGTAATGCATTTACAAAACTATGTAATTTTCAGGCGAATCTGCTCAACCTGATTTAATGAATGAGTTGAAGAAAAGGCTCGAAGGACGGAAAAATTCAGGCAAAATGACTGATTTGGCGGGCTTTAATCCAGAATCAGTAAGCAAATTTCTTTATTATGACTTTTCTTTATTGATCATCATTTTCTTCTTTTTTCAATTTCTTTTTTCTTGATTAAGTTATCGTTTTGAGTTGTTTGAATAATGGACCAGTCATGTTTGCATGATTGAGGAAAACCCAGCTTTATGAAGGTAGAATTTTATATATTTAGGTGCAAAGCCTGTCCAGTCGCACAACATAACTTCAATTCAAACTTGGCCAAATTTTCTACATTGTTGCTTGTTTAACGTTTTACTGTTATCTACTATGCTCCAAACGCTATGATGGTCGGCGGCCGTCACGCGCACCTGAATTATGCTTAATTTTATCTTGATCAAGCAGGGCTTGCCTCAATCATATGTAAAGTATCAGCATGTGAGCCATGGATTTTTCTGTACTTCACTAATCTTCAGATTAAAGAGATGAGAGCATGATCTCACTTAAATAATTACGGGACCTACCAGATTAGACGTCATCAGATGCAGATAAATCGTCATCCGAGCCGCAGACTTCTGCAATTAATGAAATACTTCAAATATCACTCTTAGAGCTCGGGTTCAAAAGTCGAACCTGTAAATACGAATGCAAATAACTATTTCGTGATTGCACTCTATGCACAAGCCACTGGTAGGTGTATGTGCATAGAAAGCCGGTGACTGACCTATCTGGCCAGTGAATTAATAAAACAATGCAATGCCGAGACCCAAAAGGAAAAAAGATCTTCAAATTAGATTATTTCGAAATCATCTTCAGGTATGGGTTAATTTTCTACAATAAAATGGACAGTAAAGTAGACGGGTGACTCCTAAATTCCAAACATCTTATTCTAGTTTCGAATGTAAAGTATTTTCTAATGAATCAAATTCAGTGGTCCGCAGAGGCTTGCTAATAACGGAGCTAAATCAATGTTTCTTCAATCATTGTGAATCCACAATTGTTTATCAGGCAATGAAACAATTGTTCAATTCTTCAATATCCTGCAGAACTATGCGGATATTGTGTGATATTGATTTCTTCATTTGTGTCTTTTAACCTACATTCAATTATTTGTTGACTCTATTGGTTTAACTCAAATTTTTAATCACTCATTTATCAAATTGATATTGATAACTTGTGAGATCTTCTAAGTTACCGATTTTGATAAATCTTCATGGGTCTTTAATTCGTCGTCTATTTTGGAAGCGGTTGAATTGATTATAATTTAGCTATGTAGAATATACTCTAAACTAAATTCTCTTGTATAGTTGTATTTGTCATATGAGCACTTAGTCCAGTTGTGACCAATCAAATTGTAGCTGCAGCAGGTCAATTGCAGTGACCGATTCGTAATTCCGCGTGTCACTATCTAAGTTAAAATGAATTTCTAGTTACTCCAGAAAAGTAACGTACCTATCTTTGTAGGCTACAATGTCATGCAATGAAGACTTCGAAAGTTTCCTTTACTTTGGGGATTTACAGGCCATAATAGCTAGCTGACAAAGCTTTCCGCAACTTTTCAGGATAAATGCGCCACAACTGAGAAAACTTAGGCAGCATTTTAAGTTTCTTTTTTTTGCATCACTGCTCCCCATACTTGGGACTTGGACGGTGCTGACATAGTCAGACTTATGGAACGTTGTAGTACTTTTAGTCCGGATGCCCATCCTGCCGACTTCCAATGACACCTTCGGGGTTCGACCTCTGGACCAAAAGATCGCTAGGCCAAGCACTTAACCACCGTGCCACGGAGACCACCTCCTGCAGAGAAAATATTAATAAAAAATCAATAATTATATCTTCTAATTGCTCAAAGTATTTGAAATGAAGTATTTCCACTTGCTTCACGAAGAGTTAGAAAATATCATGATTTTGACAAATAATCCTTTTGTAGAAGAACTAAGCAAGTTTCCATAGCTTGCGCATTCAAAGCAACACATTTAATAGTATTGTCAGTATGCTTACTAGATCTAAAAACACATTGACTAAATTGACTTAATCTGATCACTTAAAAGGTCTAGGTACTTGTTAATTCACCATGCATTATTGCAAAAAGGTACGTAAATGTAATGTACATATTAATAGCTTTTGTAAAATATTGTGAAATAATTCAAGTATGAATATTTGTTGGCAATTTTGTAAACTTTAGGAGATTCTTGCAGATGATGTAAATTCTTTCATTACCTACAGTTTATCTGATGTGATGATAGTGCTGCTCGTCGAGGTAGGTAGTCATTGTCCAAGATGAATTATATAATTACTCGGACAGCTCCTAGGGAATTGCCTAAATACGTAATGTACATTAGCACGTTGCCAAATAAGCCCACTAAGTGCTCGCTGAGTTCTATGGAGGGACTACTCGGACTAACGAGTATTTTCTCGTGTCTTTTATTCGGGTCGACGAGTAAGACGAGTCTTTTACGTGTTATGTGAGTAAGACGAGTTTTTTATTTGGATTTCTATGGTGATTGTTTTTTTTCAAATTTCAGCGCCGGCCGTCTGAATTGCCAATATTTCAGTTGGAAAATATATTGAATAACCGACGTAAAGGATCTTTTGAGACAGCCTCTAAGCCGTCCGAAGAGACCCCCGCCTTCATTGCGGCTTTGGGTACTTTGCGGAAAACTGATCGTCCTGCTGCAACTTCTGCTTCTGAGAGCCCTGCACAGTCTCATGGTGTCACTCTTCGCAAGGCCTCTCTCACATCACTCTCGTCTGAACCATCCTTTGATAGAACCGATTCGGAACTCCGCGCAAAACTTGAAATGAGAAGAGATCGAATAACTGTGAATAGAAAAGATGAAGAAAATGGGAACGAATAATACGATATGTTACTGAATTTAATCAAAATTGTTATTTATCATATAGTAACAACATTTTGCTTTTTGAAAAATTCTGAGGATCAAAATTCACTGTGCATAGCATTTCACATCACATTTTCATTGATTATCAAGAAGCCAAGACAGAAATGTGATTTTCAAAATTTTGTAAATGAAATCTTTGTGTATCAAAATGAAATATATTCTCAATTGTATACTCTACCACAGATTCCCAGTGATAATCAATTGCGCCATATCAACTTCTATTTACAAGTTTACTTGGAACTGTCTTTCAAAATTCGGTCGTTCGGCAAAGGTGCTAAGGATACAAATCTCCAGTCTATAATCGCACAGATGTCGAGCAGGTAAAGTTGCAAATTTTGTTAGGAATTTCAGGTAGTTTTCAATGGATTTCATGAGAAATGATAATGTGGCCCATAACAGACTTACAAGAGAAAAAAGGATAATTAAGGAACTAGCGCCTCTTGTTGAAACATTTCAGTAACGTAGGTAAAGCATTAAATTGATACCTGCATGTAAGCTTTAGCAGAACGTTAGTCATTTTCACTTTTGTAATTATAATAAGAAACGTTTCTCGGACATCAAAGTTTCCGTGGATTGTTTCGCAGAATGTGCTTTAATAAATCTTCTGCTTAGCATAGCAAGTACATTTCCGTGTACAGCACCTTTGCCGACCTTGCTATTTTTGTCTTGTTTTGTGTAATTTTCGACTTGAAATATACTTCACTTTCTTAATATGTGTCATCATTATGATTATTTTGGATTTTGGAAGACTTAGCACGTCTTTCTATACCATTGATAGTTAAAAAAGAGCATAAAATCAACATGCATATCAATTATACAGCTTAATACAAAAAGGAATGAATGTCGCAAAAAGGAGGAAACTGTCGCACGCCGGTGAGTTCTGGTGATCGGAATCTCAAGATGACGTGAGAATGTCAATCTTCGAGGTGCGAGCTGGTGAAGATCGTTATGGGGATTGAGCACGTCGTGAAACACACTTAAAGCTCTACAGATTCGACGATTTACTAAATCACCGAGACAAGGGCACATTACCACAGATGATGCGATGGCACAATCGTTGCAATTTCGTAAGCAAAGAGCTGTTCATCTTATTAATGCCGATAAATAGAGGAGAATTGAATTCGATCACAGAACGAATATAGGCATTATACATAGAGTTTCTAAAAAAACCGGTTTTCGAGCTAACCGGTTATTCGAATATTTTTTCACAACTATTCGAAAACCGGTTTTGTAGATTTCATGATACTTATGGCGTTGTTCATTATTTATCATATTACAAAAAAATATCTGTACCTTCACTTACTCAGCAGTGATTTATGTGTGTAGAAGACTGTTATTAGGCCTTTCTTTTTTCGATATTGACATTAGGCTATAGTTGTATAGGTCTATAGCAAGAATTTCAATAGACATATGTGTTCGTGTTCTAGTGATCTATTGATGCCGTAGTTTGAAGCTGAGGGTTGAAAACTTAGTAAAATGAAAAGAATCATGGGCACTGATCAAAATCATTTAATGCAATACTCAGCAACAGAACGACACTAAATAGCAAATCGCTATTTCACTTATTAAATTGAATGAATTACCATGAAAGCAATCAAAATGAACAATGCGTGTGTAGAGGATGCCGATCACTTGGAATAATATCCTTTAAGAAATTGTAGAGAATCAATAGTAGTGTCACCAAGGCGACTTCGATCTTTGGAAACAAATCCACCACTGATTGAATAGGATCGCTCGACTTCAACTGTAGTAGGAGACACAGTGGTAATAGCATCTCTGATCAGTTTCAGATTTTTTGGTAGGCAATTCGTCGCCTCGAAAAGGTTCATTTCCTTTCGCAGAACGCTTTGGTCTTGCGAAGAAGTTGTGGATGTTGTTGTTGCTTCGACAATAGATTGATGAAGCTCATCGCGCAATCTCGTTGTGTTCGGTTTCACAGCTTCGGGATCATGTTGTGTTTCTTCGATCTCAGTTGTCTGTTAACTGCTCTCTATGAAAAGCCTCGACCATATTCGTTTCAGTAACTTCTCTAGATTTCCTCGAGATGGCATCGCCTGAAACTGAAGTTCACAGGTCTCATGAAGACTGGCAGGTCGGGTGAGGTATTTTAGCAGACTCGTCAGTCATTTCGTCTTTCCGTGATGTACTTTAGCATCTCATCATATAGAGCTGTTGCTAATGGTCCAGGGATTAGACTCACTTTCTTCAACATGAATTGTTGATGCATCAGCAGTAAGAAGAGTTGCATCCCGTTTGCCTAGTGCTTCGACGCCAATTTTGATGGTTCAAGCATCAGCGCAAGGTTTTCAAGGAGGTCCCATTTATTTTCTGTAGGGGTTGCGGGAACATCTGTCAAATCGAGTGACGCCTTGAGAAGACAGTTCTTCAGTTTCACGAATCTCGAAATCATGCCATACAGACTATTCCAGCGTATCTTGATGTCGATTAAAAGACCAAGTTCATAACCGAGTTCCTGTTTTACATACTTTGCAAGACTTCATCTTTCAACGATGATTTTCTGAAATAGCGGGACAGTTGTCGCACTTTTTTGATTGTAGGAAGCATCTGTCCTGTCAGTTGAAGACTTTCCTTCCGAGAATGTCGTCATCTGTCTCAAAGTCGTCGCTTACATCGGAAGTTTCACAATCCGATTCATCGGTATCAGTCTCTGTTATTTTGACATGATAGAGAACATTACAATCAGCAAGATGTATACCATGTGCGAGGCAAACTTGTGAAAGCATGGAATCACACACTCCATCCTATTCATGGCACTGGCACCGTCCGTAACAGCATGCTTTTCCACAGAGAGACCAAATTCCCAACTTCCGATTAAACACATCGACGATGTTTTCAGCTGTTAATCTTCCAAACAAGCGAACCATTCCTAGTTGATGAAGCTCCTCACGTCATTGCATGAAATGGACATGGTAGCGAGCGGCGCCGTCGGACGAGAAGTCCATTCATCGATCATGAACGAAAAGCGCTGACCTCTCTCAATCATCACTCGGAAGTTTGTCGGTCATCTGTTGCTTAAGATCAGAAGAATGGTTATTCAATATTTTAGTCAAGCTAGAAGGACATTTTGGCATGGCAAACCCTCGTTCAAGAAATGCTGCACGAAGAAATTCTGAATGAACGATGACGTTCATGGAGAAGCCATCTATCGCCACAAGCTTCGCTAACACAACGTCGATAGAATCATATTCGGCTTTTTTCAGACATTTCTCGATGGTGGATTGCTGAAATCTCTGCTTCTTGATTGGAACTTTAGGCTGAGACTCTGATGACTCCACCAATTCAGAATCCGAAGCATCGTTATTTCTCGAATCCGTAAGTGAAATACAGTGCACTTGACGTAAATGAGCGCGGAGGCTACTTGTAGAACCACCCTTAATTGATAGCTTCCGACCACAACGTTTGCATACTGCACTCGAGCCTTCACGGTCAAAATAGTTCCATACCATAGACTGGTTCAAGCGATGCACAGCAGCTCTCATGTCGATTCGAAGACTGATCTCACCTAAACTAATGACCTTATAAAAGAAAAGACAATAATCAGAGCAACGAATCAGTTGTCAGGTGTTATTCAGGCTCCCTGCATCAGGGCTGTGGAGTCGATGCGTTATCTCATCGGCTCCGGCTACACGACACTGATGTGAAAGTCTCCGGCTCAGCTCCGGCTCTGACTTCAAATTCAGGTTCTATCTATGCTGTTTATCCTGGATCCGTTGAACGGTTTTTTGGATAGCGGTGTGGCCTTTAGAGGCTTGCTACAACCATCAAATTAGTTTTCATTAACAAGCAACGACTTAAGTTAATAAAAATGATAATAGCCTAATATAGTGACAAATAACATACTTGTCATATATTTTTGCATGAATTGACTATCTCTGAAAGATAAAATAAAGTTATAGCCAGGATTGGTTAAATTAGATAAAGATCTCCCGCACTGGCTAAATATAAATTGGCCTAGCCTGCAACCAGTCTACTACGAGGCTACATTAAATAAGACCACATGAGTGATGATGATATACCTAATTAGCCGTCACAGGGGCCGAAAGTAGTAAAAGCTTTTTAACAAAGCTTGAATATGAAACTGGATAGCGTATGCCTCTAAATAGCTTATAGGGCCTGTATCTACTCGAACATGGAAAGGGTATCGGATAATATGATAATATGATCGGTGGGTAGCCTACGACTCATCATCTGTAGAAATTGTAATTTAGATAGCCTCATTGCAGTGTAGGCTAGAAATGTACAATTGAAAATTATACTAAAAAAAATTAAAAATATCTAATTTAGGACAAGTTTTGTAATTCTATGCAGCATACTTAATAAGTTAGGGCCTACCTTACATTATATTAATTTCGTATTTTTCATTATGGCGTAAAGTTGCACTAAATAATTCATCAATGATTCATGTATATTATTATATTCAATTTATGTATAACACATTACCACTATTCCTCTGATGATGGTTAGGCTGATGAAACTGAACTCGGAGTATCACACAGTATGTTGCAGGGTGCTATGCTATGCATAATAAAAATTTGACTGCGAGCACCGAGCAGAAATCCATCTACTTTGCTAGCTTTCGAATGCGCGTGCGGTTTTAATGTCACAGACAATAGAAAAGGAGAAAAGGCGCCTTTATTGAGAGCGTCTCAGTCTTTTTATTGTTTACATATAAGTCAGCATGATATCAGCATAAAGTGTTGACAGACAGAAAAAAATAATAATGAAAAATTCTTGAAATCCACAGGTCTATGACATTTGGGGAAATATTATTACACGATACGGCTCTTGTGCAGTCCTCCCCCCCCTGGTCAAAAGATGCAGCACCATTGGATGTCCGTTTCAGCATCACCGGTTTGAGTGAAGCATTCCGTGCTGTTGTAAAAATCTACGTGGGTAATTGCGATGTCATGGTCGCAAACTTCGTCAGCAAGTCAACATTGTAATTTGCCTTCGGGGTTTTCGCATTGAAATATACCCTTTGAATTTTGAAGTCAAAGGAAATTCATTGTGAATGAGATACCTTTAATAATAGGGCGCTACTAGAAGTGGCTGGGTCGCTTATTGCTATAGCCATGTGAGGACTTGTAGTCAGGTCATTCGTGTGAGTGTGAAGAGTTTCCCTCCAATCAAAATTGATCAAATTGAATAATCGATTGTTTTGAAAAATGTAGGTGGGGGGACTGCACAAGAGCCTACAATACAATCTAAGGAAATTGGCATTGTCACAGATGCCAGTAGCTTCTGCCAGTAGCCATACCGATAGATGATAGCCTACATAGTAACCGTATTAGATTTAAGACATTGCGCAAGAAATGTAGCTATATTATCTTTGCTGACTGAACTGGAAATGTGTACATAAATGACTGGCGACTTGTCTCTAGGAATCTACAATCATCTAGTTAGCATGCATATAACAAGTCTTTAAATTAATGGATTTTGGAGAATACGTTGTCAATATGGAAATTAGTCTTACGAAACATATGCAATAAAAAAATATTACACATGTGTGTAAATATATAATAAATATAATACAAAAGAAAGCGGCAACTGCAAAGAAAGATATCGTGGAGGACAGATCATTGGTATACTTAAAGACATATCTTTAGATTCAAATGATTTAATTTTTTTTGATGCCAATTAATAACTTTCAAAATTCTAGATTTATATCAAAGCTCAAACTATCGGAGCCGGAGCCCTTTGTGATAAATCGGCTCCGGCTCCGACCAAAACCATCGGCTCCTTAAGACTCCGGCTCCGCTCTCCACAGCCCTGCCCTGCATCACGAATGCCACGACAAATAGAACCCACGAGAGGTTGATTTCCTGGAAATCAAAGCGCACATACAACACTCTGTGAGTAATCGAATTGGTCAATCGTGTTGTCGAACAAGCGATGTTTGGTGAGTAACATGATATTTGCAAGCATCAGAAGTGAAGGAGTTAGGTCCTCGCCAACATAACATAACATGTTGCTGTCTACTTTCACACATGCGGGAAATTTAGTTGCATGTATTTCGCAGTCAGTGACTTGATTTGATGATCAATTTGTCGACTATTTACATTATTTCAATCAAATGGATGGAACCCTGAAAACCGGATTTAAAATATTCTAAATCCGGTTTTCGAATAGTAAAAAATAACCGGTTTCCGGTTATTCGATAATCGGTTTTCAAAACCCTAATTATACACAAGTATTAAGTCATGCTTTGAAACACCCGCAAATTTAAGACGACGGGGCGCATATACTCTCCTGCTGGCACGCTTACATACATCATCAATATGGTCGTCCCAAGTTAAGCAGAAGTTGAACGTGACACCAAGAAATTTCAGCCGATTGCAAAACACTCTTTGTAATGAATCGACCAAGCATGTGGTGGAATTATTGCGGCGAATAAACATACACTTCGTTTTATCTCTGTTTAAAGACAATCCATGCGAAAAGCACCATTTGTTGATATTATCCTATTCAATGTCAATATAGCGGTCAATATTCACAGCACTTGAAACAGGAATTAAAACCAGCAGATCGTCAGCGTATTTCACCATCTTACCACAATTAGAAAATGGAATTAATGTTTCCATGTGAGAAGCAAAGATCATTGGAGACAGAATCGACCCTTGAAGGACACCTGATGACATGACGAAAAGAGATAAATGCAACATCTTGTATACTGATACGGAAAAATCGATCACAGAGAAGTGAAGTCATCCAGCCAACGAAATCATTTGGCAAGTAGCCATCAATGAGAGTTCGGAGAATGGCTCGATGAGACAGGGAATCAAATGCACGACATAAATCAAACGAAAGCAAAATGACACCAATATTATCAGTGGAATCGAGAATCCTAGTGATGAAGTCTTGAACAACAATGTGAGCATGTAAATTACCCGATTCTGGCTTGTAAGCAAATTGATTAGCTCCATACAGATGAAGTAACTGGCTTGCTACTGATAATAAAAATATAAGAAATGGCTTGCTAAAAGACAATAAAAGTCGAGTGGATTCTATCCAGAGATTTGAATACGCTTCTAGAATCTAGACATAGGCAGAGATTTGCATAAAATACAAAGACTTTGTACAAAAAAACAGATCAAAATTTTTGAAAGTGAATAGCGTTTTTTTATTTAAATAAATGGTCTAAAACCGCACTTGTTCTTTTTCTTTAATTCGGCTTCCAAGCAGAAATTTAAAAGTTGATGGAATAGTTTACACTACTAAGATTTCTGGATTTGCGGTTACTGGAAGACTTAGTTTCGAGTGGCGATTTATTTTAGACATGCCATAGTGGAAAATTCAACACAGGCCCTACCACAGCTAGCTGGTTGATCACCTTGACAAAATTGCGGATCAAGGAGAGGAAAAAGTTGGGTAAACGCAAATAGTACGTTGTCATTATTTTCGTTCTATCGATGATGAAAGTGGGAATAAAGTGAGCTTAGTGTACAGGACATTTCTTATTTGACTTCCAATCACATAGTACTTATCTAATTCGAGAATCATCAGCTCGCTATCTCATAACATTCTACATAACATCGCTGAAGAGATTACAAACCCAAGCACTTTAGGCCTAGACTTTTAGTCCCCTGACTTCGGTAGCATAATTTAAGATACCTCAAACGCGGAACGTTCTGAGTAAATAAATTTTCAAATATTACATGTAATAATTGTCAAATTTGAAAATCATTCGGCATTTCAAAGTCATAGAGTTGCGTGAAACGGTGAAGATGTTAGGATGAAGCAAAAGCGCAATAGAACTGCATGGTTGCCCTTAACAACTGGAACAAAGGCAAAAAAGATGAAGCTTTGTGCGGATTACAGCACTATGGAAATGCCTAAATTTGACGTTAAAATTATCGGTCATGTCGTGCAG
The DNA here is from genome assembly GCA_907163375.1 of Prostheceraeus crozeri. NCBI lineage: Eukaryota > Metazoa > Platyhelminthes > Polycladida > Euryleptidae > Prostheceraeus > Prostheceraeus crozeri. Next base: position 254,590 of record CAJQUW010005239.1, read on the forward strand.
TAGCTGCAAACTTGTCTACATTATGAATCATTAGTGATAAAGCAGCTGATAAATGTGGCAATCTTTTTAAGTTCGTGTGTTTTTTCCGAGGCTGACTGTAAGGTGATCGCTTTTGTTTCAAAGTAGGGGCAAACAATAAAAATTGCGCTTTCTGAAATGATTGGTTTATGTATAGATTACATTAATCGCTTTCATCAAATAATCAAATAGTATTGCTATTATTAAGACAAATAGATTGTTGATCAATTTTTAAATAACTTTTGATGTAACTTCCATTTATCAAGTTATTGGGCCAATGTAAGATTTCCATAGATATGAAACTTAGTTATATATGTTATTTGAAATAGAACGATTTGTCATTGTTATTGAGCGGATGTTTATTTTGTTTTATGGGTGCTTCTATGATGACAGTGAATGCTCCATGGCATTGAATATAAATTTTGGGCTTCTTAATGCATCAGTTGATTGCTTTTCGAGGTTAATTGTCTGGATATGGAATTCAAGAAATGTAGAAACGAGAACTGACATTTACCTTCAAACTGGCAATGAAGGAACGATTTGTTAATCGCATACGTAGACCCAAAGATATTTAATTGTTTAAAAGGGCCTTTATAATATTAAATATCTTTGCGTAGACCACTGAATACTTCATAAATAAAAAATATTTAGAAGGTAAATATCAGTCATAAGATAATCGATTGCCATCCTCACTTGATACTTTATTTCATTGTATATTATCGCATGTATAGCAACAACTTGAACGGAGTCCACAGGAACTGTCCTTTTGTTTCACAGTCTCACATTATTCATCGATTCTTTGATGAGATCTTGAATTCCTCCAACTTTGACAATGCTTTCCCAACCAAAACGTTCACAAAAAGTATGGTTATTCTTTGTCGAGTTCCATTTTAGACGGCGTTCTGATGAGAAAATGCATGTCATACTACAGCTCTTGAATTCCATATCCAGACAATTAACCTTAAAAAGCAATCAACTGATGCATTAAGAAGCCCAAAATTTATATTCACTGTCATCATAGAAGCACCCATAAAACAAAATAAACATCCGCTCAATAACAATGACAAATCGCTCTATTTCAAATAACATATATAACTAAGTTTCATATCTATGGAAATCTTACATTGGCCTAATAACTTAATAAATGGAAGTTACATCAAAAGTTATTTAAAAATTGATCAACAATCTATTTGTCTTAATAATAGCAATACTATTTGATTATTTGATGAAAGCGATTAATGTAATCTATACATAAACCAATCATTTCAGAAAGCGCAATTTTTATTGCCGACCCCTGCACCTTACTCACAAAATTAGATTGTTTAACTCTTTCAATGAAGGAGTAAATTGTCTAATTATGTAACTCTGTGATTTTGTTTCTCATGTGAACTTTTTTCCATGAAGACTTTTCAAATAATATAGATTTAAGGCGAGAGGATTTCAGTATTTGTATCCATCTTCTGACTGCTGAATTTGCCAAATAGTTAACCTGTAGGCCTACCAAAATTAAGAAAGAGAGCACAGCAACAATTAAAGACAAAAGTTCTGATTCATGCAATGATTGTAGTCTTATGTCCTCATAATTGTCGCCAATTTTATCGAGGCACACGGCTTGGATGTTCGTGGACCTCTGATTCGTCCGTGAGTTTTCATAAAATCCGGCTAAAAATGTGGTTTCATGATTCATCAATAAGTTCAAATTTTGAGAAAAATCAAAAAAGTCTGGTCGAAAGGATATGGAATATTCTTATAAATTCACATTTAGGCTACTCAATTGTGATGATCTATGGTTGATTTTTTCCTTTTGGTGGAGCAACTGGACATACAAATGATGTATTTCGTCGTATATAAAGAAAATAAAAAGATCATTTATAAGTTGAGAAATGTGTATCGGTCAGAATACAATTGAAAAAATATCCCAAATCAATGTAGATGCAATCTTGAATTACAGTCTGGTTGAAATTACGGTTCATGCAATTTCACATAATACATAACTTGATATGCATAATTTAAGTAGAGCACAACAAAATTGTTCCCCGAAGATAAAATACTTATGCTTGGGACAGGCTTTTTTGGTACTTTTTCTGCCTTGAGCTAAAATTTTCATGAAGAGAACTTTGTTAGATTGATTTGAATTTGTCATGACTGAAACGAGGCGATACAAAGGATCAAGATGAAAAGAATTGTGAAAATCGGTTCAATACTAAGGATTTTACAGACGAAAGACACGATTTTTGACAAATGTTGTCATATAAAATGGATTCATCCACTTGCATTTAGGTCTACATCAGCCATGTTCTAATGTGGATTGCTTTTAGAATCAATAAAACCTACTGTTGACTATTGTGGGAAACTCAACAATTTACGAGTTCTCGTGAAATCTACACTGTAAATCGCTGCATAATGAAATTACATACAAATTAATGTCAAATTCCTATACAATTTGAGACTATAACATCGATCGGTGCGTCTAATAACTATGCTTACCATGCAGTTACTATGATTCCCAAAGTTGACTGTTTTCGCTTATTTATTGCAACCACTGTTTTCATTTCAATGCATGGTATGCTCGCGTGCAACCTAAAAGACTCAGGACTAGCTGTGTCTTCCAGAAAAATAGTGATTTAAATAAAACACAGTAAATGCTCTACTCATTAAAGTCATCAATAATAGAAATTCAACAGTATAAAGTTTGCAAAGCAACATGCATAGTCATGCAGCCCCAAGCAACTCAAACATCTGTCGACTTACATGAGCGGCGCTAAGTCGAGCAAATACAGTCAAGGTTTAATATTTCTTAGCACAAAACAGAGAAAACTTCAAACCATTTGTGTTACCTAGTACTAAGCAACACAATTCGAATACGATGGATGCACACATAGTCTTCCACATAACCCACATAGACTTCCATGTCAATAGAACGAAATCCTGGAATTTCATGGAATACTTCGTTCGTGATTTTCAACATCAAACGTACTCCCAATCTCAAACAACTTCATTTCTCTACGATCTAAAAGCTTAAAGGCATCAGCCCTAAGGAAAATAGATAGTGATCATAGAAGGTTGATGATATCCATTTAAAAAGTCAAGCAGCACCATGTATGTAACACAATCCAATGATTAAGAGATGACTTAACTAGGTGCCTCTTCATTCAGATACCCAAAATCATTCTAAACACACATAATCTACGTGGCTATACGGTTTAAAAGTAAAGCGGCATCAACCCTGAGCTATTGAAATGGTGATTATAGCATGTTTTTCAGACACATTTCAGTATAATTTCTACAGAGCCCATTCCTGATGAAGAGACGACCCTCTTCTTCCTTCAGATGCCCAAACTAATTCCAAATGTACATAAACTACGTTGCCTAATAAATCTGTCTGAAAAAACCATAGGACCTACTATGATCACCATTTAAATAACTCAGGATTTATGCTGCTATGCCTTTGGACGGTTTAACAACGCTAAAGGTGTGATGCTGAATACTTCAGTATCCAGCATGTCGTGTATTAGATCGATTTCATAGTTCCTACATTTGCTTATTCTTTTCTGCTAGGTTCAGCACAATTGTCGAATAGGCTACTCGTTGCGCAGAGCAAAACAAGTTCTGTTTTTACCCTCTAAATAGAAGTACGACTAACGTTATAAGAACTGATGGATTTAAACTTAGATAGATTAATTTCATTGCTTTTCAACTACATTTTCGACAAAGAGCACTTTGGAAATTCGTATAAGCAATGCGTTAAATTGTTCTGACCTACTTGCTTTGCGACATGATTGTAAAGATTTACTTTTGCGGATATAACAGTGCGACAATAAAAAGCGAATTCATTTTATCACAATTTATTCATTTTAGTTCATTTTATCATTATAAATAACTGTAAGTTAGCGTATAAATTTTCGTAAGAAACGGCAAGTTGCCATCCTCTGAATGTCACCGTAGTTATACATCTTTAGACTAATGAAGTATCAGCGGGCACCCGCAAATGCTGAATAATTTCTCCTATTTAAAAGTCGTTCTTTTTAAAATTTCCAACTGGAAAACCAGCTCTACGAAAGCTTCAATTTAACATCGGCCGCAATATCCCCATTTCTCTGACGTGGTGTAGATATTCGACAAAATAGAAGAATCATCGCTACTATAGTCTCTTTAATTTCTTAATTCATATATGTATTCATGACAAATATTTCGAAATCGTACACTTACGTTGAGCAAAACGCATTCATGTTATAGGCCTGTGGCATCAAATAACTGTCGAATAAAGAATATCAGGATTGCATCGTTGTGTAAAAACTATGACTTACATCATAGTGTAGCAGTACTTTGCTTGAAATTATTGTTTGTCCTGCTTCTCACTCTTCTCAAGTTTTACAGTTACGGAATTTTCACTCTCTGCTTGACTCTGAATAAAATATTTGGTTTGAGATTCTTCATCGACGTGAGTCGATGGAGTCTCATGAAAATTGTCCCCAAGATTCGCATCTGAAATCAAAATATCACCTGAGGTCTTCTTTGAATCTTCGTTGTTGCATAATTCCTGTTCATCTTCAATTTCAACACACATAACTGACCCAAGAATCACTTTATCTTCATAAAAGCAATTTGAAAAATTGAATCGAGAGGTTTGCTGTCTTTCATTATCAGCAGATAAGGCCGTTTCTGTTGTTCCCGAAGACTCAAGTCTGGTCCGCCATGGATCAAATGATTGATCCTCCAACCAGCGTTCCACCGGATGACGAAATTGAGAGCGTATTTCAGCGAAACAATCTCTCATTCGACATTTGGCAGTGAAATCTTCATCTTCCAAATCGCACAGTTGCTGAGTTTCTGTGCTTTTCGAGTTGTCCTGCACGGAATGAGCAATATCATTGTCATTCAAATGAGGATGTAAAGAAAGATGCTTGTCATTAGTAGGACTCAACATTTTTGAGACCGCTCTCTCGCCTAGATCGTAGATAACTGGGGATGGCTCATCGTCGAGGATATTGATAATATCAAGATAGAGGTTGATAGCCGTTTCATTATAGCGAGTTTCGTCGTCCACAGCAAAATCTGTCTGACATGCCACACTCTGCATTTTCATGCAGCACGTATCACAGGAGAAATACGACTGCCAGTTATCTATCGAGGTCGTGTATGAAAACGGATGCGTATCTGGGAAAATTTCAAAAACATTGCGGTTGGTTCAATACTTGGTGGCATGGATAATGCATTCAGTGAACATGTGCCATTTGATGTCGCTCAGTTTACCGTGGTTGTTAGCTTCGGGTTGATTGATTTGGCATGGAGATCGTTCGTTAACAAGTTTAATTCCATTACTTTTGAATACATTGCTGAATGCTCTTCATATGTTTACAGCATACGCGTATACTCTACATCAATTTCGGTCTCAATTTCGGTCGAGAAAAAATTAACTTCTTTTCCTCTTTTTGATTAGCATATTAGTGCCGACCGATGGCCAAACTCACTGAGTATACTCTACATGATTAGCAAGGGATGATCAATAATTGATTGTAGTTTAAATACCATTTTCAATTAATTAATTAACTGAAATAAAGATAACTGAGCAATCGAATATTTTAAATCGGAATTTCAAGATTCATTCGAATTGAAAACTCTAGTTGAAATTATCTCTGTTTGTTTGTTCGTAATTGCAAGAACTTTATTAATTAAGAAATAGAAATATTACGAATAACGCGATCAGAAAAGCGACGTGAAAAATTCATAATAATAACAGGCCACTTCATGTATTTTTTTGAATCCTTCCTAATTGTATTATTACAATCTCCATTCAAAGTGACAGACATTTCTCATCATATGTTTTTCACATAATGGCCAGTGCATTCTTTTACTAACTCACTCTACTCCAGACTTGTGTCAACTACTCATAAAATGTGATTGATTACAATTACAGATTACTTGATTGAGAATGTAATTGATTGCATCTCTATCAATGTTATTGATTACAATTACAGTTTTTCTTCAATTGCATTCCAATTACTTTGCAATTACATTAGATAATTGTCAGCATTACACTATGCGTTTCCCTAACACTTCTTTTTCCTGGTGGATTTTCTTAGGATAATTATAATTGCTCCACGGAAAAGCAGTCAATCCTTGTAGCATTGGTATTAAGTTTCCACCTTTTTATCCTCCCCTAAGTGTTTTCGACTTACATCTCACCTACGATTCAAAGTGAAGATGTAGAATGGGGATACAGAGACTCGTAGCTTCTAGGAGACTTTACTATGATTGTAATTACATCTCTATTAAGACTTAAATTGATTTGAATACTTCAACTTTGGCTTCTAGAAGAATTCATTTGTCTCTCTTTTTCCGAGACGAAAATTAAGCAATAATAGCTTCTGATTTATATATTTTCAGCTCGGCAATTAAGATTAGCAAGAAAATCATAACACCGGCACTGAATTTATAAGTGTTTATTATCATTATTTTCCATTCATTTTTTCGTTATTTTTTAGCAGCATTGTCTTTTTAAATTTTGTTGGCAAATATTTCATTTATCAATTCATTATCATGCATAAGCTGAAATATAATAAACTGCAATATAGAAGTATAAGGCTTTCACAAACATCATCTTACCGTCCAATATAGTCGAAATTTCTAAATATAATAAATTTAAAAACCTAGCAATTACAATCCTTCTCCTATCTATGCACATTTATGTAGTGATCACCAGCAGTGAAAAACTTCAAATCGATATAGATCGCATCGCAGCCATTTGACCGCTATGTAGAGGGTAGTTTTAGTGCTCTTGGTGGCATAAAAGACATTTAAGCATATAGAATTTTTTAAGATAGTAAACTTTTTTCGATTAGAGTTTCCACTCTCATAAATCCCTACTTATTGTTCTATGCATTCATGAGCATGCCTTTGTCTTCATTGTGATTGATTATGCGACTACATTCTAACTGTCTTGTGTAATTGCAATTACAATTACGTGTTTGAAATTACAATTACTGTAATTAGTAATTGTAATCAACTACATTTTATAATGAGTAATTTGTAATTATAATCAATTACATTTCTAGCCATGTAATTGAGAAGTAACTGTGATTACTTTGCAATCAGCACTGTTAAATATTCATTCAACATGCAGCATGAATTATTGTATCTGCGCGCCGATAATGCGTTGCAGCATCTGTTGATAATACGATGTTGTGAAGTTGTACTTAGATGTGTATACAACTTCAACAACTACAGGTAAATTTTTTAACGAAATTCAAGACGAAACTTATTGTCAAAATCCTAATTAAGAACCGGCAGTTATCTGATGTAATTGAGTGTAACTGAAGAAATACGGAGTAATTTGTAATTGTAATTAATTGCATTGATAAAGATGTAATTAGTAATTGTTATTAATTACATTTCATTAGTAATTGATTGACACAAGTCTGCTTTCTGATAACAAATGAGTATAGCTATTGCAGAAAGATTCTATTGCGACTAATCTGCCAGTAGATAGGAGATATTCCTGACGAAAGAATTAATTCATGAATTCACACAAGCATATGTAAGCATACATTTACATACAATCCTAGTAGACATACTGAAGCAAATTATGCGCATTATTGTGCAATACCACACTTCATACTATCACATCATTCATACGATCAGATACGCTTAAATAGGTCTATTCATATACATCACAGTGCAATGTCATTATACTCAATATATGTTGTAAATGTAAATTCACACGATCATAAATACTTTCTAATCATGGCCCGCGGGCTTTGATATCTAGGTCTAGCCCGAGCCCGTGTGGTTGGGTTCCACCTCTGAAGGGGACCCTGTGTCTTCAATGGTGTTTATGGTGCAGGTATAATTCCACCAATTGTACCCATGCATATCCTATTTATTTGACTGCTCAGCTGACAATAAAAATGAATTGGAATTAACGTTAGATTATACCATGCTTAATGTATGCGGTTGATAAAAGTGAAAGACTCGGTCATTCCCTCAGTACTTAAATTATCTGAAGCATTGATTCCATTTTCGGTTTGACACCGTTGAAATTTGATGGCCACAAAACGAAAGGGCGCCGCCAAAGAGAGACCTCGGTGCCCGTCCCTCTCCGGAAATTTCCAAGTTGCATCGCCAAAAAATGTCTACACGTTTCCTTAGTTGAGGAATCCTTCTACCAGTGAATACCAGCAATTATGAGGTGGGCAGACGTAAATATATTTTTCAATTTCTGATCTATTCAGTGATCCTTCGTTTCTCATTCTTTGTTATGTACAGTACCGACTTCTGACTGCCCCAGCAAAAGCGGATTAATTATAGGCTTGCTTCAATTTCTTTATGCATATGCAACAGTGACACTTCTTTTACTCAAATTGCATTATTGATGCGTTTCTTCACATTGCATTATTTTGGACTACCGGCCAACAAACGCAAGTTAGTAAATTATAATCACTGAAACGATCGGGTGAAGCAACGGGATTTTTTTTTGTAATTCAGTTCTTTTCCATCGAAAGCTCAAAACTAATGACATATGCTACATGGACAAAAAAGCAGGATATTGTGCGTTGTGATCAAAAGCTCATTCATAATCATTATAGGGCTACTTTCAATTGATGCTTATATCAAATCTCCAAAAACGTTGAGGGTAATGGATTTATCTTTTTTGTCTATGAAATAATACAATTCAGTCATACATTTGGTAAGGCAATGTAATTACATAATTTTGTAATGGAGCGTCTCTTCCGAAAATCTTTTTCGATACTGTGCCACTGACTCTAATTTCCTCTTTAAACATCAATTTTTTTAGATACTTTTTCATGGTTTCTATATCACTGTTCCTTGATAATATACATGTAGATAAGGCCGTGCCTGGTGCGTCCGCTGATTAAAAGATTCCTAGAAATCAAAGGACCATGCATTTTAAAAACTGTTGAAGATGACATTTTTACGGTGCAACTTTAATTAAGATTATTCATGCTCAGATATCAATAGAGAAAACAACGGATAAATAGGCAGGCAACATAAATATATGACTTTACTTCCGACGAGTCAAGAAGAACAAATTATATCATAAACTAGCATATTCAAAAACATTTTTGATAGAGCATTATTTGATGGACACGACAGAGCCTAGGAAGGGCAACTGGAAATATATCCCAAAAAACTCATGCCTGCACGACAGTTATGGTATATGGACATCCGATGCAAAAGTCATAGAACACAACAATTGTAGCCTTCTATTGATACGATAGGTTAAAAAGGTGCATTTTCTGAAGTTTGTTGTATTTTCAACAAAGAGTAAAGGTAACAAAGTGAAATTACTCCTGTTTAAAAAGTCATCTCAGTGAATCGAAAGATAAGCATGTTGTAATGAAAGTCAGGATTCTTACCACTGATCACTTGGTTGGCCCAAAGTTATTTCGTATGAATGATCGTTTTCATTCCGTAAACGACGACGTCTCTTTCTTCTTCGTCTTTTCCTTCCCAGTCTTCGTTTCCTTCTCTTCCGATTTTCATCTTCCTTCGATGCAGGAAGTCTAAATTCCATCTTCTTAGCAGGCTGTCTTCTGTCTTTTTTAGTGCAATTTCCATTGACGCAAACTAGAGGAGATTTAACTTTCATTGGATTGGATCCTGCATCAAAGTCATCTAATATGATTGGAAACTCTTCAGTACTTTGACTTTTACCAGTCTTGTAACATTTACCTCCCACACATTTGCTTTCTTCATTACCTGTTTCTTTCTTGCTACGTGCATTATCCTTAGGTCTCCGTCTTTTCATTGACCTCTGCATCTTAAGTGAGCCACTTCTATTCTCTCGAACTAAACCTCTGTGCCAGTCGGCGTGGTCATCTCTGGTATCAATATCTTCCATGTCAAATTCCAATGGAATACTCGATGCTTCGCAACGTCCCTCCAGGCAGTTTATAAAAGGATCTTCATCCTCTAAAAATTCGTTAGAATGATGTTCAGATATGTATTTCCTTTGTGTCAGACGTCTTCTAATTCTATCCCTTCTGGAACGTTTCTTATTATATCTTCGTTTTCTTCCTGTCGGATGCTCTTTGATTATCATCTTATATCCCCTGCGTCTAACTGGTCGTCTTTCAACGGCTTGCATTCCTGTTCTTTCACGTTTTCTTACCGGGAAATCCTCTTCTACTGCTTGATAGCTATAGTGTCTCCTAGCTGGTCGGTTTTCAATTGCTTGATGATTGTGAGCTGATATTCTTAATTCTGGCCATCTGCTTCGACTAATTCGATGGGTCTTCTCTTGATTATTTCGATGACATGCGTTTTCTATTAAATCACGCAACAGCTCGAAGTCAGTTGGATCATGAACAATTGCCCAGACAGATAGCTCATCAGGATCTCCGTCGTCAGTGTCTCGTTCTTCATATGTTTCCCTTCGAGTATTATCATATTCGCCCGGATGCGATTCGTCCTCATATTCAAAATAGTCGTAATTTTCTGGAGCTTCTTCAACTGCAACAAGATCGTCTATTTCGTTCAATAAGGCACGAATTTCTGCTAGGTTATTGTGATTCAAAGAGCGACCTCGTCGGTTTATTGCAGGACAGATCACACTATTCATGGCAATGATAATAGAAAAACAAAATATATACAGGTACACTGCCGACATAGTCGGTAGCATCGAAGAAACTGAAAAGGATCACACCGCAGGCCATGAATGATGATCAAACATTAAAAAGCAGCCACCGGTAATCGATCGATTGCACAGACGAACGACCACAGAGATAGATTCATTTGCGTATGTGGACACAATTTCTAGAGCGGACACAATCCTATTCCAGCCATTGTAAGCAATGGTAACAAGTGATAGATATTGACATAGATATTCGTCTTTCTGTGGCTTGTATGATTGGTCAAGAGCGCGCAATGCAGAAGCAACTCTCTTGCTCTTATTAAAGAACCTACGAACTTCTACGATCAGATTGCAGGCATGCCTGTCAAGCGAAAAGTCAAGTATATCTTTAACTCAAATTTTCTTTGTGATAAATTCGTCAAATGGAAATACTATACACACCGCGCGATTCTTCACGATCTAAATTTACAGACTGTGTGCGTCTAACGTGGTGTCAATGTTCTGGTCTGTCAGAATTCAGGCTTGAATTTGCATTAAGTTCAATGGAAAATTTATTTTCTTGCCCCTCGAGACTAGCTCTAGACGTGACCATCAGCATTTAGGAAATACATCTATATACCCAGAAATACAGACAAAGCAATTTATCTCTGTGTGAACGACCACTAGACATTATGATGAAATAGAAAATTACCTTGACGTCCCAACCATTATCTATTCTCGCTGCAAATTGCATAACACAAACAACAAGAGTCATTATTGCTGTCCCCAACGCCGCCTATTTTGCATGATTCTAAACAAAGTTCTATCACCAGCAGCGGAACTTGACATTTGCACAACGTGTTGCTTGTGGCACAATCGACTGCACGTTGTTCAATATCCATGGTGCATCATGTTTTCCATGATTCAGTTATAGATTCTATTCAGGTTTCATCGGCCATCAACAGCGTCTACCAAAAGACAATAATGGCATACATTCGGCAACCAGAACGCAGTTTCTACAGAGAGCATGGCCGAAAATTAGCAGGGTTTCCGTGGGTATGGGGATTCTGTGGGGATGGGTATGGGGTGGGTATGGGGATTGAGGTCACCCCACCGCTCCCATAGGGCTTCTATGGGGATTCTGTGGGGATTCTGAAGATTTTTGACATTCACTAGAAACAATCGGAGCTGACATCATATCACACAATCAACTTCGATGTTGAATTACAAATATCACGCAGCCTACTTATCTCACCACTTAAAATGCATGAAATATCAACGCTGATCATTTTCACATTAGTAACACGTGTACGTTCAATAATTTTGAATGACTTATAATGATAGATCCAGGGAGTGTCAAGGACGTCTGAAGTGGAAGAATTCTGCAAGTCTCCTTTGCTGCAGAGCCGAATGGAGACTTACAAATATTTGCTCTTAGCTGATAAAATTATTTGTGATATAATTAAGCTTGTGTGATCAATGCGATTAATCATTATTAACCTAGATTTTAAACTAATTACGATATAGAAGACCTGTTGGGTCCAAGCCACAAGGCAATACACATGAAACTGTTGAATGATTTTCGTCGGATACATGAACAGTGTGATAAAGATTTCTCACACCAAATCATTCAACTGCAACCCATCTATTCGCATTGCAGTCATAGTTATAATGAAAGCTCAGATTTTCACTTGTCCACGACTTGTCAGAACTTTCACTTTCATCTGATAGGCATCCTTGACTGCACACTTAAGTGTGCCTCAATAAATGGTTCATTGTACTACATTTCATCATCATACACAAATGGGTCAACATCCTCTCAATTCTTGTGCAATAATTCGATGACATGAGTGGTCAAGAATATCAGGATGATTTTCGTCGAAGTCTTTATTCATAATATTAGATTAGATTGAGTCAGAACTTTTTCCTTCACTACGTGTAGGCCTATATAGTCCGATTTCTATTGCGAAACAATTCTAGACTTGAGATGCATGAAGGCCAAACTCGCTTTGACATTTTACTTATTTATCGCATTAATGGAGATAGAATTATCAATGATTGCTAAATTCTATCAATTAACGAATATTAAACGGGAGTATTCACACATATGAACATGGCTTGATCCACTGAGCAATAAACGATGGCTATAATACACAATGGTAGTCCACAAACATATGGTGAAGACCTACATCAGAATTTTTGACAGGTGACTTTTTTGTGATAGAGTGACCATTTTGAAATACTGGCAGTGTAACAACATATGAATATTTTTAATTTATGTTCAACGTACCCTGTCTTTGTATGTTGATGAACTTCCTATTATTTGAAAATGGCACCACTATAAGCAAACAACCGAATGATAAACTCACATTGGGAAGCCCAAATACCAACTTACAGGACAGCCCAGGATTATATTCTCAGAAATGGAACATGAAACTCGTACACAATCTATCAAAACAGCCAAATACATGCACTTAGAATTATCTGCAGTAAAAATCGAGTCTTCAGGAAAAGCAGCTGACCAAAAACATTGTGGGAACATTAAGGTCCTTCAGGACTTAAACTAACAGTTAAAATGTCAATAGATACTCGTATATTGATAAATATTCACGCTTGCTTTTGTGAAACATGTTGTACTTAATCACGATTGTCTACAGTGAGGAATTTAAGTATAGTTCTTTTGAAATGAGTGTGTGTATATTTCATGAGAATGCTTCGCATAGCATGTATACATGATATAATGCAAGGTCAGGTTTGACTTTACTTGATGTAGACTGGTTGCTTAGTGTTATAACAGTGAACGGTAAAAGGCAAATATAAGAAACATCGAAATTTCAAAGTAGCGTACTATGCAATGCTCGAGTGTTGTGCAGAATTAAGTACATACTCGTATTAATATTTCATCCCAACATTTCCTTTAGTCTACATGTATAGTTGTTGAATTTTAATACAAATGTGTCTTCTTTAAGGGAGCAGTAATGCAAAACGTGTACCCTTAAATAATCCTGAAGCAAAATGAAGTAGGATAGACATGGTCAATAACTAGGTTAAGTGAACCAAAAATCCAAAGTGAGTAAAAGATGAAGTTTGAAAAGCAAAAGCTGATCAATAACCGATTTGTTATAAAAGCAAAGAAATAAAGACAATGTCGTCATACTAGAAAAAAGAAACATTTCGAGATAGAATTGCGTTTACGGTAAACTACGTTATGGCAGTTTTATGGAAAAAGGAAAAAGAGTTCAGAGTTAATTTCTTTTTGTTCTCAACCGCTGTTGATTTATTTGGACAAGTAAAATAGATTGACGATAATCTTTGAACTTTTTTTTCTGAGAGCCGGGCAAGCGCCACCACTGATGAGGAATGACTTGCATTTACGTCATTATCCGATGACTTCATGTGCGTAGTCTATGCGTAGTGTAGACATGCACAATTCATTTTGCCATCTTAATACAGTGATGTAGGCATGAGCAGCGAAAAGCTGGCAGTAGGCATTGCTTAACGGTAGCCTACAGCACCGTTAGTGAGATAAGAGATTCCCGTGAACAATAGGTGAATTTCTTGGAAATAGGGAATTCTGAATAAAATGGTTGACTTTGATCTTAACCTGTCTGAGAAGCTAAACAATACAAATGGACAAATTCATTAGTCTGTTTATCATCATCATTGAGAAAAAAAATATGACACACGATGAATAATGAAAATATATGACATTTTAGAAAAAAGTATGACATATATATGTCATTTATTTGATGATGAAAATATATGACTGTCATATGAAATATATGATAGTTGGTCACCCTAGTTATGGCAGTTTTATGGAAAAAGGAAAAAAAGTGTCATGTCTCATGAATCATTAAAGAATTAAGAGTGGAATGAGAAGAACCTATGTAAACTGTACGTGTAAGCTGGCGGCAGACGACAAAAACTTACGAATCAGTATAGATAAAGAACACTTATCTGCTAATGCAACCAAATGATTCAAGCAAATGTAAATTTGTGAGTCAAATACGTGAGCATTAAACGAGCATCTAGTCAAACTTTCGCTACAATAATTTCTAAGTGGCAAGTCAGAATCAATGCTCAATAATGATAGAAAATGGGCTACTACAATTTTAAAGAGCAAAAGGTATATACCGAAGATAGAAAAGAAGTCATGAAAGTTGCAACACGCAGTTGGTGACTTTCTTCAAGGACTCCCATTCCACATCTCCGGAGTAAAATACGGCCTTCGGATCGTTGAATGATGTGCAGAAGTTCCACTGAGATGGAGATATTGGACATCAAGCATTCTATACGAACAGGAGCAACATATTAATCAGGATCCTATCCTGTGGGGGCATGGGGATTCTGTACGGATACCCACAGGTTTTTTGTGGGCATGGGGTTGGGTGGGGATTCAAATATCAATCCCCACGGCAACCCTGCAAAAATCCGAATTCCACTTTTTCTGCAATCTGATTGTGAAGATGGCGGAACCATTTTTTTGATCCTAAGAATTTCTCAGCAAAATCTTCCTACTCACACTATAATTTGAAGATCATAATTATAAATGTAATCGTCATTATCGTGCAGTTCTTCTTTCGGGTGGAAGATTTGTGTGTTTCGACTATCTCTGCCTGGACGTAGCCACTACTGAATTTAGTAATTGCTTGACTAACATGTTATGTTTTTTCTTTTTCCACATATAATGAAATTTTAGTTCTGTTGATTGCATTATCTTAAAAGCACGCCACGAAAGAGAAAAGTATGGACAGAGGTGCATGAGCATGAGCAGCATGCACCGCTACAAGGGAATAGTCCGGGAGCTAGCGTGAAGTTGTGCAGGGAACGAGGTAGTACATAAAACTTTCACATAGCATAGTACACCTCTAACCTACTGCAAAACTTCGCGTCTGCCGGATCAGATCATTTGCTTTTCAGATTAAATAGAGAGGATAACACAATCCTATGTATTTCCAATGGTAAAATTGTGACATCTGAGGTGCTGACTCCATTTTTTCGAATTTTTGCTCATGAAAGTTACACAGATTGGTATTTTGTTGAACTGGTTATTATAGAAATCATCTACAGATCATGATCTTTCAAATGAGTTATCATTCAGTGACAGAGGATGAAGTAAAGTGTACAAACAGACACTTTTCGTTGGTGTAACTGCAAATTTTAACATAGAAATTTCAGGAAAATTGTTGATATACTTAAACGAAAAGTGTCTGTTTGTACACTTTACTTCATCCTTTCATATGGTTCAACGAAGCGCATCCTCCACGACCGGAATCTAAGAAGAAGACTGCATTCATTACAAAGAACAGTGAACAACAACAACATTGGAAGGAACTTTTTCAACAGAATACTTCACGCTGACTTTACCATTTGACATTTCCGCCTTCAGTCTACCACTCCTTTTATCTGCTGACTTACTTAACTTGCATAAGAGTTTTCCTTCTTCAACTGTAATCCGTCACGCGTTTGTCATATCGGAATAAAGCTTTTTATTTGCATTTTTTTATTATTATTACATGTACCTTGATTTTCTTCTCATGATAATAATTAGAGGTAGCTTATTCATCACCAGCAATATGATGCTGCATAATTCCTTTGTAATTAATATATTAATATTCTGTAGATAGGCATTCTAATATAGGTTTTCCCGATCAAATATAACACCCTGTCAAACCAAATGTAACACTAGACAATCACTTTGTAGCATGTCAGACCAAATGTAGATTCAATGCAGCGCATCGATTGCAAATCTAATTGTTGGTAGATCAAATATAATCTGTCAGATCAAGTGTTGAATTCTATTCATTCTCCATCGTTCTATTGTGCACCATAGGTAGAACAAATATCAAACTAGTCTCTTTATAAGTGGCAGATACAGACCAAATATATGTTGTTATCATCGGATGCTATCAATGATGCGATATCAAAGAATTTCCGTCATTGACAAGCAGCGCTTGGTAGACGCTCATAGTCATGGCGAGGATTATGTTGCACTCGCCCGCCAACTTGGGATCAAGAGGTCCACAGCGTACGCCATCATTGGAAGAGCCAATGACAATTAAGGCATCGTCGCCTTTCCTCGAGGTGGAGCTCGTCCGCAACGGACTCGTGTGACACCTGCTCTGAGGGAGGCCGCAGTAGCCATTGTGGAGCAACATCCAGACTTCACTCTGGATCAGATAAACTCTGAATTACGCGTAGCTCTTCCGACACACGCGCCGATCGGAAGATCAACGCTTTCGAACATGCTGTATGAGGAGCTAATCGTAATGAAGAAATTAAAGGATGCGCCTGGTCAACGAAATTCGGAGGTGGCAAAGCAAAGACGTAAAGAATTTGCAGAATGGATCATGCAGCTGATGAACAAAGAGCTCATCTTCATAGATGAAGCCGGCATCAATCTGTGGACGAGGAGAACCAGAGGACGCGCACGGGTAGGCGAGCGAGCTGTACGAGTAGTTGGTGGTACAAGAGGACGGAATTTCACTATGACACTTGCTGTTAGTGCTACTAACGGTCTAATTCACCATGATCTGATCAGTGGAGGAATGAATGGCGAACGGTTCAAAGAATTTCAGCGAGAAGTGGTAGAGCATTTTCCCGACGATGGAGTGGAGAAAGTCCTTATTTTCGACAACGCGCCTGCTCATCGAAGTGCTGGTGATGTCAGTCTTCCGCAGACAGTCACACTCGAGTGGCTTCCACCGTACTCACCCATGTTGAATATTGTGGAGAACTGCTTCTCTCAGTGGAAGGCCTCCGTAAAGCGAGGTTTAGTGGAAGTAACAGATCAGCTTCATGATCAAGCTCCTCAGGAGAGAGAAGCCACTTTATGTCAACTTGCGGAGCAGAGTGTGTCGGTCATCACCCCAGAGGAATGTGGCAGCTACTTTAGACATTTGCAGCGGTATTTGCCAGCGTGTTTATTAAAGCAGAACATTTTGATGTAAATTTGATTTGATAATTTATGCACATGGATTATCAAGTTGTTCTCACATTCAAATATTTTTCGGCTTCAGATATTGACCTAAGAAAAGTGGGGTACTCAAAAATTCCTGATCATTCATGTATGTTATCAATTCTTATTCTATTCTTAGGCATGAGTAAATTAATCGTTTTCACATCTTGTATGTTGCGGACATTCACCAGTATGACATTCAATTAATGGTTGATGTTCAAATGTGAAGTTAATTGCATTATTCGTAGCATATCAATTCAATAAGATCTGTATGACACTATATGATTCTTTTATTATATTTGATCTGTCATTGTTAAATTTGCTTTTGACTAATCATCATTATTACATTTGATAACAGCCTTATGCTACATTTGATTTGACAGGTTATATTTGATAACTGCCCTAATGTTACATTTGATTTGACAGGTTATATTTGATAACTGCCCTAATGTTGACGTGTTACATTTGCTTTTATCTATATTACATTTGGTCAAAACAAGTGTTATATTTGATCGGGGAAAACCTAAAAAAACGCAAAAGTTAAGAATATACTCGCTTTCAAGATTTATTTTTTCTAACAATCAAAAATGAAAACCAGTGTAAAACTAATCGAAATAAGTCTATATATTCTTATAGAAAAAAGCGCAAAATTTAAGAATGTGATCGTCTTTAAGATTAATTTTTTTCTAGCAATCAAAATGAAAACCAATGGAAGACTAATTAAAGGACAATGTTTGATGCGATGCAAAGAAATGTCATGTGCTTGCACCTAGCATTATTCAACAAAATTAGGGAGTTTCTTTATAGCGATATTATCAACCAATATGCCTACAAAAATGCTGTCAAAACAATTTAGAATTAGCAATCTCGCCGTACTTATGGGTTGTCTCCCCCAGCACGCTTTCGAAATTGTCTAAAATCCGTAAAAGTGAATCAATCGTCACTAAACTTCAGATAGTACACATATTTTAGCGTATTTTCTATACCCACATTTGTTGGAATGATATAATAACATGATGTACATTTCTTTCTGATTATGGTTTGTGCTCTGATTCCACGAAGCAGTAATTGCTGAGAAATGCAGATTTTCAATGGTTTTGAAATTCCTATGCGTAAAATCTATCAGAATCCGTTTTGTTACTATGTCAAGATTTCCAATAATCTAGTGACTACCTCACTAAATTTGTTAAAATAAAGCTTTACTATGTGGGAACTATATTTTGATCAATATTGCAAGTGGAAAGTTCGCATTGTTGCAAAACTGTAGTATCCTTGTACAGGGGCCTCTTGCTTGGTCCCAATAAGTTTGCAGTTCTGCTGCTATGCATTTTGAATTTGCATTCCAACTCAACGGCTAAGCTTATATATTTCTGAAATCTGATTGCAGATTCGTAGGCTACTCGACAAGCTTAGACAAAGCAACACTGATTTAGATAGGAAGCACACTGAAACAAACAAGAAAAAATCATTTTAAATGGGGAGTTAGGCCAAAGTTATTGAGGAACAACTTAATTAGTCAGGGAGTAACTTAAGACTGCGCCGGTCCACGAGATGTTCATCATACTTCGGCTGAGGAACCCGTAAATAGTAAAAGAGTTAAAAGCGATGCGAATTTTCAGTGATCCGATTCGACTCAAAATTTGCTGATTTGCAAATGCCTTGCCTAAATGCATGCCTATTCATATTCTGTATGCAGCCTATGTATATAGCCTACATGGCCATATACGTGCGTTGTGCGTGCTACACGTATGGACGCATAATGCACAGCACATCTATGAGTTGCGTGCATTCAGCGTTCTTCGCAGAAAATGCATGTAGGCATATGTATTTTGTGCTAAAATAAGTAGACACTATACACAAAAGAAAAACTAGTCAAGCCGGTACAGAGGTCTGTGCAGAGGTCCCGGTATACCGGTGAAGGGTTCCTAGCTCTGATGTGGTTGAACCACACTTGCTGCGAATCGAGCTTGAGACGATCCAAGATGGAAATTCCCTCGATTTACTCGCGGAACATTTCCTTGCCTTCACTTGCGATAATGTATAGTTCAACATTTTGGGAAACATCATTCTTAATTAATGGATTTACGTGAAGCTAATCGCAAATGAGATACTTGTGCAATTATGAATAAAGACGGAATTGTGAAATTAAATTGCGAAGCTTCTTGAGTGCTAATAGACCCCTGCGCCGCCGCCGCCGGTCACTTTTCGGCGTCGCGCCGGCGGAGACATTTTTCGTTTTATTTTATGGAGTAACTGTCTCCACTGCCTTTCTAACTGGAACTTAGGAACGTATCGTTTGTTCCTGAGGAAATAATTCAGCTTTAATAATAAAATTGTCATTAAAAACTGTTTGTGCTCAGTTTTATGCAGGGGTGTCGTATTTCTGTTAAAAAAATCACAATTGTTGCCTGCTACCTCTGTCCCTTTGAAAGAGTATGGAGTGTTGGTGGATTACTTGTTAGTGCAGAACGATCTTCTATTAGACCAGACCGCATCAACAAAATAATTTTTATTCATTACATTTATAACCTCTGTAAAGACAATATTCAATAGAGTAAATTAAACTTGTATTTCTTCAATTTCAACCACGATAATGATTCGTAGGCTTTACATGTAGAATATAGATAACTGATATATTTTCTTAATTCATTCTCGCTTTCATACAATATGAACGAAGTCCTATGCCACTAATATTTTAGTGGTGTTTGTGCTTACAACCTAAAGTATACAGAAAAAAGCTTACAAAAAGCTTACAAAAAGCATGCAAAAAAGCTTACAACCTAAAAAATATTTTTAGCTTTTATTTTAGTTATGTTTCATACATAGGCTAACTTTGTATATGTAGGTCCGTGAATTGTGCCGACTGGGTAGGCTACATGCATCACAACATTTTCAGATGGTGAATATTTACCGAATTCTTATGCATTAATTTTAATCAGTTATGAAATTTAGACTATCCGTTTTTTTCGATTAAGCGAATGATAAAGAAGAATAGGCCTATACTTAGATACAAAGGAGAGATCCAACTTCTATTCTCATGAGCTCAACAGATGTGCGCCGATAAACGCCGCCGCCGATGAAAATATATCGGGCGGCGCAAGGGGTCTACTATATAATGCATTGCATCTATAGACATTCACTTTCTTGCGTCGATTATACGGAACGAACGCGACACTCTTAACTTTTTTCTACGTGGTTATCCTACTTGAGAGTCAATCGCAAAACCGAAATGTGGCAGCATTCAAGAAGTGCTTGATTTTTATACAGAGAATCTGATAACTTCCAAAATCTGCAAAAATTTGCATATCTCACATTTGGTGCTGGATCACGACTCGAATTCATTTAATAAAATCAAAACTGCATGCACATTGTCGATTTAATTAATACTGATTTGCTACTCTAGTTAACATATTCTATGAAGGTTGCTATTAGAATACTGTGCAGCAACTGGTAATTGTGTGTCACTTTCTGACACTTTCTGAATAATTCACGCAAAACTGGTATAGACCTACTTATAATCTTGAATTCGAGACTTCGGTATTTGGAAAATATTGAACTCGAGACTGAGAGGCGAGATATAGTTTGAATAGACTATTACAATGACAGCTAGCTCATGAAATTGAGCTATATTGAGCTATTGAGCTCATGACATCATTCAACGATCCGAAGGCCGTATTTTACTCCGGAGATGTGGAATGGGAGTCCTTGAAGAAAGTCACCAACTGCGTGTTGCAACTTTCATGACTTCTTTTCTATCTTCGGTATATACCTTTTGCTCTTTAAAATTGTAGTAGCCCATTTTCTATCATTATTGAGCATTGATTCTGACTTGCCACTTAGAAATTAT
Organism: Prostheceraeus crozeri; assembly: GCA_907163375.1. Classification (NCBI taxonomy): domain Eukaryota; kingdom Metazoa; phylum Platyhelminthes; order Polycladida; family Euryleptidae; genus Prostheceraeus; species Prostheceraeus crozeri. The sequence continues at coordinate 275,986 of CAJQUW010005239.1, forward strand.
TGTAGCGAAAGTTTGACTAGATGCTCGTTTAATGCTCACGTATTTGACTCACAAATTTACATTTGCTTGAATCATTTGGTTGCATTAGCAGATAAGTGTTCTTTATCTATACTGATTCGTAAGTTTTTGTCGTCTGCCGCCAGCTTACACGTACAGTTTACATAGGTTCTTCTCATTCCACTCTTAATTCTTTAATGATTCATGAGACATGACACTTTTTTTCCTTTTTCCATAAAACTGCCATAACTAGGGTGACCAACTATCATATATTTCATATGACAGTCATATATTTTCATCATCAAATAAATGACATATATATGTCATACTTTTTTCTAAAATGTCATATATTTTCATTATTCATCGTGTGTCATATTTTTTTTCTCAATGATGATGATAAACAGACTAATGAATTTGTCCATTTGTATTGTTTAGCTTCTCAGACAGGTTAAGATCAAAGTCAACCATTTTATTCAGAATTCCCTATTTCCAAGAAATTCACCTATTGTTCACGGGAATCTCTTATCTCACTAACGGTGCTGTAGGCTACCGTTAAGCAATGCCTACTGCCAGCTTTTCGCTGCTCATGCCTACATCACTGTATTAAGATGGCAAAATGAATTGTGCATGTCTACACTACGCATAGACTACGCACATGAAGTCATCCGATAATGACATAAATGCAAGTCATTCCTCATCAGTGGTGGCGCTTGCCCGGCTCTCAGAAAAAAAAGTTCAAAGATTATCGTCAATCTATTTTACTTGTCCAAATAAATCAACAGCGGTTGAGAACAAAAAGAAATTAACTCTGAACTCTTTTTCCTTTTTCCATAAAACTGCCATAACGTAGTTTACCGTAAACGCAATTCTATCTCGAAATGTTTCTTTTTTCTAGTATGACGACATTGTCTTTATTTCTTTGCTTTTATAACAAATCGGTTATTGATCAGCTTTTGCTTTTCAAACTTCATCTTTTACTCACTTTGGATTTTTGGTTCACTTAACCTAGTTATTGACCATGTCTATCCTACTTCATTTTGCTTCAGGATTATTTAAGGGTACACGTTTTGCATTACTGCTCCCTTAAAGAAGACACATTTGTATTAAAATTCAACAACTATACATGTAGACTAAAGGAAATGTTGGGATGAAATATTAATACGAGTATGTACTTAATTCTGCACAACACTCGAGCATTGCATAGTACGCTACTTTGAAATTTCGATGTTTCTTATATTTTCCTTTTACCGTTCACTGTTATAACACTAAGCAACCAGTCTACATCAAGTAAAGTCAAACCTGACCTTGCATTATATCATGTATACATGCTATGCGAAGCATTCTCATGAAATATACACACACTCATTTCAAAAGAACTATACTTAAATTCCTCACTGTAGACAATCGTGATTAAGTACAACATGTTTCACAAAAGCAAGCGTGAATATTTATCAATATACGAGTATCTATTGACATTTTAACTGTTAGTTTAAGTCCTGAAGGACCTTAATGTTCCCACAATGTTTTTGGTCAGTGCTTTTCCTGAAGACTCGATTTTTACTGCAGATAATTCTAAGTGCATGTATTTGGCTGTTTTGATAGATTGTGTACGAGTTTCATGTTCCATTTCTGAGAATATAATCCTGGGCTGTCCTGTAAGTTGGTATTTGGGCTTCCCAATGTGAGTTTATCATTCGGTTGTTTGCTTATAGTGGTGCCATTTTCAAATAATAGGAAGTTCATCAACATACAAAGACAGGATACGTTGAACATAAATTAAAAATATTCATATGTTGTTACACTGCCAGTATTTCAAAATGGTCACTCTATCACAAAAAAGTCACCTGTCAAAAATTCTGATGTAGGTCTTCACCATATGTTTGTGGACTACCATTGTGTATTATAGCCATCGTTTATTGCTCAGTGGATCAAGCCATGTTCATATGTGTGAATACTCCCGTTTAATATTCGTTAATTGATAGAATTTAGCAATCATTGATAATTCTATCTCCATTAATGCCGATAAATAAGTAAAATGTCAAAGCGAGTTTGGCCTTCATGCATCTCAAGTCTAGAATTGTTTCGCAATAGAAATCGGACTATATAGGCCTACACGTAGTGAAGGAAAAAGTTCTGACTCAATCTAATCTAATATTATGAATAAAGACTTCGACGAAAATCATCCTGATATTCTTGACCACTCATGTCATCGAATTATTGCACAAGAATTGAGAGGATGTTGACCCATTTGTGTATGATGATGAAATGTAGTACAATGAACCATTTATTGAGGCACACTTAAGTGTGCAGTCAAGGATGCCTATCAGATGAAAGTGAAAGTTCTGACAAGTCGTGGACAAGTGAAAATCTGAGCTTTCATTATAACTATGACTGCAATGCGAATAGATGGGTTGCAGTTGAATGATTTGGTGTGAGAAATCTTTATCACACTGTTCATGTATCCGACGAAAATCATTCAACAGTTTCATGTGTATTGCCTTGTGGCTTGGACCCAACAGGTCTTCTATATCGTAATTAGTTTAAAATCTAGGTTAATAATGATTAATCGCATTGATCACACAAGCTTAATTATATCACAAATAATTTTATCAGCTAAGAGCAAATATTTGTAAGTCTCCATTCGGCTCTGCAGCAAAGGAGACTTGCAGAATTCTTCCACTTCAGACGTCCTTGACACTCCCTGGATCTATCATTATAAGTCATTCAAAATTATTGAACGTACACGTGTTACTAATGTGAAAATGATCAGCATTGATATTTCATGCATTTTAAGTGGTGAGATAAGTAGGCTGCGTGATATTTGTAATTCAACATCGAAGTTGATTGTGTGATATGATGTCAGCTCCGATTGTTTCTAGTGAATGTCAAAAATCTTCAGAATCCCCACAGAATCCCCATAGAAGCCCTATGGGAGCGGTGGGGGTGACCTCAATCCCCATCCCCACAGAATCCCCATACCCACGGAAACCCTGCTAATTTTCGGCCATGCTCTCTGTAGAAACTGCGTTCTGGTTGCCGAATGTATGCCATTATTGTCTTTTGGTAGACGCTGTTGATGGCCGATGAAACCTGAATAGAATCTATAACTGAATCATGGAAAACATGATGCACCATGGATATTGAACAACGTGCAGTCGATTGTGCCACAAGCAACACGTTGTGCAAATGTCAAGTTCCGCTGCTGGTGATAGAACTTTGTTTAGAATCATGCAAAATAGGCGGCGTTGGGGACAGCAATAATGACTCTTGTTGTTTGTGTTATGCAATTTGCAGCGAGAATAGATAATGGTTGGGACGTCAAGGTAATTTTCTATTTCATCATAATGTCTAGTGGTCGTTCACACAGAGATAAATTGCTTTGTCTGTATTTCTGGGTATATAGATGTATTTCCTAAATGCTGATGGTCACGTCTAGAGCTAGTCTCGAGGGGCAAGAAAATAAATTTTCCATTGAACTTAATGCAAATTCAAGCCTGAATTCTGACAGACCAGAACATTGACACCACGTTAGACGCACACAGTCTGTAAATTTAGATCGTGAAGAATCGCGCGGTGTGTATAGTATTTCCATTTGACGAATTTATCACAAAGAAAATTTGAGTTAAAGATATACTTGACTTTTCGCTTGACAGGCATGCCTGCAATCTGATCGTAGAAGTTCGTAGGTTCTTTAATAAGAGCAAGAGAGTTGCTTCTGCATTGCGCGCTCTTGACCAATCATACAAGCCACAGAAAGACGAATATCTATGTCAATATCTATCACTTGTTACCATTGCTTACAATGGCTGGAATAGGATTGTGTCCGCTCTAGAAATTGTGTCCACATACGCAAATGAATCTATCTCTGTGGTCGTTCGTCTGTGCAATCGATCGATTACCGGTGGCTGCTTTTTAATGTTTGATCATCATTCATGGCCTGCGGTGTGATCCTTTTCAGTTTCTTCGATGCTACCGACTATGTCGGCAGTGTACCTGTATATATTTTGTTTTTCTATTATCATTGCCATGAATAGTGTGATCTGTCCTGCAATAAACCGACGAGGTCGCTCTTTGAATCACAATAACCTAGCAGAAATTCGTGCCTTATTGAACGAAATAGACGATCTTGTTGCAGTTGAAGAAGCTCCAGAAAATTACGACTATTTTGAATATGAGGACGAATCGCATCCGGGCGAATATGATAATACTCGAAGGGAAACATATGAAGAACGAGACACTGACGACGGAGATCCTGATGAGCTATCTGTCTGGGCAATTGTTCATGATCCAACTGACTTCGAGCTGTTGCGTGATTTAATAGAAAACGCATGTCATCGAAATAATCAAGAGAAGACCCATCGAATTAGTCGAAGCAGATGGCCAGAATTAAGAATATCAGCTCACAATCATCAATATACTACATGATATACTTAAACGAAAAGTGTCTGTTTGTACACTTTACTTCATCCTCTGTCGCTGAATGATAACTCATTTGAAAGATCATGATCTGTAGATGATTTCTATAATAACCAGTTCAGCAAAATACCAACCTGTGTAACTTTTATGAGCAAAAATTCGAAAAAAATGGAGTCAGCACCTCAGATGTCACAATTTTACCATTGGAAATACATAGGATTGTGTTATCCTCTCTATTTAATCTGAAAAGCAAATGATCTGATCCGGCAGACGCGAAGTTTTGCAGTAGGTTAGAGGTGTACTATGTGAAAGTTTTATGTACTACCTCGTTCCCTGCACAACTTCACGCTAGTTCCCGGACTAGAAAGAGCAAAGAATCATTATAGAGAAATAGAGCATTGCTATTCAGAGCACTATATTCAGATTCAAGAAAAGACGCCTTGTGATTCATAAAATCATGCCGCTAAAAATTGAATTAAAAATATGACATCTCAGCCAAGATGCTTTCAATAGAATCTCAACTTTTATTTAGAGACTTTCAGGGACTTGCATCAGAAAGCAGCTCATGAAATTTCCCCATCATCAGCCTAATTTCTGCTTAATCATGATGCTTGTCGCAGACATCGAACATCAAGCATTTGTTGATGTTCGATGTGTTGCTTTTTATCAAATATTTACTCCTTTTTGATATCCAACTTGTTTCACACTACTTACAAAGGGGACGTCATCTCGGTAGTGTATAAATACAGGAATAATCTCAAAAAAGTTTTGCTTTTTAGAAAAAGCTCAAATAATTTTTTGGACAGCAGGAACGCAATCTCCGCAAAGAACTGAATCCATATGAAGTAAATGGGTCGGCATTGCTACATTCAGATTTGACAGAATCATAAAATTATTCATTCTTTCTTGGCTGAAATTTCAAGTTTCTACCTCCATTTTCCATGCGATGAAAATGGAATTAAAAAAAAAATTTCAGCCAAGAAAGCACAATAAGATGACGACATTTTTATGAAGACTTGCATATAATGCAGCTCATGAACTTCCATTGATAATCAGCCTAATTTACGCATAATTAAGATGCTAGTTAGCAAATGCTAATTCTTTTGATATCAACTTGCTTCATGGTACTTTTAAAGGGGCGTCTCGGGAGTAGATATATACAAGAATAATTTTTTAAAAAATAGCTTTTAAAACCGCACAAATAATTTTTTGGAACACAGGAACGAATTCTCCGCAAAAAACTGAATCTTTTTATGAAAAACTTTCACTGTGTGCAGAAACTTGTTTGAGTCGACATTCTACCTACATATACTTTGTAATTTCTACACATATAGTCTAGGAAATTTAAGTAAAAAAATAGCCGTAGTTGGAATAAATTGCAAGATTTGATATTAAGGTTTCATTTAAGTCTTAAACTTCCATTAAGCACATTGGTGAAGTTTTATAGAAATTGATGCAAATTTAGTGGTTCAATTCTTACTTTTTCTACCAGGAATTTATTTAAAGCCACTTGATTTTTAACACACTTGAAATGAGCTAAACGCATTATAAATATAAATATTCAAAGAATTAAACTGTCAGCTGACTAAGCTCTTTCTATAATTACCGTGGGTTCAATTGCTCACAAATTTTCCGAGTGAAATAATTTTCTAAAAGTTGATATAATGATATCGAAGTAATAGGGAACTGACTCCAAAAAAGTATTAGATATCATGTCATTCATACGGAAAAGTGATGAGTGATGGATGGCTACTTTGTCGAAGTCATGATGAAAATGACACGGAAATATATTTTTAGCATTATGCTACTATCTAAAGAAAAAGGATTTATTTTGCATGACGCCACATTGAAGCCCATTCAGAAATACTGTGCCTAGGTAATTTGAAAAATATAATATCAGTCAAACTGGAAAATGTATGATCAGTCATTATTTCTTTAATATTGCTTTTCTTGTTCTGAAGTAGTCACTAGGTAATCTTTTGTGCTTTTTCTATTGGTAATGCAAGAGTTAGGTCAGTATAAGTTGTTGCACGTCACGATGAAATGAACGAATAACATTCTTATTATCTAAAATATAATCAGTCTGAACTATTTTATGAGGCGGAGATCGAAGCTGAATGTCTTGTGAATCCACATAAAGCAAATACGTTAACAAAGTTTGAGCTCAATCGGTTTTGGGTTCTCCGTCGGGGCACTCCGAACATGATTACAGACATCTTGACACCGCTTTGGGACAACGCTGATGAGCGCTGTATTTACGTTTGAAGGTCGAAGAAAGTCAATAACTCATCAAAAAAACGTACTTGACTTGATGTATTAGAATGACCACACATACAGCGTTTATGTATTCATAGCACTATTTTTTTTCCTAAGTAGGCTACTATCATTCAAGTACTATGTATGGTCAATTTCCCGTGCCGGTACACTCATGTGTTTAGCTCAATTTGATGGGATGTCTTATATTTGGGGTTGATAGTTAACTAAAAATCTGTCGGCAGAACTGAACGGATTTAGTTTTCTGGTGATAGAATTTTGGTTCATGAATAGCCCCTTTGAAAGTGAATAAGCGGGTTTAGAATTCTAGAATGGCCTCAAACTAGATCATTCATCGGTAGTCAGTGTATTTGTATCGGAGTGTAGTGCTCCACTCTGGTGCTTTTGGGAGTAATGATACAACGACTGACAATCTGAGCCCAGTTTCGCTACCTCTTTATAGGAGCAGCGAAGAAGGGACGATCTAGGCGGTAAGCCTAGTTCGACACGTGTTAGTCTTCAGAGTGCAAGTTATGACTACGGCGCACTAGATATGCAATTCGGAATTCAGCAGGGAGATCCTTCCAGTCCTGCATTATTTTCCTTTGATCCATTCTACCGCCAAGATTCATTGATCTGAGCTGTATTGTCTATGATGAACCAATGAAAAGCAATTGCTGTTGACCCGCTTATTGGAGAAACGCTATCATCTCGATTTTCATACAGCTTCCGGGTTGATGAGGAATGGCTTTGCATAGCCCAAACTGCACAAGTTCTACACTCTTGTGCAGTGATGACAGCCATTTATCAGCACTTGATTCAATGATTTCTGATAGTTTGTCAAGATTTTCCAATGACGATTTTACCCATGATTGGTGCACAAAACAACCTTTCAGTCACATTTGGGACTGTGTTGTTCGACGAGTTCGTGATGTCTCACATTCTGCATAATTATCATAATTGTTTTTCAACAGCTCCGTTAATGATGCTGGCATAGAATTACTGATATTTTGGTGTCAGTAGCGCGGCTTGATGCCTAGCCTAATCCTATGTTGTCTTGGGGGATGAAACCAAATTCGAAATAGGTAAACTCAGTTATTATACTTATTATCTATAGCCTAAGGATGGCAATATGTGGTTTCTTTAATATTTGGCTAGGAAGAACTAGCTCTATCTCAAAATCAAATGCCTTTTCGATAAAATAGGTGCTATTTTCTATAGCTAACAGATGCTATTTTAATGCCAATACATGATAGGACTCCGACTCGAAAACATTGTCTCGAAAAACATAACATCTTGGGGAATCATCGCAAATATTTACAAGCAATGCCTTTGGGTCGATCCTGTAATGAATGAAAGCTTAACTTTGTTACGTAAGATATTTCATAAGTAAGTAACCTTTTATTTATAGGCCTATCCTTGAAAACGCACTTTCATAGGCACTTAAAACGGTATTTCTCAATTGCAGCATGCTACGCATATCTCAACGTACATGAAAACTATAAGTCTAGCAGAATATTTCAAAAAATCTGATTTTTTTAATCACTGACATATTTAGCCTACAGATCCAAACTGTGTAATTAGGACTATCATTTCGTCAGACCAAACCTCCCTTGGCTACTCAACAGAGGCTGTTGTGCAGCTCTAGAGTCAGTGATTGTATTCGAACTCCTGTAGCACCGGAGCGGAGTTTTTCAACTCCGATACAAATAGACTGACTTCCAATAGGAGCAAAAGAGCATCGATTTGGTTTTAATTGAATTACGCAATATTTCAAAAGTACCAATGCAAAGTCACCACTTCTAACGAAGTCTTCTGGTATGTTTAATAATCAGCATTTTGTGCGTAGACTAACCGTAGTTAATACAGCCAACCATTCAGCAAACACGTTTATAAATGGAAATACTAAGGTAGAAAATGTACATCTACCTGAGAAAAACACGCTTTAATGAGACAGGCGTAATTATGTGGAACTTCATTTCAGATTTCAATGTCTACAATTTGAAACATATATAAATGTGATACGTATTAACGATTTACGATCTTAGAGTCAGTTTTTATTCCAATCATCTCAGATCTGCCAGACCACCCTCATATTTTCTTGCAGTCAGCGTGTGAACTTCATCGAAAAAAATTAGATCCCGAAGATGACTTTTAGAGGTCATGCATAGTTCCTCATGTCCATCCATAAAAAGCATCATAAGTCTTTCGTAAAAAAAAGTCATAGGCTATTTCGGAGATCATTGTAGCCTCATTGCTTTAAATTTTGTAGAGTTGTTGTTTTGTAGTTGAACTCAGTAGGAAATCAACTGAACGATCACAGATTTCACCAGATGAGAATAAACATGCGTGAAATTACTTCCCATCATTCATTTCCTCAGTTGTTGATAAGTCTAGATGGGTGATGAACTTGTCTGATAGGGCTCTGAATGAATCAAAGCTTCAAGTCCTAAAAAAGAACGTCCCCAAAACAGTAACTTAAATGTAAATATAATCAGTGAAGTTGAAAATGCCAGCAAGCAGAATACTGTGTTATTCGTCAGATTCATCAGAACTCGTTAAGTATCATCTGCCACACGTGCTGGTTGAAAATGATGAAGCGTGATTGTATTCAGTTTTGTCCTGCAGATGTTGATGAAAACAGAGCACGTGTAAATGCGTGCAGCGAACATTGATATTAGAAAGAAAAATCACTTTTTGTTACGCATGACACGCAGAGGCAACCTTGTTAGAATGTTGTTGAAAAAGAATTAGACTTATTTTCTGAAAGGTGGTTAACATACTCATTTATAACTTGTCGTTTTGAGAGGAAGCATTTTGGTGTTGCAAATTAGCGTACGCGATCTTCTGAAACTAAAATGACGAAGTCGATCAGTCGCAAGCAAGTTCTACTCATACCCTAATTTAATTCCTTAGCGGTGTACCTGATGTCAGAAGTCTCTATGTTGGCTACGACGTACGAGCCGCTTGAGTTAAGGCTATTACACAAACCGCTCTGAGACTTTCACTGGCTATGGAAAATTTATAAATAGACATTAAGAGAAAACAATGGTCTTGGAGTGATGCCGCTGGGGGAATGCATCAATATTGCCAAGAGTAAGATTTAGGATGCCCAGGGAGGGATTCGAACCCTCTTCTCCAAAACCATTGTAAGCATTTTGAATACAGATGAATTGATTGAAGTGATGAGTAATAGAATTCAGAAGGTTAGTATGAGGAGAAATGAAATTGAGTCGGACGTTCATAGGGCATTTGAATTCAAGCTTGGGTAAAATAATTTTTCAGAAGATACAATTGTTGTGAATCGCATTTTGTAGAAAATCAAAGAGCGGTGTTCATATAAATATGAAATGTTTGGGTGATTGCGAAAAGGTTTCATCCACGAGAGTAGCAATGCGCATATGCTTGTATCCTGAAAAGAGAAGAAGAAGCGGATAATATTTGATCAGAATTCGTAGATTTGGTGTGCAAATATTCAAAAACAATTGATGGGAATCGCAAATATTTCATTCCGTTATCTACTACTGTTTACTACTACTTATCTACTACTGTACAGCACTTATCTACTACCGTTATCTATCTACCGTTACTTATCTACTACCGTTATCTACTACTGTACAGCACTTCAATATTACATGAAGAATTTAATTCAATTCCATCATTACATTATGATACGAAATCATTGCTCCTTCCAGAGAAGAAGTCAAGACTGTAAAATATGAGCTTCGTTTATCTGTTGGTCAACATCACCCGTTCATCTCCATACAGCAACGAATATGTACATGTCATGAAATCAAAGCGAGTCAATATTTTAATATTGTATTGATTCTATCATCATAACATGAAAATGGAATAGTCATCATAGGATGCAAACACAAGAAGCTGCATTTCACTTCAATTGCTGAATTCCAGGAATATTTTGTCAAGTACCCAAATAAACGACGATTTCTTAAAGATTTTTTTCTTAACAGATGACAATGCACGGCTGTCTAATGATCTTGTGATATGATTATTTTCCATTTTGATACCAAACTACATTGTGCATTTGTGATTCTTTTGTACCTATTCACAGATTTTTGAGTTGCTGTGGGATATTTTCTATGAGTTAAAAGATGAATTATTGTAGTTTCTGATCTGGATGATGAAGTGTAGGGAAATTCAGAAAAATGCGGAAGTCAACAGAGCAACATTGATATGCCTATCTCGAAGCCGAACACACTCATGATCCTCCAGTGTTGTGGAGATCACCCAGTAGTAGTAGACAGAAGTGAGTCATAGCTTACTCTTCGCTGCCTATATTACATAACTGAATGGAAGACCTGTACATTTACTCATGAAAGAAATAAGCAGGTTCTTACAAAAATTGCAAAACATTGAGAGCATGATTTATGACATTTTACTGAGGGAAATTTACGTAGCTGACAATAGATTGATGGAAAGAGCTCATTCCTAACACAGCAAGCACGATTTTCTTAATATGCATGCTACCAAACTGGCCTTGGTGAAGAAGAAACATAGCAACCTGTCTAGCTGCATGTGGTCATATTTTTGCATGAAAATGAGAACGTCATGAAAATTAAGTTTTTGCACATCAATAGTTCAATATATATCATGATTCCTTCACCGTCTCCAGACTATTTCACCCCAAAGCATGACGTTGAGATTCAATCAATTCGCAGGGGAACACTACGAAAATAACAGTTGAATAGCAGTAGTGATGGTCAAATTCGCTCAAAATTTGCCTATCTTTTCGTCATAAAGTCAGCGATCGGTTATAGAAACATTGAGATCGACGGGGGTTTCTCCACATGTCTGAGTAGTATTTGGTCTTGCGAGTGTGGAGAATGCTTGAAACCGCCGCTGATCGCAGGGGAACACTACGAAAATAACAGTTGAATAGCAGTAGTGATGGTCAAATTCGCTCAAAATTTGCCTATCTTTTCGTCATAAAGTCAGCGATCGGTTATAGAAACATTGAGATCGACGGGGGTTTCTCCACATGTCTGAGTAGTATTTGGTCTTGCGAGTGTGGAGAATGCTTGAAACCGCCGCCGATCGCAGGGGAACACTACGAAAATAACAGTTGAATAGCAGTAGTGATGGTCAAATTCGCTCAAAATTTGCCTATCTTTTCGTCATAAAGTCAGCGATCGGTTATAGAAACATTGAGATCGACGGGGGTTTCTCCACATGTCTGAGTAGTATTTGGTCTTGCGAGTGTGGAGAATGCTTGAAACCGCCGCCGATCGCAGGGGAACACTACGAAAATAACAGTTGAATAGCAGTAGTGATGGTCAAATTCGCTCAAAATTTGCCTATCTTTTCGTCATAAAGTCAGCGATCGGTTATAGAAACATTGAGATCGACGGGGGTTTCTCCACATGTCTGAGTAGTATTTGGTCTTGTGAGTGTGGAGAATGCTTGAAACCGCCGCCGATCGCAGGGGAACACTACGAAAATAACAGTTGAATAGCAGTAGTGATGGTCAAATTCGCTCAAAATTTGCCTATCTTTTCGTCATAAAGTCAGCGATCGGTTATAGAAACATTGAGATCGACGGGAGTTTCTCCACATGTCTGAGTAGTATTTGGTCTTGCGAGTGTGGAGAATGCTTGAAACCGCCGCCGATCGAAGGAGAACACTACGAAAATAACAGTTGAATAGCAGTAGTGATGGTCAAATTCGCTCAAAATTTGCCTATCTTTTCGTCATAAAGTCAGCGATCGGTTATAGAAACATTGAGATCGACGGGGGTTTCTCCACATGTCTGAGTAGTATTTGGTCTTGCGAGTGTGGAGAATGCTTGAAACCGCCGCCGATCGCAGGGGAACACTACGAAAATAACAGTTGAATAGCAGTATTGATGGTCAAATTCGCTCAAAATATGCCTATCTTTTCGTCATAAAGTCAGCGATCGGCAGTGGCGGATTCAAGGGGGGGGGGCCTACCCGGCCGTGGCCGGGGGTGTGATACTCAGAATACAAATCTCCATCAGTTAAGTTAGTGTTCGATCTCTTTTTGATTTATCAATCAATGATGACTGATGAGAGAAACATGCAAGGAAATCTGATGACGTAAGGCATTTTCTGTCTTCATCAGATCATGGACTTCCAGATGATAAAAGAAATAAAATAAAAGCGAAGCTGTGTTTCAACAGTCTATAATGCTACTCCACCACCGTTCGTTGTTACTGTAAGTTTCAATCGATCAAGTTATTTTTGACAGTCGTGCATGCCGTGTGGAGTGGATGAGGATTGAAACAACTGATATCGTTTACAGCAGCGCTGGCCTCTACTTGCCAAGTCCAAGTCGGCCGTTTCTCATCCATCACTTTCATGTCCAGGTGCTATTATCTAGAAGTCCATGATCAGACTTAACATTTCAACGCCGTCAGCGATGTACTATTGAATGGCGATTCGCTTGCACACGCGGAGGTTTCTTTGTTGGCAATTGCAATGACTTGTAAATATTGTGTGCATATGCTTGCGAGACTGCGAACTGCTGATTCAGATGTAGATGATTAATGACTAAGAAGGAAACGCTATCCCTCTCTTATATTACATTTAGCTGCTTGTTGTTGACATACATGCAAGTCAAAGTCCACTGTGAACATGAGTGAGAGACCGCCAACGAAACGAAGGAAAATATCTGATTTCTTTGAGTCTGTGAAGAAAACGGATGCTACTTCTACAAATCAAAATACTATGAGCACGTCATCGTATAATTTGTCATCTCAAAATCTCTCCTGTTAGTCCTCGTCATCTAAAATAGGAATACAAGGAGAGTCGAAAAATACATCTTCGTCTTATTCGACGTCATCATCCAAAACGCCAGAATTGAAGTCTCAAAGTTTCGAGGTCGACGGAAATGGAATAGGAGAAAGCGACATTGCTCGAGCATTACAACATCCTGGTGGACCAGTCCAAAAAATGAGCAAAGAGAGAAGTACATATTCTTCTGATGCTTGCAGTATTCATTCCACAATAACTAAAGTTGATTTTATTGTTTCTCTAGTAATACTGAACTCAGTGATGACTGTAACCAAACGTCTCGCATGCGTAATACAATCTGCCTCAAATGACTTGATTTCCGCTCTACAACACGTCGACACAGTGATAGATTTACTCAAATCAAGAAGGAATGAAGAGTTCTTCTCTGAATTGTTCGAAAAGATTGAAAAGTTGACAACAAGACCGATACAAACTCCGAGAAACAGTTGGAACGCAGGTACATCGAACGAACGTACCATCCACCACACCAATTGAATATTATCGCCGAGGAATATATTACCCTTTTCTTGATGGACTGATTTCCCTACTACATGATCGTTTTAGTGGTCATGCTGCTAGTGTGATGCACCTCTCCAAGCTGCTTCCTAACAATGTAACTAATACTGCGTTTGAAGATATTCTTCCTGCTGTGGAATTGTATTCTGAATATCTAAATGGAAAATTGGACGAATTGGAAGGCGAATTAAGACTTTTAGTTGGAACATTAAGACTTTACTTAAAATCTTCGCCTTATTACCGGTTTCATCTGCAAGCGCCGAAAGGACATTTTCAGTCTTGAAACATTTGAAAAGTTATCTGCGATCTAACATGTCAGAAGAGCGCTTAACTGGTCTGACATTAGCTTACATTCATCGTGACATGGACTGCGAAAAAACCGTTGATGCCGTCGTACAATTATTTGCAAGAAAGCAAACAAGAATATCTATGTGACCCGACCCCTTCACTTCTAAGACTGTAAGTACGAACTTTTCCTTCTTGACTCTATATTCACGATGTGTAGAAATTATAGGCGTTTCACGAATATACATGAGCGTTTCATATTAACATATTGTGTGACATTTTGCATAGGCTACTAACATTAAGTCTGGTGGCCTACATATATGAGAGAATTATATTTTATACAAATTGACTAAACCAAGGATTAATTATAACTATTTCTGCTTTCGGTTTTACATGTCTTAAAACGTACAGGTTGATATCATTTCAATATTTTATTTTTCATTACTTTGTTGAATGACAGTATTTTCGAAACCCATGACTGTAAGTAAAAGCCCCCAGAACTTAAATTCAGGATCAGCCGCTGGGCCCCCCTGTGGTCGAATCCTGGATCCGCCACTGGCGATCGGTTATAGAAACATTGAGATCGACGGGGGTTTCTCCACATGTCTGAGTAGTATTTGGTCTTGTGAGTGTGGAGAATGCTTGAAACCGCCGCCGATCGCAGGGGTACACTACGAAAATAACAGTTGAATAGCAGTAGTGATGGTCAAATTCGCTCAAAATTTGCCTATCTTTTCGTCATAAAGTCAGCGATCGGTTATAGAAACATTGAGATCGACGGAGGTTTCTCCACATGTCTGAGTAGTATTTGGTCTTGTGAGTGTGGAGAATGCTTGAAACCGCCGCCGATCGCAGGGGAACACTACGAAAATAACAGTTGAATAGCAGTAGTGATGGTCAAATTCGCTCAAAATTTGCCTATCTTTTCGTCATAAAGTCAGCGATCGGTTATAGAAACATTGAGATCGACGGGGGTTTCTCCACATGTCTGAGTAGTATTTGGTCTTGCGAGTGTGGAGAATGCTTGAAACCGCCGCCGATCGCAGGGGAACACTACGAAAATAACAG
The DNA here is from genome assembly GCA_907163375.1 of Prostheceraeus crozeri. Taxonomy (NCBI): domain Eukaryota; kingdom Metazoa; phylum Platyhelminthes; order Polycladida; family Euryleptidae; genus Prostheceraeus; species Prostheceraeus crozeri. Next base: position 291,291 of record CAJQUW010005239.1, read on the forward strand.
TTGAATAGCAGTAGTGATGGTCAAATTCGCTCAAAATTTGCCTATCTTTTCGTCATAAAGTCAGCGATCGGTTATAGAAACATTGAGATCGACGGGGGTTTCTCCACATGTCTGAGTAGTATTTGGTCTTGCGAGTGTGGAGAATGCTTGAAACCGCCGCCGATCGCAGGGGAACACTACGAAAATAACAGTTGAATAGCAGTAGTGATGGTCAAATTCGCTCAAAATTTGCCTATCTTTTCGTCATAAAGTCAGCGATCGGCAGTGGCGGATTCAAGGGGGGGGCCTACCCGGCCGTGGCCGGGGGTGTGATACTCAGAATACAAATCTCCATCAGTTAAGTTAGTGTTCGATCTCTTTTTGATTTATCAATCAATGATGACTGATGAGAGAAACATGCAAGGAAATCTGATGACGTAAGGCATTTTCTGTCTTCATCAGATCATGGACTTCCAGATGATAAAAGAAATAAAATAAAAGCGAAGCTGTGTTTCAACAGTCTATAATGCTACTCCACCACCGTTCGTTGTTACTGTAAGTTTCAATCGATCAAGTTATTTTTGACAGTCGTGCATGCCGTGTGGAGTGGATGAGGATTGAAACAACTGATATCGTTTACAGCAGCGCTGGCCTCTACTTGCCAAGTCCAAGTCGGCCGTTTCTCATCCATCACTTTCATGTCCAGGTGCTATTATCTAGAAGTCCATGATCAGACTTAACATTTCAACGCCGTCAGCGATGTACTATTGAATGGCGATTCGCTTGCACACGCGGAGGTTTCTTTGTTGGCAATTGCAATGACTTGTAAATATTGTGTGCATATGCTTGCGAGACTGCGAACTGCTGATTCAGATGTAGATGATTAATGACTAAGAAGGAAACGCTATCCCTCTCTTATATTACATTTAGCTGCTTGTTGTTGACATACATGCAAGTCAAAGTCCACTGTGAACATGAGTGAGAGACCGCCAACGAAACGAAGGAAAATATCTGATTTCTTTGAGTCTGTGAAGAAAACGGATGCTACTTCTACAAATCAAAATACTATGAGCACGTCATCGTATAATTTGTCATCTCAAAATCTCTCCTGTTAGTCCTCGTCATCTAAAATAGGAATACAAGGAGAGTCGAAAAATACATCTTCGTCTTATTCGACGTCATCATCCAAAACGCCAGAATTGAAGTCTCAAAGTTTCGAGGTCGACGGAAATGGAATAGGAGAAAGCGACATTGCTCGAGCATTACAACATCCTGGTGGACCAGTCCAAAAAATGAGCAAAGAGAGAAGTACATATTCTTCTGATGCTTGCAGTATTCATTCCACAATAACTAAAGTTGATTTTATTGTTTCTCTAGTAATACTGAACTCAGTGATGACTGTAACCAAACGTCTCGCATGCGTAATACAATCTGCCTCAAATGACTTGATTTCCGCTCTACAACACGTCGACACAGTGATAGATTTACTCAAATCAAGAAGGAATGAAGAGTTCTTCTCTGAATTGTTCGAAAAGATTGAAAAGTTGACAACAAGACCGATACAAACTCCGAGAACAGTTGGAACGCAGGTACATCGAACGAACGTACCATCCACCACACCAATTGAATATTATCGCCGAGGAATATATTACCCTTTTCTTGATGGACTGATTTCCCTACTACATGATCGTTTTAGTGGTCATGCTGCTAGTGTGATGCACCTCTCCAAGCTGCTTCTAACAATGTAACTAATACTGCGTTTGAAGATATTCTTCCTGCTGTGGAATTGTATTCTGAATATCTAAATGGAAAATTGGACGAATTGGAAGGCGAATTAAGACTTTAGTTGGAACATTAAGACTTTACTTAAAATCTTCGCCTTATTACCGGTTTCATCTGCAAGCGCCGAAAGGACATTTTCAGTCTTGAAACATTTGAAAAGTTATCTGCGATCTAACATGTCAGAAGAGCGCTTAACTGGTCTGACATTAGCTTACATTCATCGTGACATGGACTGCGAAAAAAAACCGTTGATGCCGTCGTTACAATTATTTGCAAGAAAGCAAACAAGAATATCTATGTGACCCGACCCTTCACTTCTAAGACTGTAAGTACGAACTTTTCCTTCTTGACTCTATATTCACGATGTGTAGAAATTATAGGCGTTTCACGAATATACATGAGCGTTTCATATTAACATATTGTGTGACATTTTGCATAGGCTACTAACATTAAGTCTGGTGGCCTACATATATGAGAGAATTATATTTTATACAAATTGACTAAACCAAGGATTAATTATAACTATTTCTGCTTTCGGTTTTACATGTCTTAAAACGTACAGGTTGATATCATTTCAATATTTTATTTTTCATTACTTTGTTGAATGACAGTATTTTCGAAACCCATGACTGTAAGTAAAAGCCCCCAGAACTTAAATTCAGGATCAGCCGCTGGGCCCCCCCTGTGGTCGAATCCTGGATCCGCCACTGGCGATCGGTTATAGAAACATTGAGATCGACGGGGGTTTCTCCACATGTCTGAGTAGTATTTGGTCTTGTGAGTGTGGAGAATGCTTGAAACCGCCGCCGATCGCAGGGGTACACTACGAAAATAACAGTTGAATAGCAGTAGTGATGGTCAAATTCGCTCAAAATTTGCCTATCTTTTCGTCATAAAGTCAGCGATCGGTTATAGAAACATTGAGATCGACGGAGGTTTCTCCACATGTCTGAGTAGTATTTGGTCTTGTGAGTGTGGAGAATGCTTGAAACCGCCGCCGATCGCAGGGGAACACTACGAAAATAACAGTTGAATAGCAGTAGTGATGGTCAAATTCGCTCAAAATTTGCCTATCTTTTCGTCATAAAGTCAGCGATCGGTTATAGAAACATTGAGATCGACGGAGGTTTCTCTACATGTCTGAGTAGTATTTGGTCTTGCGAGTGTGGAGAATGCTTGAAACCGCCGCCGATCGCAGGGGAACACTACGAAATTAACAGTTGAATAGCAGTAGTGATGGTCAAATTAATTGAAACTTGATAGTCATTTTTCTAGGAAACAAGCTATCATCAATGAATTTTTGTTGCAGCGTAGGACTAGCAAGGCAATGCTTATCATATATGTGCATTATTTAGCGATTCAAAGCACTTTGAGAAATTTTTCTCCGATCGGCGTGATCGGCTGTGATCGGATTTTACACCGGCCCGCATGCTTTTTCACGTGAAAACACTTCATACTCATTCAGAGCCCATTACATATATAATTTGTTGTGGAAAAACAAGCACTAAATCCCGAATAGCTTCTTTTGTATTATTTCTAACAAAAATGTCAGAATTGCATATCTAAACCTGATGCAATTTTCATAAAATTTTGCAATAATGTTGCCCAGACCATAATCAACCAATAAAAAGTGAAAAACGAAATCTTGCAATTTATTCCAACCTCAAGTCTATTTTGCCTAGCCTAATTATGTTTGCTTTGTTTTTGTTGCTAATCTATTTTACTGATACGTTTTATTTGCGAAGTAATTTGAGTTTCATTTCTTAGTCTCGTGGTTCGAGTGCCGAAGAGCATATGTGATGGCAAAATTCTACCGAAATCATGGGGCAATGTATCATGCAACAAACAAAGTGACTCTTTTTGAAGTCTAATTCTTCTCAGATACTTAAAGGTTTGACCCAAAAGCCGGGTTTCTCTGTTTAGAAGAGTGAAGGTGGAATCAATTATCTGTGCCATGAAATCATAGGCCAAGCATGTTTGAGTTCGTGTCAACTAGCATGCAGACGGAACATGGTAGCCAATTGACTACAGGGAAACAAAAGACCAGTTCAACAGAACATACTATTGTGTAAAGCAATAACGTCGCGTACTATATATTTCGGAAACAGTCGTCTGAGATGAAGCATTAATGTTTTTATAAATGAACGTAGAATAAGGATAGGATGACAATGCGCAAACGTTGTCCCTCAGCAGAAAATTGTAGAATGGGAAGTGAGGAATGAGAGAGCTTCAGTATTATGCGGTGGCGAGTATGCTGATTTGTTGCCTTTAAAGAGTACGAAAATGGCCTCTCTAGAATGATGGACGAATGCAGTTGTGTACAATTATGCAGCCTCACGAATCTCTGTACAAAGACTGAAGGCATGCCTTGTAGTCTCACTACAGTGACTTGCTGGCACTTTACGGTGCAGTTCGGTCTTTAGTGTGCAATTTTCTTTCCCTCTTCCATCTGTTTTCCTAAGTCTTTCGACGGCAGAATGTGGTGACGTCGGTGGGTTTGGAAAGAAGAAGGACGGTGGTTGTATCTCTACACGCTAGGAACAAAATAAGTTAGCACGTGAGTCAGTGGCGGCTTTATGCTTCCCTATTAGGTCATGTCCATCAAAGTCTTTCGCATGAAGAGGAATTTCCAAGTACTAAAAGCCATATAAGAATTTTTAACCATACACATGTTGTCAAGAAGTGCGGATTATCATACCTTGATAAACAGCTGCGAATTCGACGAACAAAATTTCAATCTCATTCCCATTTGTATTTGCTCTGTCTCATAATTCAAGCATGCATAATATTCAGGCAATGCCTATTGTTATAACATTACTTAGCTCATCGAGGGAATATTGTGTAGGCGTAGGTATGATTGAAATCATTCACATATATATTAGGCCCTTTGGTTAAACTGAAATTCCAAGCGTACATAGGTTGTACATTTACATCCGATTATAAACTGATGCAGGCATTAGCCAGTGGAAGACCGCTGCTTTTAATGTGGGTCAAGGGGATATTTTTTCATGTTCTATGTCTTGTTCTGGCTGATTAGGTCTGGGAGGAAATTTTTTCTCTTGATTGGGATTTCATTTTTTGCCTATAATTGGACTCGTCGATAATTTACTTTGAAGTCCGATGTCTTTGGAGTGATAGCCAGTGGAGGGCTGCCGCTTTGAATGTGGGTAAAGGGTATATCTTTGGAGTGAGCCATGATCATTACATAGTCGTTTCACACGTGAGCACCTTTATGATGTCATCAAGAATGAATGCAAAGGAAACTGTCCGGAGAATTAGGGAGTCAATCGGGAGTCTCATTATCTCAAGTCAGCGTCAACCTGGGAAAGTCAATCGGCATTTCGTTCTTCGTACTAATGGTTTCAAATTCCCCACGATATTTGCGATAAGAAAAAATTAATCCGTTGCTGCTGAATATGACGTATTAATGAAAATGCACAAATTTTCGAGGTCAACCTCTTCGTTCAGGTGCGGCAGTTACAATGTAAACCAGCGATAGTGACAGTGAATAGCTATCGGCTGATGATCACGTGATCAACAGCTGACGCAGGACGCAAAGTGCACAAACAGCCTATAGTGATCATCAGCCGATAGCTATTCACTGTCACTATCGCTGGTTTACATTGTAACTGCCGCTCCTGAACGAAGAGGTTGACCTCGAAAATTTGTGCATTTTCAATAATACGTCATATTCAGCAGCAACGGCTCAATTTTTTCTTATCGCAATTGTTGATAATGCTGCTAAAGGGAAACTTTGATCTATTGAAATCCCCACGATATCTTACAAATAGATTGAAGAGCGATGGTCAAAAAGAGGTCTCATGAACAGTCCACAACAGCATTCGCTTCCTTTTTGTCGCAGAAAAGCTGCAACACTTACATCATAATCTGTGCTTTCTACTTGACAAATGTGTACTATCTGGTTTTATTCCAAATTTGGCAACAACTCAATCGTCCTCTTTCAGATCTTAGATTGGCGGGAGGCTTTCCCTGCATTCGCATCTTCGTTTTCATTTGCGCCTTGGCATCTTCACCTGAAATACCAAGATGTCACGAATACCTAGGTATTTTGTTCTTAAATCGCTTTGCCAAAGATTCTATAGCGCGTTTGATTATATTTTCTTAAGAATAGCTTTTCTTTCTTCATCTTCAACACGTTTCAAACGCTAAAAAACGATGTCAGCACTTCACAAGTTTGGTTGTACGCGTCTTCTTCTTGTCTTTTATAACGATCGTTCATTTTGATTTTCTGGACACATAGGTTTTGGAGCTGATGCCACATCCCTTTGTATATTGATGACTTCTTTCTCCTTTGACTTTTCAATCGGATGCTTGCCCTTTTTTACAGCTTGAGACACTGGATGAAGCACAATGCCACTCCACAATCTGCTGTCTGCCGACTCAGGTTTCAATTGCTATGGGGGATTAAAATGTTCGTCTCAGAGTTGAGTTGAGTTTGTTGGTGCCCTTACTTTCATACTTCCTTTCATGCATGCTTCAGAGCCATATTCTCGAACATCTACTAACTAATGAGCATGTGAAGTGTCAGAGGGCACGCAGAGTAGAAAAATTTTGTTTTACTGGGAGACCCCAATACTTGCCAATAAAAAGGCAGTGCCGGATACTTGATCATTGTATTCGACATATTTTCCAATTTCATTGATCCACACATGTTCCTTCCAATTCTTGCGCTTTGGTTAATTGTCATGCATATTATCACTGCTGAAATGCACTTTAATTGATGGAAAAGAATTTGTTTCACCTGAACTTCGATCGATGAGTTAAACATCGACTTTTGTGCTAAATATCGATCGCTTGCACTGGCTTGGTCACTTGCATCGGATGCTTAAAGCCAATATTAAGTTATGAAGTGGCTGGACCTAGCATCAGTAGTGGACAGAGGAAGAGATGATGGAACAATGTCAAGAGAGATCTTGAGAGCCTGTATCTGGACACTCAGTTGACGCAAGACCGACCGGAGTGGAGAGGGCGCATCCATTCCAACGACAACCGACGCAACCCCAGTGTCCAACCCTCAAATCTGGGGAAGAAAGGACAAAAAAGCGAGGAGTAAGTACTTCCTGTGATAGCATGAGCATAACCGTTTCAACCAACACTCTTTCAGTAATGGATGCTTTTCAAATTTCTAAAATTAACAGACATTGGCTAATTACTAGGGCCCCGTGAGTACTCAACTCGACGATCACTCGAGCGACGATCAGTATTCGAATCGAGGTGGCGAACATGTGCAAAAGCTTTCTTATTTCGATAATATTGAACTTCTCCTTAATGACTTACTACTTTAAAACTGAAAATGTTTTGCAAATATTTACAGATTTTTGTTTCAAGCGTTATTTTGAATTTTGATTCAATACACTACTCACAAAAATTACACTTATCAACCTATGTAAACAAGTTTCTCATAAAGGCAAGTGCAGGATGACATAATGGTCAGTAAACTACAACTCTGGCAAAATCACATCAATCAGCTGCAATTGATAGATAGAATGATGATGTGCTGTTCTCTAAAGTGATGAATAACTAGACAAGCTTTTTAATTGCAATAGACCGAATAAAGTGCTATTAGATAAATGCACATCGCAATAGTGTGCAACTTGAATAAAGGCTGCGAACTCATTTAATTTCTATAAATATTGAAATAATAGAATAGCGGTTACGAAAGACTTGTCATGGAAACCGTACATCCAATCCATTAGCAAGCAGGCAGCTCAACGCATTGGTAGTCTCTATCGTGCCAGCAGCTATCTTCCACCACAGACTGTCTGCTATCTTTACAAATCCACTATTCGTCCTCTGATGGAGTATTGTTGTCATCTGTGGGCAGGCGCCCCACAAACGCATCTTAACCTCCTTGAACGGGTTGAGAAACGTGTCAAGAATCTCATGGGTGAAAAACTTGCTAGCAAGTTGCAGCCGCTCTCCGTCAGACGGGATGTTGCTTCACTCAGTCTCTTCTACAGGTACTATTTCGGTAGAAGCAGCTCTGCAGTAAATGAGTGCGTACCCAAACCTAAGATCTTCTCCAGAAGCACACGCAGAGCTAATGCACTCACATGCTATAATGTGAGCTTAGAACGCGCACGTACTGTGAGTCGCTCGAAAAGCTTTTTTGTTCGCACGGCACAGCTTTGGAATCAGCTTCCCCAGACCACTTTCCCTGACCAATACAATCTTGATACTTTCAAGAGGCGTGCGAATAAGTTTCTGATGGGGGCAGCTTAATCAGATTATAAGATCTGTTTTTTTTTCTTTTATTTATTTAAAGTAATACAATTTATTAGTTTTTCATTGAGTAACCCCTAGCTTCGTTCATGGCTCATAGCTGTGCTAGGGGTGAAAATTCAGTAAAAAAAAAAAAAAAACCTGCTCTGACATTTAACAGCGACCAGTAGACACAGCACTTCATAATAATGTAGAAAACATAGGTTTAAGTGAACTCGTTGATCTCGTTAAAATAACTGAGCGATGTTCTCTGTCACCCTCTACAGTATTCAGAATAGTGTCACGCTTGCTTAATAATTATTGTATAACATGCCTACAAGGTGAAATACATGCAATGCTTAAACAAAAGGTTTTAAAATTTAGAATATTTTACATTTGTGTAATGTATGTCTAATGTCAACAATTACGTATACTTAACAAAGGATAACCCACTCACTCGATCAACGATGTGCGTCGCCTTATAGTTTATTTTTTAATTCTCTTAGTTGCTAGGTAGGCCTAAACGCATTTTTGCCTTTTAATCGATCTATGAAAATTTCATGGTACCCAGAGTTCCGTTATTTCCGAAATTTTCCGCTTTTTCGAAAATAGTCCTTTATTTCTCGTTTTTTTTACCAATTTTTCCGTTATTTTCTTTTTTCTTCATTTTCCGTTATTTCCTTTTTTCTTCAATTGTCATATGTAAATTGCAAAATGATCCTGAATCTTGTTATCGTATTCCTGGAACTTTCATAGTAACATTCAAATAAGTTGATTAAAGTGAAATACGCTTAGGTGCAATAATCTTAATCTCTTGCCCCAGGTGTGAATATAATGTGATTTTGAGGAGGGTCTACAAAGGGAATATTGATATATGCGCTAGAGATGTACATGGCTCGACCTGACGAGCCGCGAGTCGATGTGATTTTGAAATATTCAAGCCGAGCTGAACCGAGTCGTACAATGCTAGAGCCAAGCCGAACTGACGAGCCGTTTTAATTTTGGGTAAAATAAAGTTGAAATTCAACCTAATGTACAGTGTCAATACACATAGTTTGTTAACAAGTACTGATTGCAGAACATTTACTGGATATAATTACAGTTGCATCATCAATTGTAGATTGTGATGGAATTCTTCACTTGACGATAAAGTTAGTAACATGGTAACATTACAATGATTACCTTGTCTTATGAAAATTCCTGGTTGTATTGATGCAATACTTATACATGGCTATGGTTTTCCTTGTCTATCATTCTTTCAAATTTCCTACGCAGTTTTCTACTTTTCATTTTCTCTAGCGATCTGATACATCTGACTAATATAATCACGCATCAGTTTTATCATAAATTTTGAGAAAGACATTCATCGCAGCGCAAACTATCATTTGGGGATGATGGTCCTTGACGAATAATCCTTGAAGAGCCTCTAGTCCATCAATCTTAGGATAAGAATATCAAAGCTGTCCATTGCTGAGTTTATGCAAAGGTTTTAAAGTCTCCTAAATGAATGAGTTTTAATTCTTTGATAAATTCATGCTTTCATGTTGTAATTTAAGTCACAAAATTTCGGGAAATAATTCGATGTATTTTTTTAAAAAATTCATTAGACATATTGTTTGACTTACAAATTCATTCATTTGGTAGGCTACAAAATCAGTTAAAATGAAGAAAAATCAGATTTTGGAAAAACCCATTCCGATGTAAAGCTATAAACCTCGTTTTATAACTACAATTGCGATTAGGCCTACCCATAAATATCGTGTATGACAAAACATTCATCTAAATATATCGAATTCGATATTATCTAAAAAATATTTTTGTATACCTTAACTCTAACTCTGAAGTAGGTCTTTAAATTCTATAAATCATTATCCTAATAGTTAAGACTTTAAATAGGCCTACTTATTAAATACTACCAAATGTAGTTAGCCTACATAAAAAAATTAAATAAAAATCTATCTTACACCTATATTGCACCTTAAACGATATATTTTAAGCCAAGCCGAAGAGCTGCGGCTCCGACCGGCTCGAACAAGTGGAGCCGAGCCGCCATCGGTTTTGCTCGGCTCGGCTTAGGTACATCTCTAGTATGCGTTTATACGTATGGGATGTTTCTGATGAAATCGAAAAATCTTTTCTATTTTTGCTGCTCCTGCATCACATCATCACATCTGGGCTGTTTGTAGAAACATAGAGATCAATTCAATAAAAGAAGGACAAGCTTTGAATGTACAAATTTCTTCTGAATTCTTCAGATCCGTTTAAGGGTGCAAAACTCAATGTAATCCTACTTTAGCTTTTTATCATTTTCTGATCACATCGTTAAAATATTGCGCTCGTACTTTCATGCACCAAATATTTGTGGTGCTTCTGTCTTTTATGTTTATGTAATCTATCATTTAGTACAAAAGTACAGTTTACAGATGCATCCATGTTTAGTGAACAATAGGTCTATGGCAGTATTACTGTATCAAGTCCTACGCTACATCTTAACCCTCATCGCCACACCTGTCTACCTGTGTAGACGACATGTTTTTTGAAACACTGCAACTTCTTCAAAAATGATGATATCTTGATGAAATATATTTTCCATGTATATTTTTTAAGCATTATGCTATCCTTAGAATTGCAGATCTAAAATCAATTTCGGTCATGTCAAACACGCACAACAATCATATTCGGCACACCTGTGTACCTTTGCATAAGTCAGCACTTAATGTACAAAAATTTTGGATTTTCGGAAGACAATAATTAAACTCTTGGTTCTGTTTGAGTGTCAGGCGTGCTTAGTTGTCTGAGAGAACATTTTACGGAAGTTCTTTTATGAGTCACAACGGTCAAAGTTCGTTTGGTTAAGTGAAGGATTGCCACAATAAAAACTGCATTTGTGTTTTGTAAGTGGCAGTCTGAAAGATATTCTACAAGGTATGTGGCGTTGGTCAGTCGAAGAAGTCAAAGTCCACTCCGCATTGGTTGAATCATTGCACAAGAGGAATTGGTTCATACATGATAGAAATATTCACTTCCAACTTCAGTAGGATATCATCAATCGTTATTCTACGAAGTTCAGCGACGTTCAGTAGATTGGCGATCAACCTAAACCTTAGTTTGGTGCCTGTCTGCATAATATTATCATAACATGCTCACATGAATGGTGAAATTAATTATTTCGAAATTTTTTTTGAAGCTATGAAATTCAATTAGTGAACATATTCGAACATTTTTCAATAGTAAGTACTACTATCTAGTAGATGCTGATTGCTCATTGCAGTTCATGAAGAATGTGAACCTAGGTAACTTATCCGTTTTTTTTCTTTATCCGTTTAACGTCCTTTTCTCCATCTCCGTTGGGTTGGACGATGATAGCTCTCGGAATTTCTCCCCCCCCCCCCAGCCACTCAATTCGCGCAGTCACAGCTGCATTCGTTCCACCACCGGAATCCAACATGTCTCCCAAGTATCAGAAATGGGTAACAGTGTCGCACCTGAGCATCTCTTGCCCTCTTCACTTGTCAATAATTGCGCCAATTCTTTCCTTTTCCTCTCTTGAGATTGTCAAATGATCTTGCGGGCATTCTCCTTTGCCTTTGCATATCGCGAATCGCATTCTCTTTTCTTCCACTGCTGCGGCTACTTCTTCGCACCACCATGAGTCAGTATGTCTCGGTGCACACTTCGTCTTACCGCTAAGTGAAATAAGAAATGTAACTCTAGGTCTACATTATGTATTCAACTACTCAAATATTCTTCGTTTTTGCCGCATTAGTGTGAATTAATCTGTTTAAGTTAAAAATCTTTTTCAAATCAATCGTAGAGGTGGCGCTATCAAAGTGCCCATTACAAGTGAGCTGCTCAAAGTTGAGAAGAACGATAGAGCTGATGCAAAAAGCGAGCGGTGAATTTCGACGAGATCAGCAGGCGTCTTCTGCCTATCACCAACGACAAAGCTTGGAAAAAGAAAGGAAAGAAATATTAAATGGAATCGAAGTTGCTGATCTTCAGACAGAAAAAGGAAATTCTCGACTGGAGACTGCTCTCGACAGTAGAAATATACAAAGAGATAAGAAGATCTTGCATGGACAGGAATTAATTCACACGAGTTTGGAAAGAAAGAAGGAACTTAAAGTGGAATTGGTTGGTGTGAATCAAAATGACAATGACTTCACTCACTCATCTCTTTTTGCGTCCTTTTCCAGAAGATGGTGGTTTATGCGCTTACTGCTTTAGTATGAATTTCCAACGGGCATCCGCTTCCTGGGCTCCCACACGTTTGGATCATCTTTCACCACTTGTTCCCAGGTCTTCTTTTGTCTACCTGCTCCTCTTTTACCATCTCCTTCCATCCACATCACTTTTCTGATCCACTCTGTCTCATCCCTTCTTACCACGTGGCCAAACCAACGTAGTCTTTGCCTTCTCACGATATCTGTGATGTTCTCAAGACCCATTGCTTCTCTGATGCTGTCATTCTATTTCCTGTCCGATAAACTGACACCACACATCTACCTTGGCATTCACATCTCCAAACGTTCAAGCATCTTCTGATGGGATGAAAGCAGCGGTTATGACTCGCAACCATAAAGCATAGCTTGCCGTATACAGGCTCCATATACATGACCCTTGGTTCTCAAAGATGGCAGTAGATTCAGTAGATTCTAACTTCTGATATACATACATATCTATATCTTTATTCATTATGCTACTTTGTTATTACAGTCAGTTTCTCCACTTCTTCAGATTGGCGGAGGCTAATAATACGGAGGAGAGGGTGATACGAAGGCAAAAATTGTCATTTTTATGAAAGTCTACGCGCACAGTTGAATAATACTTTCTTCCTTTATGTTGACAGTTGATTGGTAGCGTCTCACTTGTGTTCTAATTTCATGTGCCAAATGCAAATCATAACCCTTTCGTTAGATACTTTATGTACAATTTGTATGACACACAAAATACAATGTGATTTGATGAGGTGAATCAATGGGATTAGACAATATTAGAAATATTAACAAGATTTTCAACCATGGATGTTTTTATATATTCAAATAATGAGCGTAAAGCGTCAAACTGGTTGAAAATACATGAATGACGCTGTGTGGCAAACTTAACGTATTCCTTTATTTTTCCGTTATTATTCTTCGGTAATAGCGCTGGGAACCCTGAAATTTTGCTCGACTCGACTCGAGGCTCACAAAAGTCCGACTCGCATGGCCCTATCATTTACATAAACCTTCTATCTTACCATCGATGGCAGTGTGTTGACTTCTGTTGGGAGGGTTAAATTGAATCAGTGCTCTTTCCCTTGTTGTAATGCGAAAGTTAGAAATCGTTCATTTTTTCTGCAACTAAAAAGAAATCGAAACATGGTTTCCATGGATGCAATGAAAAATGATATAACCAATTCAACCGGAATTTCATAACTTTATCATGATATCGCGCACTGCAAGCAATCTACAGAAATGTCAATCCGTTTGGCTTTTATCTGGCTTGAAGAGACTTAGCCGATTTCACCCCATCCTGCCCTGCTAGCTTTTTATCAAACCGGAACTCGACTGGTTTTTTCCACTCGAAAAAAAGCTTCCCTCCAGCGTCAAAAATGCTTGCACCTCGTGATATTGCATAATAAATGAGTCAGTGCAAAAACTAGGTGATCCTGTGCATCACGACGGATCATGTCATACTACGTAACTCATGGATTCTGAATTGGTGTCTGTTGTTGAAGTCGGGTGACATTGGAGCATGCAATGGAGAGCGACATTCGGGCAGCGAAATCGTTGCATGCTGACTAGCAATTTTACAACATGTTGTGATCACTGCCTAAAATAAATAGGCTTGCAAAGTAAAAGTAGAGACTCTAAAAATGATCTGGGTGAAGAGGGAGGGGCAGGGGTTTGGCATGAGCTTGAGTGAGGAGCTTCTGCATTGAGAATGCATGTCCATTTCAATATCATGAAAAATGATCACTGCTGCCGGTGCATGTACAGTCCATGCAAAGCACTCAAAATTGACAAGCATGATACATGGCGAAATTTGTTTGATGTGTATTAGCATTATGCCTAGTGAAATAAATAGGTTTATTCCCCATTTTTTCATGCTTTTGATTTAGTAGTAATGCTGATTTGCTGCGTGTAGGTCATCAAATTAACCAATAAGGTTTTCCAGTGACATATTTACTTTTTCATAAGCTTAATAAATATGATTTGATCATAGATGTTTGAGAAGTGCGAGAATGCAAGACATTTTCGAGATTAAACGGAAAGACATTCTGTATTCAAGTGCCTATTGTATTGTAGAAAGCAGTTGTACCGAAACTGATACCGCTATGCGTCACGACACGCGAATTGTTGACTGGATATGAGAAGCAGAATGGTTTTGTTCATTTGATATATTATTTATTACAGTTTTCCCTTATGTCCGAAATAGCCTTACTGTTGATCTATGTCGGACAGAAAAAAAGTTTGAATTTCAAATTTGAAATTTAATTCGAAATTTTCAAATTAAATTCAAAAACTAGACCGTAGGCAGTTGAAGCATACGCACCCTGCATATCATGCAAAACTTGAAAGTTTGCCGTCACCTAAATTTTTGAAGGTGTTCAAAAAGTTTTCGTTTTTGTCCGAGCAAGCCGTGCCCCCCTCCCCCATCCATTCATTATTTTTTCGATTTTTGATGAGAAATGGCGAAATCAACAGAAAAGTCGTGACATCCAATGTTACGGATTTGCTCGACAAACATAAATAATTGCAGAGTGTCGTTTTAGCCTATCCGTTTTGATAATGCATTAAACGACGTTTAACTCATCTTACTGATGAATTGTCACTACAGATACCTCACTGCTTCATCTACCTCCCTAAGGCTGCTGAGTTATCCGTGGTTTGCTATATTCTAATGATTCGACAGCAATTTACCGTCTCCACCGCGATGAATGCATTGTAGTGACTTATGGCAGAACCAGTCAATTCTTTTAATGTGGATGATGGTAGAACTCATCATTTTTTTAAAAAGATAAAGCAAGTACTCAACTTTCTAGTCTACTCGTATTCCTACTCTGGTCGGACGAGTTGCGATCGACAGAATGGGATGTTGGATGTTGATATTCTTTCAGACGTTATTTGTGTCACATCTCTATAATAGTCATTCACATTTTCTGATCTTTCGCTAGCAGATGAGTGTATGACAAAATTGTAATCAGTTTACATTGCGTTTTCAGATCCCACTTGGGAATGGATTTTGATTCATTTGACGAAATTGTTATGATGGATCAGGTGAGAGAAGTCAAGATAAATTTATATGTATTCGCTGTACAGGTGCATCATTGGATATGAATTATGTTTAACTACTTTAACTATAAGTAAAACAGCTAATTATGTCTTTATCTGGTTCTGGGTGAAAGTGGACCTGAAACTCGGCTTGGGAAAGCTGCCCCAGGAAAGCCTCAAATGAACACGAACATTCTGAGCAACAAATAAAGCTTGAGTTTCTGTTAAAGATTAACCGGAAAATCAACGGCTTCTGGCAAGCCTCTGATATATACTGGAAAGTATGCCTGTTTTCAAACCGTCAAAGTCTATTGAATTTTGGTTGACATTTATGCCGTCCAAAGGTAAAAGTGCGTAACTGACATTTTGACGATTTTCAGTAGAGCCAATTTTGTCTTTTTGCATACTGTGATTTCTTGTTTGATTGTAATCCAAAACTTCTATCGTCTACTTATAGAACAGATATATAATTGAATATAGGTGTACAAATTGACTTTTTATCTAAAAGTACAAAAAACTGAATATCGCCAAAATGTCAGTTACGCACTTTTACCTTTTGACGGCAGAAGAAACGCATGTTCTATAATATGTTGCTTCTGTTCTCTAAATATTTTCGTGTCTCTCATGTGGACAGGTTTGTCAATACCATTAGAGACAATTAAGTGCCAGGACGATTTTAACTTGACACTCTTTATCATACAAAATAACTTGTATTTGTATGTATGATAAGCGTCTTCATCACAGATTGTCAGGTCGTGGACCGTGATGACGTTTGCCTGTAAATAATTAGTCCTATCAATCGTCTTCAGCTCCGCGTCTGTCATGCCTATGTCAGTTATAATGCGTGTTTTCTTCTCCCACGTCTGTCATGCTCGTCGTCCTGATTTTCCGTTCAGATTTGTTCCGTCATCCTCGTACTCCGGATTTCCTTTCCTCTTGTCAAACGGCTGTACATGTACTGTAGTTGTTCCCCGGCATCCCTTTTTTTAAGCCGCTAGACCACCGCCGAGGGGTGATAGTGTTCACACATGTGAGGCTTCGGCCTCCAGAGAACTCAGCAAACGTTGTTCGTGCTGTCTTAGTTGTGAATTCGTGTCATTACTTTCCATAATTCCCTAGAAATCATAATTCATCATGCGGCAAATTTTACTGGACACCTGATGTTCCGATGTTTGAAGTAGCTGTAGTGGTAAGCAAACTAGTTCCATATCATATAAATTTGCGGACTGATTAGTTAATAATTATGCGGGTATCTCGACTCTCATTTAGTCGCGCAATTTTGAGCTTTGAGAACCCTGTGGCGGGATCCTAGAGCTTCCCCTCTGATTCTGATGTTCCTACGACTTAATCGTTCTCAAAGCTTGGTGGTTAAGTGGGTTGTACTTGTTCCAATGGTAGTATCAGCTTTGGTCAACTCGGTTATCTTGTTGGTGCCAATGGCAGTTTAAAATTTGAATTGAACATTTTTTCAGAATATTGAATTATTTGAGCATCTGCAGGAATTTGATGGTAGATGGCTTCGGATACAAAGCAACTTAAATTTAGTGTGACGTTCCGCCCAGACAGCTTAATCATGCACGAATGACTGACTATTTGGAATGTGCACGGCAGCAAAATTATATCACAACTCACGTAAATTAATATGCAAATCAATGGAAAGTTTTTTGGAATTATGTGGTACAAAATAAAGATGCAGAAAATAATGTTGCTAACAACAAAATAAAGAAGCAGGAAGAAGAAGAGCATTATGTGACAAGTTGATGACGTCACTACCGGCATTTTTGATATACACACATGCACTTTCCAGATTCTTTCTTTTCAAATAACCATGTAAGTTGCGATGAATAATTTCCCATTCGATTTGAATTGCATCCCCCAATGATCAGTAATTAAAAGGTCTTTTGCTGGCGAAGGGTTATTTGAGATCATATGTTCTTTAATGCGTGTGCCTATCATTCGCGAAGTCTCACCAATATAATACTTGCAGCATAATTTACATTTAATTTTGTAATTTTTTGGGGGGATGAAATTTGTGTCTTAAACCGCTTCCCGAATCATACCAAACATCCGCACTATTGTGCACTCCTGTTCTCTTCATCAAGTTGGAAATTTTTCTTATGATGACTTCGCTAATGAAAAGGATCTTCATTGTTCAATAATATTCTCGCAGTTTCCTCCTTACTCGCACATGATATGTCTTTGAACTTCAATTTTCTGCATGTCTTCTTAATAAATGACAAGGGGTGTCTATTACGAAGTAATTTATTGAAAGTCTTCTGAATTGAGTAATCGCGGTTTTCTGGTGTTGTAGATCTTCTCTCAACCCGAATTACCTCACCAATTAGCACCGACCGCTTCTGAGAGATTAGGCCACCAGCAATCCAAGGAAAAATTGAACCGCTGTGCATTCCTTCATGTAAAGGCGAGAAGAAAAAGTATGATTCATATTTTGCCGAATATCACAATCTAGATAATGTAAATATCCATCACTGTTAGGTAATTTTATGGTGAATTTTGTCGCCGTGGAAACTAAATTGGATTCAACGTAGCAAAGTGCGTCAAGGTAACAAAATTAAAAAAAAACAAAACAAGCTAATGACTAGTTAATTTTCAATAGGTACAAAATATGATTTAAAAGAAAATTTTTATATCCTAGAATGTCTAAAAATTTTAAAAATACTTGCTAGAAGGACAAACAACACTTCTCTTCTCCTCATGTGTAATAAATTGGCGAGTAAGTCGTTCTGCTCAAAATTATGTTTATCACTTATATATTGAAAATATCCTACTTAACAGTCTGCCCATTCAGATGATAAGATGACAGGTCTGTTTCCAATCAAAATACCAGATCTAGCTAACACAGCGGGATTACGCTATCTAAAATCTACCAGGTGTGTAAGAGAATTAATATTAGTTCCTTGAGCTAAAACGTGAAATAGAATTCTACAAAATATGCATAAAAATTATTTGACTATTTCTAATGAGGCCATTAACAGGAACTTGGTCAGGACGATCGCGTTTCGACCGCTTAATCCTGGATGCTCAAACCCGACCAAGCGCGATCCTGTGCATTTAAGATGCACAGCCTCAAAAATTAAATTTATAATAGAGAAAGATTAGCATCTATAAAAAAAAATAGAGTCACTTTTGACTGAAATGTACCTCAGGCATTTGAAAGAAGGACATAGTGCAGCCAGTGGAGGTCACTAATAGAGGAGACATAATCAACAGTTCGGAAGGCGAAATATCTGCAGGCTAGGCAATCCAGACATAATCAACATAGCGTCTCCATACTCTCTTACCGACTGAGGTAATCGACTCAAAATTTTTCTTTTGATGAAGTCCATTATGGCCTACTGAGTCGCGATGGAATTACTCATTGATAGGCCATTATGTTAATTTTAATTGACACAATTCATTAGAAAAAATTATTCAATGTCAATGAAATTATTGTCATGATGTGGTTCATATCCAGTGAATTTAAAATCGTGTTTCTATGCGAATATACCTAAATAAAACTCGAAGTACCGTGAAAATGCGAGGTTCCTCATCAGCATCAGCTCTAGGAACGTCTCCATATAGATTGATAACACTTGACGATACTTGAAATATTTGCCACGTATAATCTGGTTTCCAAAATGTTAATCATCGTACAAAACGATCAATACTAGAAATGCAAGTTATATGAGCATTCACGCCCGCCATCTAATGCTGCCACTGAACGGACCTGGTTTATGATCTTCAAGGAAGAACATAAGTACTTGACAGAATCGACTCAGAGCATTTGCAATTTTCTAACCTCTTTAAAGTTTTCACAGTCGTCGATTTATATCGATTTAAAATTTTGGTCAAAGCAAAATTAAATTTAGCGTCTTTAGTGGCTGGCTTTGTATATCGCCCAACAACAAAATTACCAGTTTCGATTGTGGCATATCGAAAATACATGCTTCTATTTCAGAAGTCATTTCATTGAGAAAAAGTCAGTCATTGAAATCATGTTGAGACATGGGATCGTGTTATGTCGCAAACGAAATAGAGTTTGTTTTATTCGATATTGGTTAGACAACAGCAGTTAATACTTTTACGTTCAGTATTGGCATTGTTGATACATTCAAGGACACTACTGCACCATATTAACAGCAAACCTGAAATGAATCTCTCGATGAAAATGTTGCTATTTGAATGATGCGCTTTCATTTTGATGTCTGTTCGTCACCGTACATGATAGCGATGCAATTCATTCATCGTTTCCTCTAAAATTTGACGCCTGTTTGCACTCTTCCATCCTACTCCATTGTCCTCACGCGCAGATCACCAATGACGTCATCACGTATTTTCGCTCAGCTCTAGCGACTTAGCGAAACAACATTCACTGCCGAGAGTCACGTCGAATGACTTCTCTTCCAACGGACAAGCGATTGAGGTCATGCTAAAAAATCATGCGGAGTACACCTTCAAAAGTTATTCATTAACCTTCAAGTTGATCCGGTAGCTTCATTTGTACTTTGCCAATTGGTCTATAAGTGCGGTATAATGAATTGTGAATTTGGAATCTAAAATGCCGTTTGCTTGCTCATGGCCTCGCTTGTTCTCTCAAGTGAACTACAACAAGCCAAATGCTGATGCATTGACACAAGATAATAACAGGAGATAATGAGCAAAGTTAAAACTACGCAGTAAGCAAGAATGATGATATCAGATGATAGTACATTCCAAAACGGTAAAACTCAAAGAAAAGCTGTCTAGCTGCTACTTAAATAAAGCAATAGGTAGATTTAAAAGATATTATCAATAATCAATCAAAAACAAATCAAGTTCGTTTCAAGACATGCAGTCGGTCTTTCTGTGCATATAAGATCCGCTGCAACTCTTTGATGATAGCGCTTTCGGTCACCGAAAGTTGAAACTTTGTTTTGAGGGTCCTCACTGCTTTGAATCATTGCTCAGCCTGTGGTAGAATATCTGTCTGTCACACTCAGTCCAGTGAAGTGTTACTGCCGATTGTACAGCTTTGGTAGATTTCGGTCTGGAGTTTGAGTTCTGTACCCACATGGGAATATGCTCAGCACGATTAATATCTAGACACCTTGAAGTTTTGCTGTCGTACCTTACTCCCCAATCCGTCTTTTAAATCTACCTATTGCTTTATTTAAGTAGTAGCTAGATAGCTTTTCTATGAGTTTTACCGTTTTGGAATGTACTATCATCTGACATCATCATTCTTGCTTACTGCGTAGTTTTAACTTTGCTCATTATCTCCTGTTATTATCTTGTATCAATACATTAGCATTTGGCTTGTTGTAGTTCACTTGAGAGAACAAGCGAGGCCATGAGCAAGCAAACGGGAGTTTTGACTTTTATTTTCATAACGAAAATACCGTCTACAAAGAATTAATTAGAACTGATTAAGATGCTTAATTTGGTAAGAGATCGATAAAATGCACTATTTTCAAAAGTCCTCATTAGTAAAGGTCCATTTTTAAATTCTTCCATGGGCCTAATTTGATAAAATTTGAATTGATTATCAGAAACACGCAGAAAGTAAAAGTCAAAAATGTAAGAGTCGCAGCTATTGCTTTTTTTATCAATATCAAACAATGTGTGTGATGCAATAGGGCTAAAAATGCGAATTAGAAAGTAGAAATAACATGAAGCTTGAGCTCTTGACATTTGAATTGTAAAATTTCAATGCTGTAGATGAGACAGAAGATGATTTTGATTACAGGGTGCAGCAATTCGCTCTTACAACGAGGGCTTGGAATCGGGTCGACAACAGGCTGAGGTGGAAGGTGACAGAATCGGAGGAATTGATGGACGTGCAGCTGGTCTCGAACTCGGCTTCTATCGCGGAGTTGTTGAAATGTTAACTCACTTCTCAGAGCGCCTAAACGATCGTCAAAAAAGAGTTGTTCAGCAGATGGAGGAACACTTGAAGGTTTCAAGGAGTATGAAAAATTCAGAAGATGTTATGGAAGTTTTAACGAACTTGCGAACCAAGTATAAACAAATAGCTGGAGCACTGCATCTTCCGTTGTATGATAGGGGAAATTACCTTTCATTCTGACTGAGCCTCAATCAGACAAAGAAATGAAACGAGATCTGGGTCTAATGTCGGCATGAAGAAGGAAGTGACCATTTTGATTGGTGACCAGTAGTCCAGTGTATGGATGACATTGTAATTTTGAATGTCCTCCTCTGATAATTGTAGAACTGAACCTTTGTTTGGTACATGAATACGGTTCTCTGCATTTTTGAAGGGACATGAAAAATATGAAAATGGAGAATTGATTCTAGAATTTAACTAGCGTGAATTGAAAACATGTGTGAAGATTTAAGCACCTTGATTTACGTTTTAAGTGGCAAAAATTTGTGTTCTCCATTTGAACGTGACTTTTTGGTGTACTCAACGTTGCAGAGAAAATTTACTTTATTCGCTATTTTTTGCACTACTATGGTTGATCAAAATACATCAATATTCATGGTACGAAATTGACTTCTCAATTATACTGGCATGTACTCGTCATTTATTTCCATTTTTTGGATCAACTTCAGGTTGCAAATGCTTACAAATATAGCGAGCCTGTCAATTTAACTCAAATGCTTGAATTTAGCGCAACGCAAGTACAGACCGAATTTTAACAGGAAAAATCAGCGCACCAAAAATTAGTCTGTCACTAAAAATGGCCTTGTTTCATGGCTTTGTAAGCGATGATCGAAATTTGGTGCGGTGACTATATTTTCATGTTGACATTTGGTCTAAGGTCGAGATGAAATGCTCCCTTTATTCTGAAGCATCAGCTCACAAATATTGAGTCATTCGGATGTCTTGTTCAAAAGTGTTAAGTGAAAAAGGTCTGCATATTAAATTTCGAGTACGCGAATTAATTTTAAATTTTGGCATTGTCAAAAGATCAGATGGTATGCTGATGCATAAAAGCAATCTTATCTTATTGACAGATACTTAACAAGTTTTGCTTTCTTGCGTCAGAACTTATTTTAAGAAATGTTCCTGTTTTAGGAACTTTAGTATAATTAATTGTTTATGCAAACCACATGTAGCAGCTGCAGGTCTAAGACTCCCTGTCGAAAGAGTCTGAAAAGTCCATCTTACGGCCTGTGTGAGATTGCGTGTCTGGTAATATAGGGGCCCTCTATACTGCTCCTTTAAATCATCAAAATTGTTGAAACAGACTTAGTCCCAAGCCCTTATCTGAACAACATGCAGCACGCGTTATAGCTGCTTCGACTTAATATTTTTTAGCAGCCGACGACGACAATCGCTTTCAGTGAGAATCAAGCTCTATGAGCTTATTGCAATGCAATGTTCGAATAAAATCAAACAAAAAATTGAAGTAGGTTTTGGCCAGCACAAGCTGACCGATTCGAATATTTCTCGAATCACAATTTCAAATCGAATCCTGAAGCTTCACAGGTTCCTTATTCCAATGCATCTGTGAAATGACGCGCTCCAATTCTAAGTAGCTTCAAATGCGACTTGCAGAAACCCAAGGAATTCAAATGATTATTGATAGACACGGAAGGGAATGCTTGACAGCACCACTTCTATCAAACTTTCTAATAAGAAGTACGCCTAGCATTTACATAGCATTTAAGTGTATTTGAATTGACACTATTCGATGTCTATGACATAAAATATGATATTGATATTATTCATAGACTTGCATTTATAAAATTCTGCACTCATATTGAAAATGAAAGCGCTTTGGCAAAAATTACACAGAAGGTTTGCACACGTATTACACAGATAGTCAGACCTTCACATAAATTAGGTCTCAAATTCAACCTGCCAACACTGGGGCAAATCCGGCGACTTATGGTTAAAAGTTAGAAAATACGCCAAAGTAGGAGGCTGAGTTTTGCGAGGACAACAGCGGAAATGCGACTAGGGCGCCCCCTTCTCCGGTATGGAAAGTGTTAAGCGGCGATAAAACTGATCAAACCTGTGTCACTGATCCAAAAACTAACGTATCCCTTATTTCCGTTGGGATTGATAAGTGATGGTTAGCGCACTCTGGGCTACTTTATTGCTTGACAGTGCGTCGGAGACGAATTAGGCCTCAGCCACACTGCGAGCTTTTCCAAGCGTTTCCGAGCAAAGCGTTTTGCAGCAAATATAAAGTCATCATTGCAACAGTTGTAGACTGCCACACTGCAAGCAAAGCAAACCAGAGCGATTGATAGCTTTCGGAGATACGTTTGCTCGGGACGCTCGTGTTTGCTTTGCTTTCAGTGTGGCTGAGGCCTTACACGCTTTCATACTTTGACACTTTAGCCAACCATTTAGAAAATTAACTACATAGAACGGTTCAATCTAGTCATCTTGTCATCATTGTCACTCAGTTAGAATACAAAGATAATATTTATATTTGATATTTTCTTCTCTTTGCATTCAGTTTTTGAGGGAGCTGATGCTGTAAACGCAACTAAGAGTTGTTTGAGAGCACACTTTAAGTCCAGAATAAACTACCGTTTACAGCTCAAAATAGCAATATACTGGCTTACCAATCGCTTTATTATTGAGTTCTTGGAGTGAACGCTACCTTAGCGTAATCACAGCGTTGTTTATTAAAATATCTGGCAAGTGCTTCACAGCAACTCCATGCTTAACTACTGTAATTATCAATTGTCCTATTTCTATGTCCTGAAATGTGCGTCTGCATACAGCGAATACATTGCATACAGTAACAGTGCAATAAAAAATTTTAACAGACATGTAGCGACAAATTCTTCGATAATATTTACTGCACGATGAGGGTCATTTATCGTCCGTAGAACGATAAAATAGAAATATTGTTTGAATGAGTATAATGACATGTTAGTAGCGAAATTCGATGCAATAAACAGCCGGCTTGCATCAGTAGTCATTTAGTAAATGTTAGTTAGCATCGAAAAACTCTCTCCTGGTCCAACTTATCTGATGCCGAAGGACTACGACTTTCCAAGTCAGTCTGCTTTCTTGCATAAAAATTGTTTATAGGAAGACGTAACGACGCTTAATAGGCAAACTGTCGTTCATTGATGATAAGCGAATGTCATGATTTTACATGAATTCCTGAATTACTGCTCCTAAAAGTTTCTTGTATTTTGATAGCGATTCAATCAAATAAGCTATGCATCGATGAAAGGGGATCGCTGGACACTATTATGTCTCTCATCAAGCTCTCGTCAATTTCAAAGTTCGTCCAGGTTATCTACCTTTTAGGTGATGAGTGATCCTTGGCCTCCCGCAGCGAAAGCCGACTCAAACAGCGATGGCTCATTGAATAAAAAGAGAAAGACATCTGAAAGTTTGGATAGTTCTCACGATTCTCCATCAAAACGTTCATGTCTGGAATCTCCTACTCGTAGACGTGACATCAACTCAAGTCAGGATACCAATACCTCACAGGTGAGCTTTCAGAATTACATATTCAATGGTGAGTCATGAATCGTAATAGATGATAAATTACGGAGGTTTGACATAGTAGAATTAGTATCTCTTCGATGGGGACTAGAGTAGTGGAATGTAATCCATTTATTTGATAATTGATTTATGAAGTAGTACTACTTGTTCTCGTGACGCTATGTCTTGACGTATTTGTTGGTAATAATTAATGAACGATGATGTATCTTTTTGTATGTCTTCATATTCTTACAGACGACTGCAACCAGCAGCAGTGAAGATTCTCCAGATGCGAAACGTAAGACCGAAGAACGCAGATTGATGGCACTAATCAGCCAATTTTCGTCAGATCACCTGAATCGATTTGAAATGTATCGTCGAGCAGCGTTACCCAAGGCTGGAATACGGAGATTGATGCAGGGAGCGGTAGACTGTTCCATTCCGCAAAATGCCGTCATAGCTATGTGTGGCATCGCTAAAGTATATGTTGGTGAGATCATTGAAGAAGGTAAATGTTTGTAATATTTGTAACCGCATATGTCTGCATTCACTCTCCTTAATCCTCACCTCAGCCTTTCAATTACAGCATCTTTTCTCATTGAAATTAATCATCATGTCCTATAAATTAATCATTTGATCGCATAGATTGATCATTCGATCATTTGAATTAGTCATGAAATTTTATCTTAAACATGTCTTCTGCCGGTTTTATCATCTTTTGTAACTAGCTGTGTATTATGCTGTTTACAAATTATTTAAAAATCATTGAAGATGATGTCGCAGTAAAAGAACAAGTCGAATTCAATTTCATTGTGGTTTAAGAAACACGAATGAATAAATCTCAAAAAATATCTGTACATAGCAATCAATCAAGTCTAGAAAAATTGTTGTTATCTAAACATGTCTCAGAAAATCATTGTAATGCCGATTAGAGTCTAGCAGATAAGTCACAAATCTGTCATGTCAATTGCATCTTGAAGAAGGGAAAAAATGAGACGATCGCAATCAGGACAACTTTGCTGCGTTATTGTCTGAAAGGCAATCTCGGCAATTCCCGTATGATAACTTGTAGATTATTTCGAATTGTCATTCTCTCGGATCATCGAAGTTTTTTCTTCTTTCCCTTCTCTCCATATTGGCTTACAAGCAGATTTGAATTTCGAGAACGCTTCTTCGATTCTGTTTTGCATTGAACTGTATCAACTTTTGCTTTATCATATCCATTGATTTGCTACTATTATTTTTCCGTGAGTGTCAAATTCTAAAGGCGATAGGCATTCGCAGATCGTCATTAAATGATCTTACTACGCGAGGTTGTCGGAAATTAAAGGGAATTCCAACATCAGCATCTGCATGCATATCGCAAAAGGTTAAATGAGAGCTTTCGAACAATAATTCTGCTGTCATTTCGAATTTAAGTATGACATATTTTTGTGCGATAAGTATAACTCTGACACTCAGTTATATACATGCATGTAAACTATCGACCACAGAAGATGCAGGTACGCCGAAAATCTCAGATTTTGATTTATTTACAATTTTATACTTTCGATCGAAGAAGAATTTGCGGGCATTTTTTGATTTTCTTGTCTCAGAATTTTTTGTGTCATGTAATGGCAATTAGCGTCAGAAAATCTCTATTCCAAAAACTTTGTGCAATTTGGGTTAAATGATATCAACCGGATCATAAAACCATGGACAACATTTGCATGCTATATGACGCTCAATAGACAACCTTATGTCGCTCAACTGCTGATTTAGATTATGAATATTTTATAATGGAAGCACATTCTGTCTTATTTTATGTCTTACGCAACATTTCATTTGCACTAAATCAGCTTTGCATTGACATCATCGTTTTTATCATCTACAATGATTTAGGTGATTAATAATTAACCATTAGCAGAGTCGGTTATCGTTATGAAAAGAAACATTGTTACTACTAAGTATTGTTGATAAACCAATTATAGGTATGAATGAGGTGAACAGCTGTTAATGTCAGAACTCTTGTTAATGTCATAACCATTGTTTTACTCATTTCGACCTGAACATTTTCGAACTTAGTATTAGGAATCACTAGTGAGGGTAACATTGAGGATCATTTATGTAGTAAAATTTCAGAGAACGTCCTGAAATTTTCTGACAGAAGCTGTAGCTGAATTCGGTGAGACGTAAGTTGCTCTTGCTCTCCTGAGGTTGAGTATCCGAATGCAAGGGTCATCTGATTGAGAGATATTTTCTAAGTGTCACTGACTCAGACGTTTATCGTCTTCTAGCTAAGTAAGCCAAGTGAACTAAACGTGAAGATATGTGATGTTCACAGCGTCGCAAAAAGACAGCCGTAGATGAGGAATTTGTCAAATTCTGCCTTTTAAGGTTGAAGCAGTTTCTTGTATTTCGGCATCAAAAAGTATCCATTTACTTGAAATAGCAAGGACACGAGTGATCATGCCTAATGCCAGATGATAGCATTATCATCCCAGATAACAGATGTAATGCATTACCATCTGATTGAAACTTCGCTATCAAGTCTTATGTTGATTAACTTCATAAGTAATACATTGCACCAGTATCTGGGTCATTTCGGAGCACAGTAGTTTCTGCCATTTTTTTTGGTTTCTGTTTACATCTAAAAATAAATTTGTTTTAGCTTCCAACTTCAGAAGTGAATTCTAAGATAATATCCTGTTGATAAGGACATTTTTTAAACTTGCGTTTCTAAAATGCATATACCGGCGTAAACACATCTATAGTAATCGATGGGACTGCAATTGATTTTAAGTCATCTATAGTAATCGATGGGACTGCAATTGATTTTAAGTCATTTATGTTCCAACTCTGAACGTTTTATTCGACGAGTTGTCTCTTACAACAAACCTGAATATAGCAAAGATGCCTTTGTACAGTTATGCAAATTGTCATAGACGGACATTTTCCTTTGATGACATAATATTCCGACAGGTCTATGGTGCAAGCATGGGCTCGCCCTCGCACTTACATGCACTTCTGCAAACTTATTTCCTTCACAGTTGGAGACGCGAAGCTAGGCACAAGCAATCCTACCATGTGGTCGGCACGTAGCTGTTTAAGTGGACTTTAGTTCCATCCATTACTGTATGTATGCTGATGACTGTAGACAAAACATTTAGATAATTTAGGTAAAGGTGCATGAGTCTACACAACTTCTTAACCAACAACATCCTATCTTGGAATTCACCTCTGAAGTTGGAGGCTGAAATATTTTTTAGATGTAAATAGAGACATGTCAATTAGGGTAGAAACTAATATGTTCCGTAGGGACACATATATGCTGGTGCGGTCTGTTATTGAACTCTGAAGCCAACTAAGCAATGGCATAGAGGCCTGGTATTAGATAATATGATTAATCGTGCGTTTGCAATTTAATGTAATGGATACTTTTTGATAGCGAAATTACAGAACTACTGCAACTTCAAAAAAGTAATGCATTCAAAGGCCGGAAGTCCATAAATTTTATTTAACATGATTCAACTAACGAATTTTTTTTCTGTTATAAAAAAAATCTCAGATCACTATGAAATAAAATAAAATACAAATCGAATATTGACAATCACTGTTCATCAAGCCGTCCAGCTAGTCGAATAGCGATAGCGTTGCCGCGGACGATAGCAAGAGATAGCCGCTGAAAGAGCCACTCTCTCTCTCTCTGCTATCATTGCGTTGCAACGCAATACGTCGTCCAATTTCTTTGAGGAATGGTAGTGTCAGTGGCCCGATGACACCAGACGTTTCCATAAATCATTTATTCCCTGCGCACGCTGTCTCTTTGAGGGTACACGAAGGAATGAATCAACAATGATTGCAACGGAGACACTACGGTTACGAATACAGATCACAATGGCATGATCAGACTGTCTGACGCAAACAGGAATATGTACAGAGGTCACAAGTAAATAAAGGTTTAATAAACTACGTACTGAAAACATAAGATACAAGTAGTGATAAAATAAAGTAAAAAAGGAAAAAAGAGAAGGAAGTCAAGGTATCAAAGCACAGCTGTAAACAAATTCTTTGTGCACACAAAGTAAAGGACTCTTGAGTCTGATGCACACTGCTTCAGCGATGCGGAGTTCCATCTGACCACGACACTGTCTCAATACCTTGAAGGAAGCTCTCGACGGACGGTGGCTGCAAGACAGGTGATGTTGCGTTATAGCTGAAGACCGCCTTTGCTTGCCTGCCTCACACCATTTAGGGATGTGCTCCCGGATGCGCTTGTCAAGACATCTCTCCGTCTGCCCCACATAGCTTGCTCCGCAAGCGCAGCGATAGGAGTAAACAACAAGTGGTTTCTGGGATGTCGGGATTGAGTCTTTGTGCGCGTTTGGAGCCAGTTTCTTTGTCCGGTACCACGGCAATGCGTTGACGTAAGGATACGCTCTCTCGATGGCCTTCTTGACATTTCTCAGCTCCTGGACAGACGAGTGGCCGAGAAATCCAGGAGCTGAGAAATGTCAAGAAGGCCATCGAGAGAGCGTATCCTTACGTCAACGCATTGCCGTGGTACCGGACAAAAAAACTGGCTCCAAACGTGCCCAAAGACTCATGATTTATGCGCAGGGAATAAATGATTTATGGACTTCCGGCTTTTGAATGCATTATGGAAATGGGCCTATACTAAAAGATTATTAAAAGTACATGTAATGGTCATCCTGAGAACTTTGTCTGTTCGAGTTTTTGCAGTTTAGTGCTTTGTGCTCATACATACTTTGTTAGATTCTGTCCTGGCATGGTGCAAACATGTAAAAAATGCATAATACATTCATGGATATTGATTATTTATGTATATGTCGGGAAAAATGTAATAATAGAGATCAAGCAGATCTCTGTCATATAAATGCATGAGAATTTCGCGATAATGGTGCCTGTATGAAGTACTTACTTAAATTTTCCGCAGAATCGCATGTTATAACAGCTGGTAATATATCACGTTTCATCTCATGTTCAAAAATAAATAATGTGTAGTATAATGTGCGATTGTACGCACCATTCATTGTATGCCAGGGATAGCATGTTGTTTACATTGATAATCCGTAATTAATTACAAATATGATAGTATATACAGTACAGGGATATTTCATGGTAGATATAAATTATATATAATGCAATTCAGCTAGTGGAAATGTATAACATGATCCCAAAGTATGTGATAACTGCATGATTCGCACGACTCAAAGAGTTCATTATTATTTCAGCTCTCGATTTCAAGGAAAGACTGGGTGAAGAAGGTCCGCTACAGCCTAAGCATATCCGAGAAGCAGTCAGACGGCTTCGAAGTTCAGGATCTACTTCCAAGAACTATCCAAAGCATCGGTTGGTTTGATGGTCAGATATGGAGATATGGGATGTTGCATTCAGTAATAAACGGCAGAAGATTACTCAGGGATTCTTATCAGACAGAAACATTAACATATTGTGGAAAGTACGAACGATTTCTATTGCCCTTTCAATACAAGCATATTTATCTATTCTTTCATTTTGATATCTGTTTCAATTACTTATGGGTAGAGGGACAGTTATCAAGTCATTTACTGGCTGTAAAATCCCTTTACATTACATTTTTATTGCAAATTGCGGAATAATTCATTTATTCAATATGATCATTTTCTCAATCGATTTGGTCCTGACTAATGTTTTTTTCGTTGACTAAAACGAAAACAAAATCTTTTTCGTTTTTGGCTTTTTCAGTTTCTTCTAGCAATTTTGTTTTCGCTTTAAATGTCGGTGAAAAAGTTGATTCTTGTAGAGTAACATAATGTGCATCTCAGCAACAGGCTGCATACTACAGTAGGCCTACATACTAGGACATCCCAGTAATCCTAGTATCCAATAGTAATCCAAGCATGTACTGTACATAGAACTCCTAGCCTAATTCACTTTAGTAGCGAATCATTCCGAGTTCTGGGAAAACATGTGAAAAAAGCGTTGACGTTGATGTGATGATGACGCGTATGGTTGCTACTACGTGATTGGCTGGCTATCATCTCTTTTGTGAATTAGTCTTTCTTGCTTCGTGTGAAACGGGCATGAGTGTTATGACTGGGAGACCTCAGGACGCCCAGACGTGTGCGCTTTAGGACCACTTTATCTTCGAGAATGAAGTCACGAAATGTATATAATGTTCATTCATAAGAAAAGATTAGGCCGGTATCATCACCGGAGCAGAAGGCGGTATCATTACCGAAGCGTACTTGCGGGACAGCACCTCGAAAGGGAGGACCTTATCCGGTACGACAAACCTTGTTGTGACAGTTGTTACAGTCACTTGGCAAAAGGGTTTGATGGTTTCAATAAATTTGGCTACATCAATTCATTTTATATTAATTTCTTTTGATCGAGTGAGACTTCTTTTGTGAAACTGATAAATTCACCGGTGCAACCGTACAATAGTCATGCTTACTTTATAATTTATGCATTTATAATCATCCTCTGCCCAGGCTACATTGGAAAATGTTATGCAAGTAATTGAGAAGTATTATTTATATGATATTTGTAAACTATTAATTAAGTAAATGAAGGCAAATTTTTGATGATGCTTAAGGCCCTTTCAATTATCAGAAAGCATTAAAATATTAAAAGAACGAAAAGTCGTTATAAAAATAAAGCGAATTCTAAAAACTAACACGAAAACAACACTATGATAAATACATGGATTCGATTGACGAAGGCAGTCGTTAAGGAACATGCTATACCAAAATTAGGCCCTCCGTCCCATCTTGTGTTTATCTTCAGAAATCAAGGTAGCCTGCGCGGTGATGTGGGGAACTAAGTACAATCTTTAGATAGGGAAAACTATCTAGTATAAACAATCAATAATAAACAAAGTATCATGTAAATATTCTTCAAGCGGTTGAGAAATACCTTGAAAGGAATGTTGGTGAACTTATGGCAGCAACTACTATAAAGACTTTTTGAAGAACTTGTGTGAAATATGAATTGAAAGCCAAATATTCTAGTACCATCCGAGAATTTCATTTACGTGCAGACAAAATTATTTCAAAATTCAAAATACCTAGGCCTACTTCACCTTCAAAATATTATTATATAGAATTGATGCCATTGTTAAGACAGGTTTTGCGTACCCTGCCATGCTGCTGTTTAATAGGCTGTGTCTGTGTTCATTATGTCGGAAATTGAAAGGTGTTGACGTCTGACCGATGCAGCTGTAGACACGGTCACCAGTAAGTCTACAGTTTGCAAGTAAACTAATAGACCAAGCATTTATCAGCGCAAGCAAAACTATGACTTAAACGATTACAGACTTCACAATTGGCATGTTCTCTTTTCCTTACCTCTGAGACTAAAGGCAGGGTGGCTGCACAGTTTTACCCTTATCAGTCACCAAAATCAACATCCTCATCCGGTCAAACGGTCACAAATTGTGACCACTCATAAATGTGCCGAATCATGTCGAGAAATGAAGCCTATTCACAAATATTGATCAGTTCTATACTCATACGTATCTAATTACATCCTCATCAATGCCAATTAATGAAGTATTGGGCATACATGTAATGATAATAATAATAGTATACTACATGTTGTAGTAATATAATATTATACTAGGCCTAAGTCCGAAACACAAACTAGTTGTAATTGAAAGCAAGATTTAGAAGGCCTGCAACTCAAAATTCCAATTGCTTTAATAGAAAAACAGAATCCATTTGAACTTCACAACAAACACTACATACAGATATATAGCATTCATGATTGCATGTAGGCCTATTAAGAAATCTAAGTGAGCTCATGACAGTCTTCACATTTCGTGATCACCTTCAAAACTCTATGATTGGGGCATATCGGGCGATCACAATCGTCGCAGTAGGATCTTGTGGTTTTGCGACAAAATCTGCATTTCGAACATCGGCTTCACTCGAGCATTAGTTTTGCAGGGAATAGTCATTTCATATTTGAAACCAACCTTGTCGGCTGCTTCCTTTGTATATCGACGCACAGCAGATCTCTGAAGTCGCCGTTCAGCTGATGGCTGCGCCAATTGAAAGGTGAGCATTCGGAGAAATTCTTTCTTGTTGCGAGTAAGGCCACTCTTTTTGGCAAGAAGAAATGCGTTATTGTTTGCAACATCAATGATATTGAAAAACAATAACAAGGGCCATCGGTGTGTCTTACGTCGGCACGAATACTCTTCGACATTACCGTCCATTGTATCCACGCCTCCTTTGGAAGCGTTGTATTCAAGAATAACAAGAGGCTTGTTCTGAGTCTTCTCCGAAATCCGAGTGTCTGAATGACTTGATGTAAGGAGGACAACATTTTTCTTTTTCTTGGGTATATAGGAAATGAGGGACACTTTTTTGTCATGTTCAAACGCGAATCGACTTGAGTGAACAGATCGATCATCAGTTGTTCGAATATAACTTGGGATTTCTCGTCGGTGAAGTCTCATTGTTCCCATGATAGTAAGATTGTGTTCAAGCAACTTTGCAGCCAATGCATACGAAGTAAGGTAATTGTCACAAACAATGTTGTGGACATCACAGATAACATCCGTCAGCATATCTCTCGGTGCGCAGTGCTCTATTGTTCTAAGTGAAAATGTGGTGAACTATTCTTTTACATCTATTTACTGTAACTTCCGGTTATCTGATTCACATGGTTTTTTGATGAAAGTTGTTCTCAATACGCTCAACTTTCTGACTAAACCTACGACCACCAGAATGGAATCTACAGCGACTTTAAGTTGAGAATGGACCGATTCTCCTATTCGCACTGTGTTAAGATCTGAAGTTTCTGCCCACCTAATAGGTTCCGCTCGTGTACCGTAAATTTCGCTGAATTTCCGTTCTGTGAAGCTTACCATGCGACCTGAGATCAATTTCTATGGAGCTATATGACTCATAGTCGAAGCTAAATTCATTACCTGAATAAAAGGTCATCCCAAGAGAAGTACGTAGTTGCGAAATAAGGTGATTACACTACAGAAAATGCTGGTCACAATTTGTGACCGTTTGACCGTCTACGTATAAATATTGCATAAATATTGTATACTTTATCTAATCAACTCAGGATTTTAACACAGTATTTTAGGCTCAAAATGGTTCATCGTCCATGAATTCCAGACCGATAGATCCAATACTTGATGCATTACAAAACTCAAAAGATGCTTGGTCACAAATTGTGACCGTTTGACCCGATGAGGGTTTATCGGCAAGTCGTAATTCTAGATGATTTTGTTAATTTTCTTCGTGCATCTGTCATTGATGAATTTCATCGAGAAGAAGCCTTTCTTTTGCTCAATGGTCTGCCAATGGCTGTTCATCTTTTTGATGCTGCTAAGGTTCACGTTTCGGAAACCATTTTTATCCAGCCTCCTCTCGTCTCTCTTACCTCTATAATTATCTGCAAAATTTGTTTTTACATGACGAGCCCCGTGTACGTCATGTGGTCTCCGTGGCACAGTGGTTAAGTGCTTGGCCTAGCGATCTTTTTGTCCAGAGGTCGAGCCCCGAAGGTGTCATTGGAAGTCGACAGGAAGAGCATCCGGACTAAAAGTACTACAACGCTACATAAGTCTGACTATGTCAGCGCCGTCCAAGTGTGAGGGAATAGTGACGTAAAAGCTTCATTCATTTTTTTTATGACGAGGAAGCCAGCTGTCTCTTTCCTCAAAGTAATGTCAGAGTGGCATGTCTTGGAACACCATCATAATAATCTCATTTTTGATTATCTTTATCTGCAGGTCATGGAGGATTTGTTCTTTTTTTGCCCGGTTTTGAATCACAATTCTCCGCAGGTACGGTCAAGCATGTGTAGTGGCGCTTAGAATTTTAGAATGACGCTGTCTTTAAAGATAGGTTTGAGGCGTGATACTATTACGGAGGCATTGGGTCCCATGACCGATCCTGGATCACTCATGCGATTATGTCTGTGACATTTGAAATTTGGTCATGCATTTTTGTAATGTATTTCCTCGATGTGTAGAAATCAGTAACCCAGTTGCAAATGTCATCCGGCAAGTTCAATTCGTTTAGATTTTGGAAGAGCCTGTACGTCTTGCTGCATAAAAAGCTTCAGAGAAATCTTAATCGACTAATAATGCTTTGCCACTTCTCTCCAGAATCGTCGTAATCTCTTTTAGAATTGCAATAAGCGCCGATGTTGTGTTGCCTGCTAGTCCAAAAACGAATCGGTCTGAGTAAAGTCTGTTCCCCGCTACCGATGGGTTCATATACTTCCTGATTAAACATGTAATCTTTTTGCATAGTCGCAACAGCACTGGTGTAATTGAGATTGGTCGATAGTCACTTGGCTCTTCAGGTCATGATACTTTCGGCATTGGGTTTATATGGGATTTTTTTCATTGTTCGGGTGCGATTCCTGACCAGGACGATTGGCTAACCAGGTTAGTCAATGGCTCATCTCGTAATCTGCTCCTAGACGTAGAAGCCATGACTGCTTGTTGTCTCTGCCAGTTGTTGTTTGTATTTCTTCAATTTTGTTAAGGCTGTTTGGTTTTCTTGTATTTCGACATTTTCTGTGGGCATCTTTGCGATAGCTCTCTCTTCGGAGTCATTTCATCAGGGGATTCGTCTATTGACATTTTAGTGTACCCGTAGTGATCTTTCATCATTTATGCGGTCAAATTTCCAGCATTTGTTTTTTTTTAGACTCTTCGAGATATTCCGAATTTCGGTCCACATGTATTTTGGTTTGCTTTATTTTAATTTAGCGACATGTTCCGAAGTCCGGAGCATTGTATTTGAACTGCATGCAATTGTGTTTCAACATTAAACGAGCCATTTCAGGCAAGATCCTTTGAAATTCAGCTGCTCAATATCATCTGTATGTATAATTTCAATAAATGGGCGAGAATATTTATACACTGTACTTTCATAAAATTCTGTTCCAGACCTCCTACTAAATAGGTATGTAGAATTTGCTTTGGGATGCTTTCAATTCAATAATTGAAAAGCTTGACAATGTGATATCAGGCCTTTTATTTATATTAATATTTAGAATCTCTCCTCTAAATGTCATTCATGTGCTTCTTGCTATAATAAAATAGGCCTATATTCAAATGCTGTTTGTGCAATGTCAATGTCCTCTCCTTCCAAAGC
The DNA here is from genome assembly GCA_907163375.1 of Prostheceraeus crozeri. Classification (NCBI taxonomy): domain Eukaryota; kingdom Metazoa; phylum Platyhelminthes; order Polycladida; family Euryleptidae; genus Prostheceraeus; species Prostheceraeus crozeri. The sequence goes on from CAJQUW010005239.1 coordinate 327,050, forward strand.
TATCTTATTCTCTCCAATCATTTTTGTTTGCTTCATGATATTATCATCTGTAAATATTTCCATAACATTATCATATTCGTATTTGTAACACTGCCATATTTTATATTGGTGCTCTCGATTTGAGAAATAAACGTTTTGGTGTTTTGACATTACCCTTTCTTATTTAACTTGCCGCCTCAAAGCGGTGAAAGGATGAAAACGGAGTTACAATCAGGCTTTGTCGTCTGAAGCTCATGCTTCCTTGGGTTCTACCTTGTCAGAAAGGTTTATTGTCGGTGGTTTGTGACCGTGCTCCGGCTAACTAATAGGCTCTGGAATATTATTTTATCTTACTGGTCATTGAATTTATTTATGTTTGATTAATTGTTCATTCTTATTCTCCACGTTTGTTTATTTTAAATGTGTGGTAGGCCTCGGCCGTCCCAATTAACACCACCACCTGGTTCCCAGATATGACCAGTCATCAGATGTTTCATGTCGTTGAATCAGGTTTTGGGTATGACACTTATTTGGCTCATTTGTGATCGAACTTTTCTTCACTGTTCCCTTTTGCACTTCCCCATTTGTTGCAGTTTATGGTTTGACCGATCCAATGCATTCACGGCATACGGGTGTCAGGTAGCTCGAGGTCCTGAACCCACTGGTTTTGGACCCACTCAAAACCCACTGGAGGCTTTGGAGGCAGGCCCGGTCAACTGCTCGAAAAAAGGCGGCACAGGTCCACTGCCACGGAAATATGTGGGAAGCTTTAATGAGAGTTTTAGCCCATGTAGCTGTATCCGGTTCCTCTGTGGCCTATCTGACTTGTACCCATTGTTACGGCAAAGGGGTTCTCATTTGGCCATGGGTTTCTTCAAGCTTGTTACACATGAAATGTGCCTATAAGTGTCATTTTTGCATATCATTTACTACAGCTTTGTTGCTATTATTTACATTTTTCTGATGCCCTTTAAAGTTTCTTGTGTCACTTTGTTGTACAGTATACAGCGTTGCCAACGATACGCAGTTCCGCGCAGCTGTGCGTGCGCGGAATCTGCGCGGCTGAAGGTCTCAGAAAAATACTCTTTTATTTGGGGTTAAAAATTAAGAAGAGATGTGCTTTTTGAAGTTCCGATAGCTTCTATACAATTAAACTTTTTTTCTACTAGAACAGTGGTTCCCAACCTCCTAATGTCTCAGTACCACTTGAGATCTTACTCGTTCGCCGCGACGACTTGGTCTCAAGGAAATTTTTTTTATTTAAGGAAAGATATAATTCTTTTTTATGAAACAGAATGAAAATTTGAAGCTGATGGTAGTAGTAAACACATTCCAGACGCAAGGACAAAATGTGAAATGCTGAGTCATCGGGCTGACTCAGCCCCCCCCCCTCTGGAAGGAAGTGTGAGGGAGAGGGCCAAGGATGTGTTGGGAGGAATGGGTCCGTGAGGAGGAAACGGGTCCCCCCCTATGGAAGGAAGGAAGGAAGGAGGAGTGATGAGGCAAGGGGTGGCGAGGAAGGTGATGTGTGAGGAATAGAGTGTGGAAAGGGTGGATGTTGGTGTTGGGATGAGAAAGGCTGGAATTCGACAGGAAGGAGGCCTCGGATGGGAAATGGAGTGCAAATTCGGACGTTTTGGCCAAAGTTGGGTCTAGGAACTTCTTCCCAACTCAATCGGAGAGGAAAAGTTCTGACCTCCCCCCCCCCCTCCTGCCATACTTCCAACTTTGGTGTTAGACATCGTAGAAAGTCGTGCCATAGCTCATTTGAAAGCTAAAAGTGAGAAAAAGGCAGTGAAAAGCTCAGTTTGGACTCATTTTCTTGGGTTTAGGGAGGAAAATGGCAGGAAACCGTCAGAGTTGGAAAAGTCAGGTGTTGGAGGTTTTGGGATGAGAAAGTCCATTTTTCGACAGGAAGGAGGCCTCGGATGGGAAAATGGAGTGCAAATTCGGACGTTTTGGCCAAAGTTGGGTCTAGAACTTCTTCCCAACTCAATCGGAGAGAAAAAGTTCAGACCCCCCCCTCCCTCCTGCCAAACTTCCAACTTTGGTTGTAGACATCGTAGAAAGTCGTGCAATAGCTCATTTGAAAGCTAAAAGTGAGAAAAAGGCAGTGAAAAGCTCAGTTTGGGTTAATTTTCTTGGGTTTAGGGAGGAAAATGGCAGGAAACCGTCAGAGTTGGAAAAGTCAGGTGTTGGAGGTTTTGGGATGAGAAAAGTCGTTTTTCGACAGGAAGGAGGCCTCGGATGGGAAAATGGAGTGCAAATTCGGACGTTTTGGCCAAAGTTGGGTCTAGGAACTTCTTCCCAACTCAATCGGATAGAAAAAGTTCTGAC